>CM033444.1:29817334-29868951 GCA_019425775.1 Rafetus swinhoei | reverse complement strand
TTGATCCCACTACCTCTTGCATGCAAAGCAAGCGCTCTACCACTTGAGCTAATTCCCCTATTACCTTATATGCAGCCTTCTTGGAAGATCTTCCCTTCTCCCCAGAGACATCTGTCTTCTAGGTCAGTTACTCGTGGGAAAGGAGAAGGCTCCAAAAGGCCTCAAGGGCAACTCTCAGGAAGGAGACTCCCTGCAGCAAAGCCATGGGGTCTCTGAGATGGCCCTGCCCTGCAGCCTGTCCCACCTGGCCACTGTCATGGACTCATGGACTCTCGGTGATGACATCACCTCCCAACCTCCATTAGCCAATAAGCTGAGGGGCTGCAAAAGGCCCTTGTGATGTCACTGCCACACCCACCCCTGCCCTCCAGGGCTAATGTCCTGCCCCAGGCAGCCCCTTTGCATGGCTGAGCTGCTCCCAGGTGAAAGTGACACATTTCTTACAGGGACTGTTCTATTGGGCACCACCCTTGGGCAGGCGGAGGCTCAAGGCAGGAAGTAGGGGAGTGTGTGAGAGTGGTGGGGGCTCAGGGGAGGGGTGAGGATGTGGAAGGGGAGAGAAGTCAGGGCACAGGATTAGGGATATGGGGGAGGCTTGGGTCTGGGACTGTGTGTGTGTATTGAGGGGATCCCTCTGCTCTGTGCTCCCTGGGTCCCTTTAACACACAAGGGCTTTCCCTGCAGTGCGCTGGGGAGAGAAACCCCTGAGCCAGTGACACGGACTGACCTGGGTGCAGGTGAACGAGGGGGGTTTCACTGAAGCTGCATGTGAATGGATCCATCTAGCAACCCCCTGCCAGCCACACACACAGGGGGGGGACTTTAGCCAAGGAAGCAGCGACTCTGAGGGAGGGTTGGAAGCGAAGGGGGTTAGTCAGATGGACGTGAGTTTCCAGTTCTGGGCTGTGGCCAAGATGGATGGGGGGATGCCACAGGGCACTAGCATGGCCAGGGGAGCAGAGAGGGCCCTGCTGCACTGAGAGACATGGCAAAGCCTGGGATTGAACCAGGGATCTTTAAATGTTTCATCTAAGGCTCCCACACTGAGCTACTGACAAACCTGTCTAGTCGGTTATTAACTGTCTGGGATGTTTGGCAGCCGTGTCACAAACATGATGCCGTCGTGCATGGCCCAGGAAGGCGAGACTGGTGTTTCCTGCCACCTACAGTTTGACTTGCTCCTTCCCCCCATTCCTGTCTTAGCTCCTGGGCTGACCCAGCAGCTGAAGTGGTCGGGGGCCCAGCAGCCTGGGCAGGAAGTCAGGTGGGCAGACCCTGGTGGCAAGAGTCTTGGTGCTACTTGTTTCCCTGCCCCCTCTGGTGCCCTCACTCCTCACCTGCAGCCCCTGCTACCTGCCTGGGTCCCTGTGCTGTGTCAGATGCTCAATGAACCCTCCTGTTTCACACTGGCTGAGAGTGGCTCTGGGCTAGAGAACAGGGCTGTGTCAATCCCTACAGGAGCAGGAAGCCCCCCGGAGCCCAGAGCGAGAGGACTCCCCAAGGGGCACACGGTGAGAGACAGGCGGCTGGTGGCTCAGGGAGGGGCGGTCCCAGGTGGCAGCGGGACACCTGTGACTCTCGGCTGGCAGCTGACACTCTGCTCCTTGCTTCCCTCCCGCTGCTTCACCTCTCAGGGCTTGTTTCTCCTTCCCTGTCCATAGCAGGCAGCTAAACAAAGGCAAGTCACCAAACCCGACATCCCTGTGGCCAGCATAGCCTCTCAGGGAGCCCCCGCCTGCCCCATGCTGAGAGCCAGGCCCAAGCAGGAAAGAGGCAGGTGGGCCCTCTTGGCACCAGGGTCTCACCACCCATCTTCTTCCCACCGTCAGCAGCCACAGCCCCTTTCAGCCACTGGGTCAGCCCAGGAAGCGGGGGGTAGGAAATGGGGCCAAGTAGCGAGTTAGGGTGTGAGGGGCAGGCAAAGCTCATCTTGCCTTGCAGGGCCACCAGCAACAGCATCTCTTGTGCACGGCTGTGGAGTAAAGCCTCCGTGAGGGAGAAGTGGTGATGTCAGAGCAGCCTCCATAGCTGCTGAAGTAGCTTAGTGGGGGGTGCATTAGTGTGAAGCGTTAATGGCCCTCTGATTCAATCCCAGTCCGTGGTGGAAATCTTTGCTCCTGTGGCTGAGCCCTTGTGTGGGTACGTCTACACTGGGTTCTTATTTCTAGCAAAGAATGCAAAGTAGAGACACCAGAGTTGCACATGAAGCAGGGATTTAAATAGTACCCTGTTTACAGACATGTGCCCCCTCAGATGCAAATGTAAAGACCAGCATGAACTTTAAATATGCACTTCATCTGCATAATCGTGGTGCTATTTCAAAATAAAAGGTTCTGTGTGTTATTGCAAAGAAAACACTCACCTAATTTTCCTCCTTGGGGCCTGAAGACCTCATTTTATAAAGGATAAGTCATAGCGGTGAGAGCTCCATTCCTGGCTCTCAGGGTGAGGGTCACAACATTCTCAGCTGATGTTCTCCTCTGTCATACTGGAGTTGGGCTCATCAGATCATCCTGCACTTACCTGTTGCACCCAGACTCACAGTATCCCTGGAGCAGGGGCTGTGATTCTGCCAGCTTCTCAGATGCACAGTGCTGCAGTGCTTCCCCAGATGAGGCCAACATGATCGCTACACCACAGAAACATGCGAAAGGACTCTTCTCCTGGCTGTGACTTGGTCTACTAACTCTTTGGCCAACTCAGATTGCTGCAAGCCAGGAATTCTCTGTTATTAATTCTGTTCCCTCAGGAAGGACTGCAGGGAGGCTGCAGGACTCCTCCTGAGGTCTCGACAGCACCAAAGGGTCTGTATCTCAGGGCTGCAATGATGATCAATGTTTGTTGCATTTCTCCCTTCAATGTGCCAAACCTCAAAGCCAGATGACAGTCCCAGTGGCTGGGGAGATGTGCATGTTACAGCTTCTGTCCACTGAGCTGTAGCTTTCGCCCACAGAGCCAGACACTGCCAGGGATGGAGGGACTTTATGGCAAGGGTCTTTCTTTTCTTTCACTTGAACCTGGTGTAATGGCAGCCACTTCCTGCCTATCAGCTGCCTTAACTTAGCCCAAGAGGTCATGGATTCAATTCCCCTGGTTCCCTTGTTGCAGCTTCTTTGCTCACATTTTCCTAGGTGGGAGCCTCAGGATACCGGCATTCCTGCCCACCCAGGGTGGAACTGCTGGGTCAGGAAAAGGCTTTGATCCATGGGGATGAGTGTTGGGAAGGGAAACCACAAGCCTGAGCTCCCTGCAGAGGCTGCTGTGACTGGCACTGGCAAGGCAGGGTCTGACTGCAATGTGCCACAGAGCCAGCACCACACGCCCTTGTGATTCCTCTGTCAGAGAGGTGTCAGTGTTCCCATGAGACCCTGCTAGGGTCTGGAGCAGCTCCTGCAGCCATGGAGAGTGATCTTGGGATGGGTAATGGCAACAGCTGAGAAGCTGGGAGAAAAGTAGCAGAGATGGTCCTATGGTGTAGGCAGCACTCAGGACTTTGAATCCTGCAATCTGAGTTCACGGGGAGGTGGGGATGGCTGCTGCAAAGTGGAGCTTTGGCTTCAATGTGCTGAGGTTTACCATTTTGTTCCTCCTTCCTAGCTGAGTGTCTGAGGCCCACTAGAGCTCTATGTCCCCACAGACTGAGCCAAAGGAGCAGTGGGAAGGCCTGATGCCATCACAGCTGCTGGGCAGGTCACCCACCTGGCCCCTGAGCTCAGTGAGTGCTGAAGAAGCCAGACAGTGAGCGGGTCAGAGGATTTCTAGCTGACGTGAGTTCCTGTTCTTCTGCCAGTACACACCTTGGAGACCGAGGCCCTGCAACAAAATGCATTGTATAAGGAGTTGGGGCAGCAGGAAGGGGCCCAAATAACGCACAGGCAGGAGAAGATGGGAGTGAATCGCTATTACCTCTGAAAAGGCAGCACGTCTCCAGTTAATGCTAATTACCTGCTCCACCTGAAGTCTCCAGGACAGTGCTCCTGCCACTTCTGGGCCCAGCAGCTTTTCACCCCAGTCTGATTGTGGGAGGCCACTTGAAGGAGGCCACTGGAGGTGCATAGCCCCTGGCCTGCTCTGTCTGTGAAAAGGGGGAAGAGGACACACACTTGTCACTGGGGAACAGGGGCATGGATCCCACTCGTTCCTGCAGAAAATGAAACAGCTGAGCACTTTGCAGAGAACAGGCCATAGCCCTGCTGGGAGAGGCTCCATCATGCACAGACTCTGTGCAGGGCCAGACCTGCTGGGAGGAGGCTCTGGCCATGGACTTTCCTCCTCTCTCTGTTATCCTCCAGCACCTGGGGCTGAAAGGGACATGGGCTGCAGGCAGGTCCTGCCCAGCTGCCTTCCCCAGTGGGAGCAGAAAATGCTTATGGAAGGGCTCACACATTGTCCCCAATGCACTGGCCTGAGGCCTGAATTCTTGCTGCCCCTGGGTGCACCCAAATGCCCTTTCTGGGGGCAGGCTCCCGGCTCACACCCCTCCTGTCACACTTGTTGCCGTGAGAACAAAGCTTCCAAAGGAGTTTGAATTTCCTTCATCTCCCTTTGCTGCGCTAAAAGAAATCCTGAAACTGGACCTTTCTCCTGTCACTGGAGAGATGGAAATGGGGCCGTTCCTGGTGGAGAAAGAAGTGGGTGTGTCAGGAGGGGGATTTGAGCTCAAACCTCCCCACACACAAGAACCCCCCATTAGGGGCAAGGAAAAGCATTGAGTCAGGCAGTTGAGAACACTTGGTTCCTGCTACACTGTGATGAGGTGTGAGAAGGCTTGTTACGTGCGTCCTGGCTAGCTCAGTTGGTAAAGCATAAGACTCTAAATTTCAGGGTCATACATTCAAGCCCCATGCTGGGCAATACCCTTCTTTAACTCACAGTCTCAGTCTACAAGCAGTTCACTCTCAGCTTTCACCAGGGTTTTAGAAAGAAAAAGTCTAGTCCTGGGGTCCAGGTTTAGTAGAACCAAAGAGAGAACGAACTTCAATTTCCATCTTCTGAGTAGAAGGGAAGAGGATTTTCTTCTCCTCAGTTCTAGCCACATCAGCCCAGGGAGGAGAAAAAATAACCCTCCGCCCGCTGATTGTCCTCAGCTTCTGTAGCTTCACCTCCTTCCACAGCAGCTCCAGCTTTGAGCTACAAATATCAAGGGGCTGGTGAGGAAATGAGAAGCTGGCAGCTCAGTTAGTCGCTTCCTGAGAACAAGAGGTGGAGTGTTCACAAGGTGCATTCCCTTCCCCTGCAGAGCAGGGTATCAGAAAGAGCTAGTAACAGAACAGTCATCCAAGTTCCACCAGCACCAAAATACGCTTCTTGAAAGGGCCACTGGTGAGCTATACTTCTGTAGGCCGGCTAGCTCAGTTGGTTAGAGCGTGGTGCTAATAACGCCAAGGTCATGGGTTCAAGCCCCATGCTGGCCACAGGGGTGTTTGGTTTGGTGACTTTCCTTCCTTTAGCTGCCTGCTATGGACAGGGAAGCAGAAACAAACAAAAATGTGAGCTTTGTAGAAAGCAGGGCAGAGATCTGGTAGGGGGAGGCTCCAGCCTGCACAGCCCCAGTGGCTTAAAGGGCCTTGGCCTGGCTTCCTGTCCCCAAAAGCAGGGGACCTGATGCCCAAATTCCTGCTGCTGCAGTGGCTACCTCAAGGCACCAGCTGGGGGGCAGGCTCTGGAGCCCAAGCCACACGGGGAGACTCAGTATGACCGGGAGGCCTGGAGCGTGTGTGCCCTGCACAGAGGGCTGCTGCTGGTGGCCTGCTTCAGTGGCCCAGCAGCTCAAGTTCCCCTGAACCAGCTTCTCCCCCTGGAGCCACCCCAGGGTGGCTGAGGCCCCCTAACATGAGGCAGTGGGATCACCAGAGGAAGGTGCCAGCCTTAGCCCTTCCTCCCAGCCTCCTCCCAGGTCCTTTCCCCAGCCCCTCCCCAGTTCTACATTCCCCAACCAGAGAGTTTGTTCTTTCAACAGAGAAAAGTCCTGTTTGTGTTACCAGCAGGGGAAGGGGGAGAGGAAAGTGGGAAGAGGCTATGTTGGGGGGGATTGGTGTGTGTTGGGGGAAGGCACAGAGGGAAAAAAATGAGTAACATTAGTTCGAACCAAGGGGCTTGGTTTGAACTAATGCAGCAGCCCCTGACGCCCTTTCACTTTCAAAACACTGCATGGGTGAGAGTATGCAAATGAAGTGTGTACTATTTAAATCCCTGCTTCATGTGCAACTCTGGTGTGTCTACTTTGCATTCTTTGCTAGAAATAAGAACCCAGTGTAGACCTACCCACACAAGGGCTCAGCCACAGGAGCAAAGATTTCCACCACGGACTGGGATTGAATCAGAGGGCCATTAACGCTTCACACTAATGCACCCCCCACTAAGCTACTTCAGCAGCTATGGAGGCTGCTCTGACATCACCACTTCTCCCTCACGGAGGCTTTACTCCACAGCCGTGCACAAGAGATGCTGTTGCTGGTGGCCCTGCAAGGCAAGATGAGCTTTGCCTGCCCCTCACACCCTAATTCGCTACTTGGCCATTTCCTGCCCCCCCTTCCTGGGCTGACCCAGTGGCTGAAAGGGGCTGTGGCTGCTGACGGTGGGAAGAAGATGGGTGGTGAGACCCTGGTGCCAAGAGGGCCCACCTGCCTCTTTCCTGCTTGGGCCTGGCTCTCAGCACGGGGCAGGCGGGGGCTCCCTGAGAGGCTATGCTGGCCACAGGGATGTCGGGTTTGGTGACTTGCCTTTGTTTAGCTGCCTGCTACGGACAGGGAAGGAGAAACAAGCCCTGAGAGGTGAAGCAGCGGGAGGGAAGCAAGGAGCAGAGTGTCAGCTGCCAGCCGAGAGTCACAGGTGCCCCGCTGCCGCCTGGTACCGCCCCTCCATGAGCCACCAGCTGCCTGTCTCTCACTGTGTGCCCCTTGGGGAGTCCTCTCGCTCTGGGCTCCGGGGGCTTCCTGCTCCCGGAGGGATTGACACAGCCCTGTGCTCTAGCCCAGAGCCACTCTCAGCCAGTGTGAAACAGGAGGATTCATTGAGCATCTAACACAGCACAGGGACCCAGGCAGGTAACAGGGGCTGCAGGTGAGGAGTGAGGGCACCAGAGGGGGCAGGGAAACAAGTAGCACCAAGACTCTTGCCACCAGGGTCTGCCCACCTGACTTCCTGCCCAGGCTGCTGGGCCCCCGACCACTTCAGCTGCCGGGTCAGCCCAGGAGCTAAGACAGGAATGGGGGGAAGGAGCAAGTCAAACTGTAGGTGGCAGGAAACACCAGTCTCGCCTTCCTGGGCCGTGCACGACGGCATCATGTTTGTGACACGGCTGCCAAACATCCCGGACAGTTAATAACCGACTAGACAGGTTTGTCAGTAGCTCAGTGTGGGGAGCCTTAGATGAAACATTTAAAGATCCCTGGTTCAATCCCAGGCTTTGGCATGTCTCTCGGTGCAGCAGGGCCCTCTCTGCTCCCCTGGCCATGCTAGTGCCCTGTGGCATCCCCCCATCCATCTTGGCCACAGACCAGCACTGGAAACTCACATCCATCTGACTAACCCCCTTCGCTTCCAACCCTCCCTCAGAGTGGCTGCTTCCTTGGATAAAGTCCCCTCCCCCCTGTGCGTGTGGCTGGCAGGGGGTTGCTAGATGGATCCATTCACAGGCAGCTTCACTGAAACCCCCCTCGTTCGCCTGCACCCAGGTCAGTCCGTGTCACTGGCTCAGGGGTTTCTCTCCCCAGCGCGCTGCAGGGAAAGCTCTTGTGTGTTCAAGGGCCCCAGGGAGCACAGAGCAGAGGGATCCTCTCAATACACACACACACACAGTCCCAGACCCAAGCCTCCCCACATCCCTAATCCTGTGCCCTGATTTCTCTCCCCTTCCACATCCTCACCCCTCCCCTGAGCCCCCCACCACTCTCACACACTCCCCTACTTCCTGCCTTGAGCCTCCGCCTGCCCAAGGGGTGGTGCCCAATAGAACAGTCCCTGTAAGAAATGTGTCACTTTCACCCCTGGGAGCAGCTCAGCCATGCAAAGGGGCTGCCTGGGGCAGGACATTAGCCCTGGAGGGCAGGGGTGGGTGTGGCAGTGACATCACAAGGGCCTTTTGCAGCCACTCAGCTTATTGGCTAAAGGAGTTTGGGAGGTGATGACCTCACAGAGAGTCCATGACAGTGGCCAGGTGGGACAGGCTGCAGGGCAGGGGCCATCTCAGAGACCCCCCCATGGCTTTGCTGCAGGGAGTCTCCTTGAGAGTTGCCCTTGAGGTCTTTTTGGATCCTTCTCCTTTCCCACGACTAACTGACCTAGAAGACAGACGTCTCTGTGGAGAAGGGAAGATCTTCCAAGAAGGCTGTGTATAAGGTAATAGGGGAATTAGCTCAAGTGGTAGAGCGCTTGCTTTGCATGCAAGAGGTAGTGGGATCAATGCCCACATTCTCCAGGGAGGGCGAAAAGCCCCGTTCCACTTTCTACTGGCAGAGCCAGCCATGGGGATAAGTGGGTACAGACCCTACCCCCCCCCCCACTTCTTACTTGCTCTCCCCCAAGGCCAGCCATGCTTGGGCAGAGAGCTGCTGGACACCTGGGCCAGGCAGTGGCAGAAGCACTGGAGGCAAGTTGCAGGTGGGGCAGAATTAGCTCCACTGGAAAAGTGCTGCCCCTGCATGTGAGAGGAAGCAGGAATCTCTCCCACCTGCTTGCGGGGCTGGACCCTTTCCTGCTGCCCCAACTCTTATTCCCACCATGCACTCTGTGCAGGGGCCAAGGCACCTGACTGGGAGCCAGGACTCAGGACCCTTTCCCAAAATATACGAATTCCCCCCCCCCCCCGCATCCTCTGTTCTGCTCACACAGCAGCCACAATGATACCCACAGCACATGCCGAGGGCCGCAACTCAAGTGTGGTTGTGTTATGCTTTAAAAAAGCACCCGGGATCTTTTTCAGGGGGATAAAGCAACACGCCACATTTATTGAACATACATAGATTAATCAATATTTATCATATGCATAGGACACATCACACTCATGCACTCTCACACACACAAGCACACTCCATCTTGTTGTTACCAAAAGTTGCTCCCCCTCACTGCACTGGCCAAGTGAGTTAGATGGGGAAAGGGGTGGAGCCACTAGCGACTCACTCTGATGTGGGCTGGCTTCTTGTGTAAGAACTGTTTTCCGCAAGAGTTCTTTTGCAAAAGGTCTTCCACAAGAGCACATCCACACTGCCAAGTGCTTTGCACAAGAGATGTGCTTTTGTGCAAGAGCGTCCATGGCAGTGTGGTTGCTCTCTTGTGCAAGAAAACTCTGATGGGCATTTTAGCCATACGGGTTTATTGCACAAGAAATTCATGTTGCCTGTCTACACTGCCCTCTTGTGGAAGAGCTCTTGTGCAAGAGGGCTTATTCGTCGTGGGGAGAGGAATAACTCTTCTGGAAGAAGCCCTGTTTTCCAACGCTGTAGTGCAAATTTACTTATGCAAGAACACATGTGCAGTGTTCTGCACGTTTTTGTGCAAGAACATTGTGCAAATACCCTGCTGTGTAGATGTAGCCTAAGGGTTTGTATTGATTCAAAGAGTTGACATACAGTGGAAATGCTGGAAAGGTGAATGTCTCCAGTAAAGAGACACTCTCACAGAAGGCACTTGGATTTAAACCAAGAACCATGTGAGCCGCAGTCAAACACTCTGCCACTGAGCTACACCCCCATGCAAGACCAAGTGTCTGCAGCCAGTATTGAGAAGTGGGTAGGGAACAAGAGGCTTTTGTAGAACATACATCTCAGGTGGGACGGACCCTCACTGAGCCCAGGTGGTGACTGGTCCTAACAAGGAGTTTGTCCAGAAAGCAGCAGAGCTGGGGCAGGACAGAGGTTCTGTCCACACAGAAAAGTTCTTTTGGAACAAAGGCCGTTATTCCAAAATAACAATGTGAGCATCTACACAGCAATTCCGTTATTTTGTAATAATTCTGAAATAACGGACAGGTAATTCCGACTTCTGTAAACCTCATTGTACAAAGAATAACGCCTATTCTAAAACAGCTATTTCAAAATGAGGCCTGTGTAGATGCTCCATTTCTGCTATTTCGAAATAGCCCCTCCCCAGGGCCAGTCTAAGTTATTCAACTTGGGGCTCTAAAATCAAGGTAGCACCTCTACCAGTCCTAAGGGCCTCAGATTCTGGCCACCCAGCATTCACTCTGAAGAGGCCATAATATTTGAGGGGGAATTTTCACTGATCCCTTCTCCTCTGAGCTGGAATCCCAGCTCCCCAGCGTTCACTGGAAGGGGCCAGCCCAGCAGGGACTAAAAGCCACTACACCAGGTGAGGTTTGAACTCACAACCTCAGCATGTCTCCTACAAGTACTGCCTTACCAGTACTGGGCGCTGACCCATTGCACCACTGGAGCAACTTTGCCAAATACTTCTTCAAAGTCCTCAGATTGAAAAAGTCAAGAAGCACAAAGTGGACTTGAACAAGTGGGGCAAGAAGATCAATTCTGAAGGATTTGCACAAACCAACACCTCACCAGAAGGTCTCACTGAGATTTGAATTCAGCTTGCAAGAGTCAAAGTTCTGCTCTGTGCCTGAGGCTCTCAGCTACTTGACACTCTACTCTCCTTGCTTGCTCCAATTGACTGATCACCTCTCCAGACCCTGCCCCTTCTGCATGTGGCCTCATGGGAACGATCTGGCTCCCTCTCAGGCAGAGGAAGGAGAAACGTTGCCATGTGTTACACACGTTGGCACCACACAGACACCAGCCCTGTATCCCCCTGCCCTGAGCTCCATGGGACAGGGAGAAGCTCCAGGAGATGGTTCCCCTGGATCAGGAGCGGCCCGAGGCCGGCTGCAGCAGCTGGCGCCCTAGGAGGGGAGCTGATTGCGCGCCCCTGCCTGCACGGCCATCAATGGCCTTGACGTCATCACGGGTGCCCGGGCCAGCAGCGCCCTAGGCAGCTGCCTAGCTTGCCTAGGCTCAGGGTCCGCCCCTGCCTGGGATCATGTCTCACATTGATCCGAAGGTTGTGGGAACCCAGACCCACCCTGCAGCCAGGAATGCAGGTTCCTAGAAGCTCTCCCCAGGAAAAGACTCTTCTGAGGGGTCAGGAAGAAGCTGGGGAGAGATGAGGCCAGAGGTTTTTGGGTGGAAGAGTACAGCTTCTCGGCTCTTGGGGTAAGTTCAAGAGCGGCAAACAAGGAAGTGGCTACTGGACGCTCTGCGTGGCCATTCCTCCCCAGCTGGACGTGGTTCTTGTTCTTCTGCATGGCACAGCCCATGGAGACCAAGGACTGCCTATGGGCATCCAGATCACACCCTCATTGAACTGATGGGAATAGAAACCAGACACAAAGGTTTGAACTGGTTTCAGCTGAGGGACGGGTTTGTCTGGTTATGTGCATTGGCACAGGAAAGCATTATGGGTCTGTTGTCATTTTAAGAATCCCTGTACAACAGAAATCCAAAATGTGCCACCCTGGAGATGCAATTGTTCCATTTATTGAAGCAAGAACCACTTGAGCTGCAGTGAAACACTCAGACCACTGAGCTACACCCCCATAGCAATCATGCCTTTGCCTCCAGTGTTGGGAAATTAGCACCTGGCTGCACTGTCTGCAGGAGCAGGTGGTGTTTCGCACACGTGGCGGGGGGAGGACGGCCCTCCCTGGGGTTGGGCAGGTATGGTGCCCCCAGGCTGTGACCAGCATGACGTGTCACAATAGTGCACCATCCCCTGTGCTCCTGCCTTCCCTGCCCTGTGTGGGTTTCTCTACACTTGCACCCTCTTTCGAAAGAGGGATGTAAATGCAGACATCCAAAATTGCAAATGAAGCCGGGATTTAAATATCCCACACTTCATTTACATATTCGCCGACGGGTGCTATTTCAAAATACTTTATTTAGAAATAAAAAATGCAGTTTAGATGCGGTTATTTTGGGAGAAAACCTTTCTTTCAAAATAACCCTTAAACCTTGTTGTATGTTTCTCGGCTCTTGGGCTAAGTTCAAAAGTGGCAAAGGGAGAGGCAGGGAAGTAGCTGCAAGATGCTCTGCATGGCCTGCAGATCCGGACCAAGAGCTGTCCTCGTCTTTTTTGCTGTAAAGCATTGCTTCTTGTCTGTTTGGCTAAGATTGAGCTCTTCCTGCCTCTCAGAGAGGATGAAAAGCAGTCCTTGGCTGCAGGAGCCACTTTTTAGGGTTAAAATAGAACCATCTTAGTAAGTGTTACTGCTTCCTCCCCACATTGTATTGACTGGGAACTGACCAAAGATCAACTGCTTGGAAGGCAGCTATGCTTGCCACGATACCACCAATGCCTGCACGTGCAGCTTGTGGGAAAATTCGGGAAGTGGGAAAGTGGCTACTGGCTCCTCTGCATCACCCGGAGATCCGGCCCAAGAGCTCTCCTCGTGTTTTTTGCCGTAAAGGGTTGCTTCTCGGCCGTTTGGCTAAGATTGAGCATTTCCTGCCTCTCAGAGAGCCATGTCACAGGCACAAGCCCCCTCTGGCATTCCAGGGACACATACCAGGACCAAGCAAAGAGAAGCAAATGCTGGGCACTGTCATGGTTTGGGCCACAGATAAAGTCCCTCTTGGAGCTGTGGTCGAAGGAGGAGTCTCTGCAGGCCCTGCAGTCCAGGCGGAGGAACGTGGACATTTATGGCCCAGTGGCTGATGGCCTTGCAAACAAAAGTCATCTCCGGCACCACAGACCAAGTCAGAGCGAAGGCTAAGGAAAACGGCAGGGTTATATCAGGGCCCATGAGGAACCGGACCAAATCCTGGGGCTGGGGAACCGCTGTGTCCAAGGATCATTGTGGAGTTTGAGAGGGAGACAGCTGGCCAGCAGCAGCTACAGCTTCAGGACGACAACGCTGATGACTTGCTGCTCCAGGATGAGGAGGAGGATTCCAAGAGTGTTGTAACCCTCACCCTGGAGCCAGTTCCTGTCCTCCCCCCGCCATGTGTGCGAGGTACCACCTGCTCCTGCAGACAGTGCTGCCAGGGGCTAAGTTCCCAACACTGGGCTGAAACATACAACCATTGTCAGGTGTAACTCAGTGGTAGTGTTTGAGTGCCAATTGTAGAGGTCCTTGGTTCAATGTCAAGGCTCAAGGCAGGAAGTTGGGAGAGGGGTTGTGATAGCACAGTACCTGTAAGAAATTAAAATGTGGAGTGCGGGCGACTCAGGGCAGGGACTTGGGGAGTGTGTGAGAGTGGTGGGGGGCTCAGGCAGGTGTGAGGATGTGGAAGGGTGGAGAAGTCAGGGCACAGGACTAGGGATATGGGGGAGGCTTGGGTCTGGGACTGTGTGTGTGTGTGTGTGTGTGTTGAGGGGATCCCTCTGCTCTGGGCTTCCCGATGTCCTTTAACACACAAGGGCTTTCTCTGCAGCACACTTGGTGCCATGAGAACAAAGCTTTCAAAGGGGGTTGATTTTCCTCCATCTCCCCTTGCTGCTGCGCTAAAAGAAATCCTGAAATGGGCCCCTTCACCTGTCACTGGAGAGATGGCCCTGTAGTGGGGTGTGACACAGCATGGACCCTGGGTAGCTCAGTTGGTAGAGCACGCAACTTTTAATCTCAGGGTCATGGGTTCAAGCAGTATGCTGTGCAATGCCCTTCTTTAACTCACATTCTCAGTCTACAAGCAATTCACTCTCAGCTTTCACCAGGGTTTTAGGAAGAAAAAGTCTAGTCCTGGGGTCCAGCCAGGGGCGGCCCATGGCTATAGGCTGACTCAGCCGTCACCTAGGGTGCTGCCTTCAACGGTGCCCGATGATGACATCATGGGGCGCCTGATGATGATGTCACCCCATTGACCGCCGTGCGGGGGTGGGTGCTGATCCCACCTTTCACCTGGGGCACCAGCTGCTGCAGCCTGCCTCGGGCCGCTCCTGGGTCCAGCTTTAGTAGAACCAAAGAGAGAACAAACTGCAATTTCCATCTTCTGACAAGAAGGGAAGAGGATTTTCTTCTCCTCAGTTCTAGCTACATCAGCCCAGGGAGGAGAAAAAATAACCTTCCACCAGCTGACTGTCCCCTGTCAGCTTCTGTAGCTTCACCTCCTTCCACAGCAGCTCCAGCTTTGAGCTACAAATATCAAGGGGCTGGTGAGGAAATGAGGAGCTGGCAGCTCGGGTTAGTCCTTCCATGAGAACAAGAGGTGGAGTGTTCACAAGGTGCATTCCCCTCCCCTGCAGAGCAGGGTGTTAGAAAGAGCTAGTAACAGAACAGTCATCCAAGTTGCACCTGCCCCAACGTGTGTTTCTGTGGTGTAATGGTTATCACATTTGCCTCACATGCAAGAGGTTAGTGGTTCAAAGCCAAGCAGAAACACAGCTTCTTCCCTTACTGCTGCTCCCCTGGGTGCCTAGGTAAGTGCAGCTGCTGCTGACCAGCCTGTGCCTGGAAATGAGCCTGACTCCCATGTGACAGAGGGGGTGATGAGGATGATAATGCCCCTTGGTACCAGCCTGGGGATGCAAGATGAATGAGGCTAGGCAGCTGCTTAGGGTTTGGCCTCCCCTGCCCTGGGAGGCTGGTGTATTGGGCTGGCTCTGCCTGGTGCCTCCCTTGTGTGATGTGTACACTGGCCAAATGTTGGAAAAGCCTCTTCCAGAAAAAGCTACACAAGGTGGTATTTGAAATTTGCAAAGCTTTTTCCAGAATAGCAGTGTAGTGTAGACATAGCCTGAGTGTTGCTCAGCACTAGTAGAGACAGGGAGGGACAAAACGGTCTAACAGCACCTGCAACCTTTCAGAACAACACCCAGCCCCAACCCCAAGAACCAGCCCTTCCTTCCACCATCACTGGGAACTGTCTGGACTCAATCCACCCTGGTGTCAGCCTAAGGATTGCATGTTCTGTAAAAGGTGCCCTGGAAATGAGAAAACAGCTAAAGTGACAGTCATGGGACTTGAACCCACAACCTTTGAATGGCTAGCTGGGCTCGCATTAACCACTACAGCTTAAAAGTCCAAAATGCTTTCTATTGCACCACAGAGCTTGATATCTCCACTCTCTGCTTTGCAGCATGGCAATTGCTGGGGGAAAAGGAAGGGGAGCCAGGTCTGTCTCTTTTGGGAGAGCAAGGAGGGGCCACTGAGCCTCTGACAGTGAAAATAAGGGATGAGAACTGAGCTGCAGTTGGAGAACATGGGCATCGATCCCAGTGCCTCTCACATGCTAAGCAAGTGCTCTACCACTTGAGCTAATTCCCCTGCTTGCAAAAGGCCTCTGCTGCCCCACCTACCTTGTTCCAGAGCCCACAATGTCCCTGCGTCTGCCCAAGACTCCTTTCTGAAAGGGCCACTTGTGAGACTGACACCCGTGGGCCGGCTAGCTCGGAGGTTTAGGACGTGGTGCTCATATCACACAGACGCATCTTAAGAGCAAGCTCCTTATTTCAAACCATAACGGGCTCGCTATTCCGATGTCCCTGTAAACCTCATGGCACGAGGAGTGAGGGGCGTTTCGGAATTGCGATTTATTTAGAAATAAGTGCTGTGTAGCCAGCGCCAAATTACAAAATAAGCTATTTCAAAATTGATTCAAAATAAGCTACACAATTGTGTTGTTTATTCAGAGCTATGGGGTGCACCCCTAGTGAGTTAGAGCCCAGCTCTGCCTCCCAGCTTCACCCACCCAGTGCTGCTTCTCAGGCTCATGTCCTGCCCCTGGCCAGCCCCTTGGCATGTTTGAGCTGCTCTCCCTGCCCCCACTCACTCAGGGCAGGTTCTGGGGCTCAAACAGGGAACATCAGAGGCTGCTCAGGGTGCCACAATGCTAGGCCAGGGGCCCTCCTGTGGGGCCTGTGAGTGTTGCTGTCCCTGCTGTACAGACAGGGCCATAGTGCCAGGGAGAGATTCAGTGAACAGGCCAAGGTCACTCAGTGAATTAGAGCCAAGATCTGCCCCCAGTTCCCTGCCCCACCCACCGACGTGCTAACTCCTCGCTGCCATGGGGCTGTTTGCATTGGCCTCTTCTCTCTGGAACCAGGTTTGAGCCACGGCTGAGGCTCTGGGCAGGGGGCTGGGTATGGGGGGGTCTGAGTGTGGGAGGGGGAGCGTTTGTTCATCTGGTTCAACTTTTCCCTTTCTTCTACCCCAGCATTTGCCCTGTAGCAAAGCAGAGGGAGAGGATGAAGAGCTATCTGAACTTTGGGGCTCTGGCGTATAATGGAAGGCATGTTGGCTGTCTAAGCAGTGGTGCTCGGTGTGAGTTAAGCCAATCATTCAACAGTTGTGGGTTTGAATCCCACCACAGACACTTTTAGCTGCTCTCTGATTTCCAGAGCAGCTTTTACAGAACAGGCTGGACCTGCCCCTGTTGCATGATGGGAATGACAGGGAGCTTGTGACAGGACCTCTCTGGGTGCAAGAGATGTGCCTGGAACTCTAGTGTCTGGCTCTGACACTCCAGCAGTTGGGCCGTCCAGCCCGATTCAGACCGGGCTGGTTGGAGCCTCTCGCGCTCGTCAAGGGGGATTGTGCACTTGCTGCCTTGGGAGCCTCCCCGGTGCCAGCCTAAGGGCTCTGGAGGGGACATGGCAGCTCTATGGGCAGAGTCGTGAGCCCCTGGCTGAGCAGGGCTCATTAAGCAGCTGTGGGGCTGGGCTGCTGCACAGCTTAGGGCAGGGTTGGCAAGAACTGGGAACCGCTCCCAGGGCTGCACGTTTCCATGCTATCAACGAAGGGTGGGGGGTCTGGGATGGAGGCTGAGTGCAGAAGGGAGCTTGGGGAAAGGGACTGGGGTCCAGGAGGGTGTGTGGGGTCTGGGAGGGAGTTTGGGTGAAGGAGGTGGTTATGACTTGGGGCAGGGGATTAGGGTGCAGGATCTGGGAGGGGTGTGGGTTCAGGAGGGGGGCAGAGGGTTTGGTTTATGTGGGGTACCAGAGGGTTGAGGGAAGGGAGGGGCTGGGGTGCCAGAGGCAGGCTCTGGCTGGGAGACTTACCTAGCTCTCTCCCAGCCAGCAGCCAAGCACATTTCTCAGGCAGCCTGCCCTGCCCCCACACAGGCTGCAGGGGCCATGTGGGTCAATGAATAAGAGCCTGAGTGGAGGTGGGATGGTGCTTCACGTGGCCAGAAACCAGCCAATGGGATTGTGCTGGGAGCGGGGACACTAACGACCCATCAGTCCCTGTTCTCAGCGGTGTGCAGGGGCTGTGCTTCTGTGCAAGAGCGCCTATGGCAGTGTGGACGCTTTCTTGAGCAAGAAAGCTCTGATGGCCATTTTAGCCATAGGGCTCTCTTGGGCAAGAAATCCCTGCCGAGCGTCCACACTGCCCTCTTGCGCAAGAGCTCCTGCGCAAGAGGGTTTACACCTGGTAAAAAAGAGCGTAGCTCTTGCGCAATAAGCCCTCTCTTACCACGCCGTACTGTAAATTTCCTTGAGAAATAGCGGGCTGGTAGTGTGGACGCTCTGCGCGGATTCTTGCGCAAGAACGGCCATACTTGCGCAAGAAGCCACGAGTGTAGACATAGTACCCAGAGATCCTGACACTGACACCCTCAGGGAATCACAAGGGCATACGGTGCTGGCTCTCCTGTCCCAGCAATTGCCATCAGAGCCCTGCCTTACCAGTTCCAGTCACAGCAGCCTCTGCACCTGCTCCAGGCTTGTGGTTTCCATCTTTCCAACCTTCCTCTCCAATCAGCCTTTTCTTGAACCAGCAGTTGCATGGGTGGCCAGGGGAGGCCTCTTCTGTGTCCCAGAAGGAAATAGGAAAATGTGAGCAAAATCTACAAGACAGTACCAGTGGGAGTTGAACCCAAGATTTCTTACTTACAGTATAGGTGTTGTAGCCAGCTAAGCCATGGTGCCCTTTTGGACTAAGTCTACACTACAGAGTTTTTCCCAGGATACCTCTCATATCCCTCAAAAAACTCTGCCTCATCCGGAGAACGGGTCCACTTTTTTAGATCAGTCTCCAAAAAAGTGGGCGTGTTCTTTCGGAAGCCCTGTATTCCGCATTTTATTAGGAATAAGGGCTCTTCTGAAAGTGGAGATTTTTCTGACATTTGGACCAATGTATATGGCCCAAATGTTGGGAAAGTCTCTTCCAAAAAAAGAAAAGTGTCTCTAAAACTGTTCTACTTTATGGTCCCAGACAACAGATTTGAATTCCAAAACGCAGCCATTACCCATTTCCCTCCAGCCTTGGAGGGGTCTCAAGGCCTGTGCAGCCCAAAAAATGTGATTGGCAGCTCATACCCACAATTTTTTTGTCAGTTTCAGTGCAGAGCTCTGAAGACAGGGACCCAAGGCAACCACATTACACTAAGGCTGGCCAGAAAACAACCACTTCTTCAAGTGGGAATTGAACCAGCAACCTAAAGACCACTTACCAAGCACACACTATGGTCCACCGTGCTGCCAGCTGAGCTCTCGAAGGGTGCCTCAGTAATGCTGGTTTGTCCAGGTTGGCCCTTCTACAAGTGTCAAGGCAAGTGCTCCTCCAACTGGATGGCATAGAAGGTGAGGGGCTGAAGAACCCAGGAGCACAGGGGCTGTCACAGGCAGAAGGACCCCCTGAGTCAAACCTGAGCTAGATCCATTTATGTCACAGCAAAAGGGGAAAGTTGGGTTCTTCTCATGTGCCTTCTTTGTTCCAGAGGCTCTAGAGGTGCAAGAGGGCAGATCCACAAAAACAAACCACTTGAGTGAACCTTGGTCAGCCTCTCACTTGTGCTGCTCGCTGTCCCAGACAGATCCTACGCCCAAGGCAATAGCTCCACAACCAATGCATGTTGAGTCGATTTACCTCGGCCTAGAGCCAGCGCAGGGAGTAGAACAGGTTTCTTCACTTTTCTCAGAAGCAGGAGCACACACATTCTCTGAGGCCTGGTCCTGAGACTCCCTCCCTTTAGTGCCACGGGGCACTAGGCAGAGCCCGGCAGCTGCTGGGAACAGACGTGAGAAACACAAACTCAGCCCCCTGCATCTCTAGCCAGGCTGGGAGGTTCCATGGCCCCAGCACATCCCAGCCTCCTGCTGAGCCAAACAGATAAGAGACCAAGCTCCAGTGGGCATTACACACCCAGCAGGAGGCACAAAAATCTCTTCTCACCAGCCTGAGGACAAGGAAGCCAAAGCACACGAAGTGGGAGGGTTTTGTCAGCAACCAGCCCAGGAAGGTCCCACTGAGGTTTAAACTCAAATGGGAGAATTCAGAGCTCTGAGTGCTGCCCCTTACACCATGGGGCAAGCAGCTGGTGCTTTTAGTGGGCGCCTGTGACTCTCAGCTCTCCGGCTGCCTCTGCTCTCCTGGCTCCCTCCAGCTGCTTGTTTATTTTTGGTTTTTTATTTACATACCAGCTCTACTTTGATAGGGGCAACAGCAGGTAGCTCGTAGGAGTGGCCAGTAAGAACAGTGGCAGGCAGCCAGCAGGGTGGCTAGTGGGAGTGGCCGGTAGGAACAGCAGCAGGTGGCCAGCAGAGTGAGTGAGAGGCCTCCTATGCCGCGCCCCCCTCTCCCGCCCAAGAGTGGGAGGTGAGCTCTGAAAAATCATTTCTGAGGTCTTATCTGCCCTAAGTAAGGGCAGCAACTGTGAGTGGGGTACAGAGAAAGTTTGGGCATGTGAATGGGATGCGTACATTGCAGACAAACGACATTGCTCAATCAACTTGAGCGGGGACGTACCTGTGGGTTGGTTCTGAACCCTGCTTGTGGTATTTTCCCAGGCGAATGCCACGTTACTTCTCACCCTCTTTCATTAAAAGTTTCTTTTCTACATTCAGACTCTGTGCTGGCGAGTGGGGAAGCATCGCCTCCCCGAGGTGCCCAGGGGTAACTGTGGATTTCCCCAGCTACTGGATAGGAGCTCAAGCCAGTTGTGTGTGAGAGGGATGAAAAGGAACCCCTAGATATTGAACCCAGCCCTGGCTGCTGCCGGCACTACCTGGCCAAAGGGTTACACTAGCAAGGGGAATGACCAGAACACAGGCCTTGCTGTAAACAGGATTTGAACCCACAAAGAGAAATCCTATTAGATTTCTAATCCATCATCTTAACCACTCAGCCATCACAGCTGTGAAAACATCAGGGCCCCCAGGGCCAGGGAAACTGGTAAATAATCCCAGTGCCCAGGCCTGATGTCACCTGCCCCCACACAATTCACACGGCAAACCTGGCTCCCAGAGCACAGGGGGAGTTTGGGGGCTCATTGCTGGCCCATGGGGTGAAGCAGCAAACCGGCCTCCTCCTGTGGGGCCTGTGAGTGTTGCTGAATCTGGGCCCCTGCGCCTGGGCAATGGCAAACAAAAGGTCTGGGGGCCACACAGAGACTCCACTGGGCTGAGCAGGAAGTGGCTGGGACTTTGCGTTGTCTTTGGGCTTGACTGTCTGCAGCCTGGAAACCTCCTGGCTCCTCAGACCACTGGTCTGGATGGAGCGTTACAGAAGTCGGAATAATGGAATTGCTGTGTAGACGCTGACATTGTTATTTCAGAGTAATGGCCGTTATTTCCAAATAACGCTGCTGTGTAGATGCAGCCTAAGAGAAATGCTGAGCAAGGGCTCCTGCAATGTCAGGGGAGATAGGGAAATGAAGTAACTTCTCTAGATATAAAACAGAGAATGTGTCAGGAGTGGGATTTGAACCCATGCCTCCATTTGGAGACCAGAACACCCAACTAAGGGAAAGACAGGGCTTTGAATCTGGTGCCTTAGACCACTCGGCCATCCTGACACCTAGATGAACATCTCCAATGGCAGTTTTCTTACATGTGTGAGTTGCTCGGGGCGGCAGAGGGAGCACCTCTCTTTCCCCATCTAGCAGCCGCTCTACAGCACAGCTGGGTTTATCCACACTCAGTCTCATCCACTGTTGCGAGGTGTTTTGCAGTGAGCTGACAAGAAACAGAAGAGGGGAAAACTCTGGCCGGCAGAACCAAGACTTGGGATTCTTCTGTGACAGGGATTCTGTGTCAGTGTCCTTGGGGATCCTGAGCTGGTGGCTCCTGGGTTTGTTGGCTCCATACCAGGGTGTCTCTTCTGCAGGGCGGTGCTTGTTCCCGGGCTAACGCTTATCCCTGTGACACACTTTGTGCAGGGACCGCTGGTCTTTGTGCCACAGTACGTGTCTGGGATGTGGGAGTGAGGAACCTGCCTCAAATAGACACGTATCCGCCCCGCAGTGTTCTGCTTGAGACCCCGGAGCCCTGGCTTTGACTGGTGCCTGGCACGTGGGAATTAGATCTAGGGGAGATTTCTAGAGTCCCACAACAGCTGCTGCTCGCATGCAGATGTGCACATCTGTCTGGGGTTACTGGGCACCCGGCCTGCTTTCTGTCCCTGCCAACCTGGGCAAAGCGGCATCACTGGCTCAGGGGTTCCTCTCCTCAGTGCACTGCAGAGAAAGCCCTTGTGTGTTAAAGGGCCTCAGGGAGCCCAGAGCAGGGGGAGCTGGGATTCTAGTCCCATTTATCCCCTCAACACACACACACAGTCCCAGCCCCAAGCCTCCCCCACATCCCTAATCCTGTGCCCTGACTTTTCTACCCTCCCATATCCTCAACCCTGTCCTGAGCCCCACCCCCAACACACGATCCCCAAATCCGTGCCTTGAGCCTCCCACACTCCACTCCACACTTTAATTTCTTACAGGTACTGTCCTATCACAACCCCTCCCCCAACTTCCTGCCTTAGCCCTCACCCCCGCCCAAGGGGTGGTGCCCAATAGAACAGTCCCTGTAAGAAATGTGTCACTTTCACCCCTGGGAGCAGCTCAGCCATGCAAAGGGGCTGCCTGGGGCAGGACATTAGCCCTGGAGGGCAGGGGTGGGTGTGGCAGTGACATCACAAGGGCCTTTCGCAGCACTTCATCTTATTGGCTAACGGAGGTTGGGAGGTGATGACCTCACAGAAAGTCCATGACAATGGCCAGGTGGGACAAGCTGCAGGGCAGAGAAAACCTCAGAGACTTTGCTGCAAGGAGTCTCAGAGACCCCCATGGCTTTGCTGCAGGGAGTCTCCTTCTGGAGATCTGACCTTGAGGCCAGAGAGAGAATGAGGGTCACAAGCATGAGTGTGAGGAGGAGCCTGGTTGGAGCCTTCTACTTTCCCTCTACTAGCTGACCTAGAAGACAGACGTCCCTATGGAGAAGGTAAGAGCCTCCAAGAGGGGCCATGGTGATACAGTAGGTGGATTAGCTCAAGTGGTAGAGCGCTTGCTTAGCATGTGAGAGTCAGTGGGATTGATACCCACATTCTCCACTCATGGGAAAAATCCCCATTTTTCTTCTCACAAAGGTACAGCCAGCTGGGGCTAAAAGTCTCCAGTAGCCCCCTCCTGCTTCCTACTTAGTCTCCCCAAAAGCCAGCCACACTGGAGCAGAAAGCTGCTGGGACTCAGCCTGGCAGACACAGAAGCGATGGAGACAGGCCCCAGGGGGCAGAGTTGCCCCACTGGGAAAGTGCCTGCTACACAGGGGAGAGGCAGGTGCTCCCTCCACATGGTCTCCAGCTGGCTCCTTGGGGGTGAGGCACTGGCTGCTTCCTTGCTGACCTAATAAGAGAGCTCTTTGCTCTGCCTCCATGATCCTCCTTATAAAGCTGATTGGCTGGCTGAGAATGCCACTCCAGGGCTCAGCTGCCTGGGATGCACTGAGTGATGGAACAGACAGATGGGAGGTGTCGGTAAAGCAAGTCACCCACCTGGCCCCTGAGCTCAGCCCATGCATGAGGCAGCCTGGAGGCAGCCAGGCAGCTGGGAGGGAGCCATAGCCGGGCAGGACCAGGACCAGGGGATGGGAAATGGGGGGAGACAGAGACAGGGCAGCAATAAAGAACATCCACAAACCCAGCCTAACTCCTTGGCTGGCTGCCATGAGAACCACAAACCAAGACTCCATCTGCTGCCAGCCCATAGCCTGCAGCAGCCCAGCCCCACAGCTGCTTAATGAGCCCTGCCCAGCAGCAGCTCAGGACTCTGCCCACGGAGCTGCCATGTCTTCTCCAGAGCCCTCCAGCATTTCAAAGGGCACGTAGAGAAATGCCAAAACATGAGACTGAAGCTGGGACCTTTAGATTGCCAGTTCAATGCTCACTGAGCTGAGCTACTTTGGCTGTTACCAGCTGGTTTTCTTGGCCTCTAATTCTCTTTCCCAATTGCTTGGCAGCCCTGCCACACACAAGAGCTGTCGCCGTGCACTGCCCAGGAAGGCAAGACCAGCATTTCCCTCCTCCCCGCAGTTTGACTCACTTCCTCCCCCCATTCCTGCTTTACCTCCCGGGCTGACCTGGTGGCTGAAGTGGTCAGGGGCCCAGCACCGTGGGGAGGAAATTGGGCAGCTAGACCCTGTTGGGAAGACTCCTGGTGCTACTCGCTTCCCTGCCAACTGAGCCCTCAGGGGCCTTCACTCCTCATCTGCAGCCCCCTGCTCCCTGCCTGGGAACCTCCCGGCTCCATACTGCCCCTGACGCCTGTTGTGCAGCCCCTGTCAGCCTGGCTCTGTGGTGCCCTCACTCCTGAGTTGCAGCCCCTGCCTGGGTCTGGCTGGAGTAAGAGTTTGATATCTGTTTATTTTTGTATTTTAGATTTAATAATGTAGCAATGTGTGATTTCTGTTAAGGTAGGGATAGAGTTTTAGGCCTTTAGTTCAATATCTAATTCTTTCCTCTAAGGTTTAGTAAGTGAGAGACAGAATCTTGTCTTGTGTCCATGTTAATGAGATTAGAGGAATGCTGAAGGCTCGATTCTCAGTGTGAATTGTTTTGATTAGGGCTTAATTTACAATGCCTTTTGCATTTGCTCAATATAAAACACTATTGTTTATATTGTACTTTGAAGGTCTCTGTAAAAGCAGGGCTGTTTGTATGTGAATGAGGAGTGTGTGGGCCAGGAAGAGATGAGGTGAAGGCCATCGTTAGAGCCAGATGGCCAAGAAAGAAGGGGGTAATGTGGGTGAAGACAGACTGACCGGAGTCAAAAAAGCCATCAAGTGTGCATCCATGACTAAGGAGAGGCAAATTGATTACTTTAAAGGTGCAGGTTGGCATCCCTGAAAACAATCGATTAAATGCAGGACAGGATAACTCTCGGAGATGTTTGGAATCGTAACTTCAAAAGAAAACACACCGGACACAGACTGACACAGCAAAACCCATGGACTTCAACAGAGGAAAGGATTATAAAAGGAGGGTGCTTGTTATGGAACTTTAGGTTCGTCTTGCCCCCAACTCCAGGAGCATTGGACTTCGACTGACAGAGCCCGGCTCCCCTCTGCGATCAGTCTGGCTGTCCAGTAGATTGATTCAGACTCTGGACTGGTAACTATAACATCATCTGGCAGGACTGTGTGTGTGTGTGTGTCGGTAGTTGGGTGACTGAAAAGCAGATGCTACTGTTGTGTTCTCAATCAATGCGGCGTGCTGCCTTTGCCCCTATAAAAGATCTCACGTGCTTTGTTTAAGCATAACAGTCTCTCCCAGCCCCACAGGGCCCCTCACTCCCAAGCCAGACCCCAGGTTCCCTCTAAGCTGTGTGGCAGTTCAGCAGCTGCTTAATGACCCTGCTCAGCCAGGGACTCAGGACTCTGCACATGGAGCTGCCTCAGCTACAGCAGCAGCTAAACTCTCCCTGCCAGCCAGACCCTCCTGCCAGTCGGGTCTCGCTGCCCGTTCTCTTCCCCCCATTGACGGCCAGCAGAGCCACCCGGCCCACGGGAAACAGCCTCACGAGTGGCCCTTTCAGAAAGGAGCCTCAGGCAGCTGAAGACATGTTGTGGGCTCTGGAACAAGGTGGGTGGGCAGGCAAGTAGCTCACGGGTGGGGAATTAGCTCAAGTGGCAGAGCACTCACTTACCATGTGCAAGGCAGTGGGATCCATATTCCCCAGTGATAGTGGAATCCTCACTTCCCTTTCCACAGGCAGAGCCAGCCAGGGGACTAAGAGCCTCCTGTGGCCCCTCCCTCTCCTACTTGATCTCGCCACTGGGGCAGAAAGCTCCTGGGCCACATCCCAGAGACAACTTGCAGGTGGAGCAGAATTAGCTGCATTGGAAAAGTGCAGCCTGTGCTCCATGGTCTGTGCTGTGCAGAAGAACAAGAACCACGTCCAGCTGGGGAGGAATGGCCACAATCCATCTTTTGGAGTTTGATTTAGCAAGTCCATCTAAGACTCGCCAAATCAAACTCAGAGGGAGAGGGCTCCCCCACCAGCTTCCAGCACTTCTGCTCTTTGTTCCCTTTGGCTTTCTGCTGGGGGACACCGCCAAGCTCAACTGAAGGAAGCCGACTCCAGCTACGTACTGAGGAGAGAGCATTGGCCAGGCACCACTGGGGGCTGCCTCCCTCACCACCAACGTACCTGGCAGGTGCCTTGACCAGCTTAGCCATGGGGCTGCTTTCTGGGAGTTTTCTCCAGCTGCTCCATGTGTTGCCATTGCCCATCCCAAGGGAAGGGAGAGTCACTCTCCATGGCTGCAGGAGATGCAGAGGTTGCACTCACAGGTTCTCTGGGCGCTGACACCCCCAAGGAATCCCAAGGGCGTGTGGCGCTGTCTCTCCTGTCCTAACAAAAGACAGGACTGTGCAGCACTTTAAAGACTAACAAGATGGTTTATTAGGTGATGAGCTTTCGTGGGCCAGACCCACTTCCTCAGATCAAATTCTGGAAGAGAATTGGCATGACCATATATACCAAAGGAATACAATGGAGAAAAAAAAGCGAACACTGACAAATCAGATTTAGGGGAGAGAGGATAATATCTATGAGATAATAATACTAGGGGTGATAATTGGGGAAGCTATCTTTGTAATGGGTAAGGTAATTAGCATCCTCTTCAGGCCCATTCGTAAAGTGTCAAATTTAAGCATGAATGACGGTTCAGAGATTTCTCTTTGTAGTCTGGTGTTAAAGTCTCTTTGAAGTAAGATACATGTAGTAAGGTCGTTAAGACTATGCGTAGGTTGATTGAAATGAAAGGAAACTGTTTTTCCTGGTGAAAATGTCTGATGTCTGATTTGTGGCCATTAATTCTTTGGCAAAGTGTCTGAGAAGTTTGTCCAATACACATGTAAGAAGCCTGCTAAAAACCTGTGGGTCCCTAGATGATCCAGCTATAAAAGGAGCAATCAAGCAGAAGGACACTTTAGGCACTTTACTTTCTCTTGCAACAAACCCTGTTGCCAACTTTGTCCTCATATTTACTCTGCTGACACCATCACTGGACCTAACCATGTTAGTTACCAGATCAAAGACACATATTTCTGCTCATCCAGAAATATAATTTATGCCATCATGTGGCTAAACTGTCCAGTGGGCATTAGACACCCAGCAGGGGGCACAAAATTCATTTTTCACCAGCCTGAGGACAAGGAAGTCAAAGCACACAAAGTGGGAGGGTTGTGCTGCAACCAGCCCAGGAAGGTCCCACTGAGATTTCAACTCAGATTGAAGGGTTCAGAGTCTTGAGTGCTTTCCATTACACCATAGGACCTACAGCTGAAGCCTTTGGTGGGAAACTGTGACTCTCAGGCTGGCCTCTGCTCTCCTGGCTTCCGTCCAGCTGCCCCATCCCCGCTGCTCTAGTAGAAGCCGTGTGACACTCTCCCCCCATCACGGCATGGACAGGTCACTGCCCCCAACCAGACTCTGAAATGGCCCCTGCATTTCCCTGGCCCCATGGGGCTGGCAGGAAAGAGGCCCAAGGCCAGGCTGGAGCCAGGGGAAGCAGGAGGCAGGAAGAGCCCCAGTCTACCCAGCTCCTTTTGTGCAAAAGCCTCTTGTGCAAAAACAGACCCCAATTAATTATGCAAATGAGCATAGCAATATGATAATCTGTACTTCATTTGCATGAGCTTTTGGGGAAGAGAGATGCAGTATGGAGATAGCCTAGGTGGTAGATAACCATGAAGTAACATAGACTCAGGAAAATCCCTGGGCTGCAATCCTTAGTTATACAAAATAAGAATAATTCACCAGCTCAGACGTGATTTCTAAACCCCCAAACTAGGAAAATAATAAAACCTGATGGACTAGGGAGACTTTTACCTACCCACACATTTCAAAAAGTCCAACTATACGTAAGGCAAGACTGTGTGGCCTAATGGATAAGGCGTCTGACTTCGGATCAGAAGATTGAGGGTTTGAGTCCCTTCACAGTTGTGTTTAACTTCCTTTGTCTGTGCTTGTGGGTCCTGCTGTCTTTGGCCTGGAAAGGTCCTATGTAACAATGTGGTTTTTCAACAACCCTATGGGAAGGCCTGTAGCTATTCAGTAGGTCTAAACTAAAGCCTTCTTCTGCAGCCAGACTGAAGAGCAGCAGCAATTGGCTGTAAAGCCTGGAGTCACATGCTCACATTCCATCTAAATGACATGGAGATAGTGTCACACTAGGCTGGGCTCTTATCCTAGTGGCACCCACTCTCACCTGGCAAAAAGCAGATCTCAAGATGGCTAGAGAAAACTTAATCAACAGCATTTTGTCTGGCAAATGACTGCTTACCAATAGTTGTGGTTGTGCAATTGGTATTCTATGATTCTTGTCCTCACTTTCCTATTGTTTGTCTGTGTGATAGTCTGGTTTGGATCTGTTTCTGTCTGCTGTATAATTGTTTTGCTAGGTGTAAATCAACTAAGGCGGTGGGGTTTGATTGGTTAGGTAATTCTGTTACAGTATGTTATGATTGGTTAGTGAAATTATACTAATATAATTGGTTAAGGAAGAACTAAGCAGTATTGAGTTTCTCTATATAAACTGGGGTCCAAGAAGGAGACCAGCAAGAAGAAGAAAAGGGGGAGAAGAGAAAAGGAAGGAAAAGGGAAAGGAAGACCAAGAAGGAGAGAAGACCTTGAAGCAGAACTCACCTCCAAGGCAGCCTAAGACCAGAACAGCCAGGACTCCTCTGCTCAACTGTTGAAATGGTTTCCTGTGTGAATTCTATGGCAGGTGACATTAGGCCTGTGCACTGGAATTATTTACCAGTTTCCCTGGCTCTCCATTACTTGCAGCTGTGATGGCTGAGTGGTTAAGGCATTGGACTCGAAATCCAATAGGGTTTCCCTGCGCAGGTTCAAATCCTGCTCACAGCGAGGCCTGTGTTTTGGCCACACCCCTTCGTCGGGCAACAAGGGCCTCTGTCAGTTACCAACAGTGGGGCTGTTAGTATGGGCATCTAACTAATGGCACCATTAGGCCATGTCTTCACTCAGGTGGAGATTTCTGCTGCAATCCATCTAAGGGGGGCTACGTCTACACTGCAGGCTTTTTGTGCAAAAACTTGCAGAGCGTCTACACTGTACACACGTTCTTGTGCAAGTAAATTTACAGTACAGCATTGGAAACCAGGGCTTTTTCTGGAAGAGTTATTCCTTTCCCCATGAGGAATAAACCCCCTTGTGCAAGAGCTTTCCCACAAGAGAGTAGTGTAGACATGCAACATGAATATCTTGCGTAAGGAGCCCCTATGGTTAAAATGGCCATCAGAGCTTTCTTGCACAAGAGAGCATCCACACTGCCATGGATGGTCTTGCACAAAAGCACATGGCAGTGTGCATGTGCTCTTGTGCAAGAGCTTTTGCACAAGAACTCTTCCACAAAAGAGTTGTTGCACAAGAAACCGCCGGTGGATGCTCTACCTCGACTTAGAGCCCCAGAAGGCACTGGGAAGTAAGTACTTTGAATGGCCCTGGGTAGGATCTATTTTGAAATAGCAGCAGTGGAGAGTCCACACTACCACTATTTCAAAATAGCTATTTCGGAAGGGGCGTTATCCCTCATGCAATGGGGTTTACAGATTTGGAAATAAGCCATGGCTGGCTTTTGAGGTGAGTGAGTAGGAAGAGGGAGGGGCCACTGGAAGCATTTGGCCATCTGGGTGGCTCTGCTTGTGAAAAAAAAAACAGGGACCACACATCAGTGGACAATGTGGATATTGATCCCATTGCCTTTCACATGCTCAGTGAGCACTACCATTTGAGCTAATTCCCTGCTGTGTCATTACCAACCTTCTTGGTGACTCTTCCCTTCTGCACAGGGACGTCTGTCTTCTAGGTCAGTTAGTCGTGGAAAGGAGAAGGCTCCAACGAGGCTCCTCCTCACACTCGTACTTGTGACCCTCATTCTCTCTCGGGCCTCAAGGGCAGATCTCAAGAAGGAGACTCCCTGCAGCAAAGTCATGGGGGGCTCTGAGATTGCCCCGCCCTGCAGCCTGTCCCACCTGGCCATTGTCATGGACTCTCTGTGAGGTCATCACCTCCCAACCTCCTTTAGCCAATAAGCTGAGGGGCTGCAAAAGGCCCTTGTGATGTCACTGCCACACCCACCCCTGCCCTCCAGGGCTAATGTCCTGCCCCAGGCAGCCCCTTTGCATGGCTGAGCTGCTCCCAGGGGTGAAAGTGACACATTTCTTACAGGGACTGTTCTATTGGGCACCACCCTCTGGGTGTAGAGAGGCTCAAGGCAGGAAGTTGAAGGGGGCGGGGAGTTTGTGATAGGACAGTACCTGTAAGAAATTAAAGTGTGGGAGGCTCAAAGCAGGGATTTTGGGAGTGTGGAGCTCAGATCAGGGTGAGGATGTGGGAGGGTACAGAAATCGGCACAGGATTAGGGATGTGGCCCGCCTTGTGTTGTGTGGATCAATGGGACTAGAATCCCAGCTCCCTCTGTTCTGGGCTCCCTGAGGCCCGTTAACACACAAGGGCTTTCTCTGCAGCGCGCTGAGGGAGAGAAACCCCTGAGCCAGTGACATGGACTGACCTGGGTGCAGGCGAACGAGGGGGGTTTCAGTAAAGCTGAATCCAGGACTCAGCACGGCAGGCCGGGTGCCCAGTAACCCCAGACAGATGTGCACATCCCCACGCTGTCAGCATCTGCTGTGGCACTCTAGAAATCTACCACTAGATCTAATTCTCCTCCCGCAATTCCCCACGTGCCAGGCACCAGCCAGTCAAAGCCAGGGCTCTGGGCTCTCAAGCAGAACAGAGTGTTGGGGGTGAGGGGTTTGTTTCTGTTTGGGGAAAGTTCCTCAGTCCCACATTCCAGGCATGTGATGTGGCACAAAGACCAACGGTCCCTGCACAAAGTGTGTCACAGGGATAAGCGTTAGCCCCGGGAACAAGCACCTGTTGAACAACAAACCCAGACGCCACCCAGCTCAGGATCCCCACATGCCCTGACACAGACTCCCTGGCACAGGAGAATCCCAGATCTCGGTTCTGCCGGCCAGCGGTTTCCCCTCTTCCATTTCTTGTCAGCTCACTGGAAAACATCCCACAATGGTGAGTGAGGGTGTGTGTGGATAAACCCAGCTGTGCTGTAGAATGGCTGTTAGGTGGGGAAAGAGAGGGGCCCCCTTGACTGCCCCGAGCAACTCACACATATAAGAAAACTGTGCTTGAAAGTACAAGTGTAGTTGTCAGGATGGCCTAGTGGTCTACGGCATTAGGCTCAAGCCGTTGTTTTTCCCTCAGTGGGGTGGTCTGCTCCCCAAAGGGAGGTGTGGGTTGAAATCCCACTCCTGACACTTCCTCTCCTTTCTATCTAGAGAAGTGACCTCATTTCCCTGTCTCTCCTAACATTGTAGAAACACAATGCTTGTAAGAATCCTTGCTTAGGATTTCTCTTAGGCTGCATCTACACAGCAGCGTTCCTTGAGAATAACGGCCATTATTCCGAAATAACAATGTGAGCGTCTACACAGCAATTCCATTATTCCGACTTCTGTAACGCTCCATCCAGACCAGTGGTCTGAGGAGCCAGGAGGTTTCCAGGCTGCAGACAGACAAGCCCACAGGCAAAGACAAAGCAAAGTCCCAGCCACTTCCTGCTCAGCCCAGCAGGGTCTCTGTGTGGCCCCCAGACCTTTTCTTTGCTGTTGCCCAGGTGCACAGGGGCCCAGATTCAGCAACACTCACAGGCCCCACAGGAGGGGGCTGGTTTGCTGCTTCACCCCATAGCCCAGCAATGAGCCCCCAAACTCCCCCTGTGCTCTGGGAGCCAGGTTTGCTGTGTGAATTCTGTGGGGCAGGTGACGTCAGGCCTGGGCACTGGGATTATTTACCAGTTTCCCTGACCCGAGGGGCCTACTGTACTCACAGCTGTGATGGCCAAGTGGTTAAGGTGTTAGACTAGAACTCTAATACGGTGTCCCTGTGCAGGTTCAAATCCTGCTCACAGCAAGGTCTGTGTTTTGGCCACACGCCTTGCTAGTGTGACCCTTCTGCCAGGAGTGCTGGCAGCATCCAGGGCGGGGTTGGATGTCTCAGGGTTTCTTCTCATACCTCTCACACACAACTGGCTCTAGCACAGAGCTGCTGGGCCTCAGGGAGGCATGAGCACTAGAGATGAGTTGCAAGTGGGTTAGTGCTTCCTCGGCACAAGAGGGGGGGTAGGATTCCCTCCCACCTGCTTGCTGGTGCTCAGGGGTTTGGCCCCTTTCCTGCTGCCCCCAATGCTCATTCCCACAATGCACTTTGTGCAGGGGCCATTGGTCTTTGTGCCAAGGTACATGGCTGGGAGCCAGGACTCAGGACCCTTCTCCAAATAAACAAATCCCCCTCTCCTGACCCTCTGTGCTGCTCACAGTCTGGCTGCCTACAGCACGGGCTGAGCTGCCCTGCAGCTGTGATGGCAGCAGGCACCTGACCACACGTCTGATCAGTCTGGAGCCCAAGCTCCACTGGGCCTCAGACAAGCAAAACTGCCCTTGGTGAACCTCAGGACAAGGAAGCCAAAACCTATGAGCTATGTCTACACTCGCGGCTTCTTGCGCAAGTAATATACAAATGAGGCTAAACGTGGAATATCACCGAGCCTCATTTGCATAGCTAATGAACCGCCATAGTTGCAGAAGAGGCTCTTGCGCAAGAGGCCAGTGTAGACAGGCAAACTGAATAACTTGCGCAAGAAAGCCCGATGGTTAAAATGGCCATTGGGGCTTTCTTGCGCAAGAGAGCGTCTACACTGGCACGGATGCTCTTGCGCAAAAGAACATGCCAGTGTAGACGCTCTCTTGCGCAAATACATGCCAATGTAGACGTAGCGAGAGGGTTTCGAAAATCACGTAGCTTTTTCCAGAAGAACAGTGTAGTGTAGACATAGCCTGAGTGTTGCTCAGCACTAGTAGGAGACAGGGAGGGACAAAACGGTCTAACAGCACCCTCAGCCCCAAACCCAAGAACCAGCCCTTCCCTCCACCCTCACTGGGGTCTGCTGAGAACTATCTGGACTCAAGCCCACCCCAGTGTCAGCATAAGGATTGCCTGTTCTGTAAAAGCTGTGCCCTGAAAATGAGAAAGCAGCAGAAGTGACTCTGGTGGGAGTTGAACCCACAACTTTTGAATGTTTAGGGAGGCTCACATTAACCACTGTATCTTAGAAGTCCAACATACTTTCCATTGCACCACAGAGCCTGATGAGCTGTGGACTTTGATATCTCCACTCTCTGCTTTGCAGCATGACAATTGGTGGGGGGAAAGACAGGTGAGCCCGGTCTCTCTCTTTTGGGAGAGCAGGTAGGAAGAAGAAGGGGGCCACTGAGCCCCCAGCAGTGAAAGATAAAGGAGGAGAACTGAGCTGCAGATGGAGAATGTGGGTATCGATCCACTGCCTCTTGCATGCTAAGCAAGCGCTCTACCACTTGAGCTAATTCCCCAGTCTACAAAAGTCTCTACTGCCCCACCCACCTTGTTCCAGAGCCCTCAACATCCCTGCGGCTGCCCAGGTGCCTTTCTGAAAGGGCCACTTGTGAGACTGACACCCGTGGGCGGCTAGCTCGGAGGTTTAGACCGTGATGCTCATATCACAAAGACGCATCTTAAGAACAAGCCCCTTATTTCAAACCATAATGGGCTCGCTATTCCGACGTTCCTGTAAACCTCATGGCATGAGGAGTGAGGACATTTTGGAATTGCAATTTACTTTGAAATAAGTGCTGTGCAGCCAGCGCCAAATTACAAAATAACCTATTTCAAAATTGACTTGAAATAAGCTACACAATTTGCATTGCTTATTTTGAGCTATGGAACACACCCCTAGTGACTTAGAGCCCAGATCTGCCCCAGCTTCCTGTCCCACCCACCGATGTACTGATTATGATACTTTGTTGTTGTTGTTGTTGCCTTGGAAACTCCCCACAGACCTTCCTGGGGACCCTGGGCAGCCTGCTCACATTGCAGAGCTTACTTTGAGGTGAGGGTGCTGTGTAGACATCCTGTTGAGGGACAGATTGCTGGAGGAGGCTCTAGCCACCTCCTTTCCTCTTCTCTTTCAAGCTTTGTCTGTACTGCAGAGTTTTAGCGCAAAAACTCTTGGGCTGTCTACACTGCAGGCTTCCTGTGCAAGAACTGTTTTGCACAGGCATCCTTGTGCAAAGGTCTTCCACAAGAGCGCGTCCACACTGCCATGTGCTTTTGCACAAGAGATGTGCTTTGTGCAAGAGCATCCATGGCAGTGTGGACGCTCTCTTGTGCAAGAAAGCTCTAATGGCCATTTTAACCATAGGGTTTTCTTGCGCAAGAGATTCATGTTGCCCGTCTACACTGCCTTCTTGTGGAAGAGCTCTTGCGCAAGAGGGCTTATTCCTTGTGGGGAGAGGAATAACTTTTTGGCTGCGTCTACACTGGCATGATTTTGCGCAAATACTTTTAATGGAAGAGTTTTTCCGTTAAAAGTATTTGCGCCTATATGCCAGTATGAGCGTCTATACTGGCATGTGCCTTTGCACAAAAGATTTGCAAAAGCATCCGTGCCAGTGTAGACACTCTCTTGCGCAAGAAAGCTCCGAAGGCCATTTTAGCCATCGGGCTTTCTTGCGCAAGAAATTGATGTTACCTGTCTACACTGGCCTCTTGCGCAAGTGTTCTTATCCTGAATGAGTGGGGCGTCAGAGTATTTGCGCAAGAAGCACTGATTTTGTACATTACAACGTCAGTGTTCTTGCGCACAAATACTCGCAGCCAGTGTAGACAGGCGGCAAGATTTTGCACAAAAGCAGCCGCTTTTCCAAAATCTTGCCAATGTAGACACAGCCTTTCAGAAGAAGCTCTGTTTTCCAACACTGTACTATAAATTTACTTGTGCAAGAATGTGCATGCAGCGTAGATGCTCTGCAAGTGTAGACATAGCCTTAGAGCATCTGCGCTATGAGCATGTTTTTGTGCAAGTAAATTTACAGAGAATCAGAAGAGAGGGCTTTTTGTGCAAGAGTTATTCCTCTTTCTATGAGAATAAGCCTTTTTGTGCAAGAGCGCTGACTTTTTCCAGGAAAACTCCCAAGCATTGCTCTGTGATCACTGAAAGATGTTACAGCAGCTGTGACCCAACAGGTTTCTTAGAGTCCCCTTCCCAGCCTCTCCCTCACCACCAAGACAGCCCCTGCCATTTACACAGGTCTTTCAGAAGGGGCAGAACTAGGTGACTCAAACTGCCCCTCCCCTCTCCTGTGTGGGCAGCGCTGGAGGAAGCGCTGTGGTGCACTCAGCACTAGCCCAGCACACAGTCAGATAGGCACAAGATCCATTGGTTCAGTTTGGTTGTTGAAGGAGACAACACAGAACTGGCTCCAGCCCCCACTCAGTAACCTAGGGAAATGACCCACCAGGCCTGGACACCTCGGAGAGGCAACGATTCCCCACTGGCCAGGGCAGAGCCTCCCTCTGACACAGTCATGGAGCCTTTTCCACCTGTTCCTACCTCTCCCCCCAACTCAGCTCTCACTGCTTGGTGCTGCCAGGGAGGGGCCTCACTGCTAGTCAGTGTTCCTGTTCCAGGAGCAGGGTAAGTTTTGTCTTGTGCACCAATATTGAGGTCGTGTGTCTCTGTTCGGGGGTGAGCCCCCGTGGCGCCTGCCAGTTACTAATAAATATCTTAGCTACACGTAATGGGAGAAAGATACTAGCAAGGGATAAATAACACTGGGCTGCGGCTAGTCTCTGCCTCCCGCACCACTAGGGAACAGATGGGGACAAGGCATGAGGCAGATCCAAGGGGCTGGCTAAATCCAGTGTGAGAAGCACATGGAAAAGACCCAGCAGCAGGTGAGAGAACAGCATGAAGATATCAGGATCAGGACCAGAGCAGTATGGCTATGTCTACATTGGCAAGATTTTGCACAAAATCTTGCCGCCTGTCTACACTGGCGCGGTATTTGCACAAGAACACTGACGTTGTAATGTACAAAATCAGTGGTTCTTGCGCCAAATACTCTGATGCTCCAGCTCGAGGATAAGCCCTCTTGTGCAAGTACTCTTGCGCCAAGAAGGCCAGTGTAGACAGCAATGTTAATTTCTTGCGCAAGAAAGCCCGATGGCTAAAATGGCCATCGGAGCTTTCTTAAGAACGTCTAAACTGGCACGAATGCTTTTGCGCAAAGCACATCTCTTGCCTGAAAGCACATGCCAGTGTAGACACTCTCTTGTGCAAATGCTTTAATGCAAAAATTCTTGCGTTAAAAGTATTTGCAAAATCATGCCAGTGTAGATGTAGCCTACAAGTAAATCCAGGAATTAAATAAAAGCCAGAACAAGATGATAAAGCAAAATCCCCATTCTTTTCTACTGCAAAACTAATTTTGAACTTTTTGACAATAGCTAGCCACTCAGCCTGTGCTCTCTTCCTCCAGTTTCCCAACAGGAAAAAAAGAAACAATCATCCATAGAAAACAGCAATTACATTAAAACAACACTGTCTGCTTGCTTCATGCTCGGAAGAAAACATTATTACTCATCCTCAGGGTTAGCAAGGGACCAATCACTTTCAGCTGCATTTTTCTAGTTACTAACTATAGAAATGATCCTGAAAGTACAGTCTTACTAGCACCTGTCTTTGCTACACACCCACTCTCATGTGCATTCACTTTCTCCTCATGGGAATGTTTTCACACAACACTTAGAAAACTAAAGAACAGAAATAATCTCAGCAAAGTGCTTGTCCCATTCAAACACGCTCCACCCGATTTAGAAATCTGTATATTAGAATATGCTCCCTGTCCCTGTTTACAGAAACACGCCTCCTGATTAGCATGTGGAGCACCTGGCAGCCAATCAAAATCTCCTGCTGTTTCTTCCTGAAACTGCAGTTCCTGGGGCTCCTCTAAGTCAGTGGTAACAAACTGCCAGTCCGCAGACCAGCAGGGTCCAAGAACCCCTGCCTGCCGGGCAGAGGTGGAAAGTAACAAAGTAGAAATACTTGATTACAGTACTCAAAACCTTATTTGCGTATTTGTGTTTTACTCAAGTAATTTATTTTTGTGATACTTTGACTTTTAATCAAGTTGGGGTTCTTTTAGAAAATATTGTACTTTTTACTCCACTCCCATTTCCAGAAGCGCTGGGTTACTCACGACTCGCATCATTCTGATTTGCTAAAGCCCAGCTGCATGTGCAAGCACCAGTCATCCAAAAAACAGCCAATCCACAAGCACAATGCCCCTGCCAAGGAAGAAGCCTTTTAATAGCTGCCCCAACAGCTTGTTATTCAAAACTCTGCAGGCCCTGCCAGCCTGAGACCTGAGCGAGCAGGGCGGCGGCCCAGGGCTCCGTGCTGAGGGGGGTGATATGAGCAGTCTGATGTGACCTTACCTGGGGCCAGCCAGCTAAACAGGAGGGAACCCAGCAGCCAGGGTCAGGAGGGCAGAGGCACTTACTTGTGTCGGGTGAATCCTCTGCTCTGGTGGGAGCAGCAGCAGGGGGTGGGTGCCTGGGGCAGGGCTCCCCATTCTCCCTGGGACAGAGGCCCCTGTAGAAGCCCTGTGGGCAGAGGTGGGGCAGGCTGTGCTGGAAGAGCCTGGGGGTGGGCGGCTGAGGGGGGTGGGGATTGAAGCAGTGTCTGTGTGGGCACTTGGCCAGCCAGCTCGTCAGTGAGCAGCAGAACACACGGGCCCATCGCCCCACAGCCGAGCTCCCCAGCTGCTCTCTCAGGGCTGTGGCCGACCAGCCTGCATTGCTGCCAGCCCAGGCTCAGCTCTGCCAGCGACCTGCCCAGCCGCCTCCTGCCAGGGCTGCAGACATGTCTGCTGGGGTAGGGAGGAGGGACGTGTCGACTCAGCCAATGTGAGCATAACGGTCTTTGGGACAGAGAATTTCAATTGTTTTCTTGTCTGGCCCCAGTGGCCAAATGGACACGCACTGGCCTCCAGGGGCTGTGGGTTCAAAGTCCACCAGGCGGCTATAGAGCTGTAACCTTCTGAGTGTTTACTGGGAAGCACTGGCTTGCTTTTCCCCATGGGAACTGAGAGATGGTTCCCCAAGAAGTGCCACATCCCATAGGACAGCTCCAGGGCTATGTCTACACTTGCGCGACTTCTTGCGTGAGCTATGCAAATGAGGCTAAGCGTGGAATATTGCCAAGCCTCATTTGCATACCTAATGAGCCACCATTTTTTTCCAGAAGAGGCTCTTGCGCAAGCAGCGTCTACACTGCCCCTTCTTGCACAAGAAAAACCCTCTTGCGCAATATGCCGTTACCTATTACTTTTCAGGAAGAGCGGCGTGCGCCAGAGGGTTTTTTCTGGCAAGAAGGGGCAGTGTAGATCTCCTTCTTCTTGTGCAGAGCCTCTTCTGAAAAAATGGTGCTCGTATGCAAATGAGGCTCGGCGATATTCCACTCTTAGCCTCATTTGCATATTCTCGCGAGAAGACACAGAGTGTAGACATGGCCAGGGTGACTCAGCAGGCCAGAGCGAAGGCAGAGGTTGGAGCAGAGAGCAGCTCTGGTGACAGAGCAGGAGAGCCTGGGGAGACAGCTCTGTGCAAGGCTCAGTTGGAGCTGGCTTTACAGAACATACTAAGGCCTTGAGCATGGGGCTGTCATCGGGAAAGTTCCCTCAGAGATGGGATGATCAGCAGACTGGGCTAGGGGAGGGCGGCGCATTCTCCCTGCTCTTGCCCACAGGTTACATAGTTGCCGGGCCTGGGGCATTTAGGCAGACTTAAGAGCAACACTGGCAGCAAGGGAGGCCAGCACTGATGTGGGGAGGGGCCCAGGCAGCCCACCAGGCTGGCTAGAACTGGCAGGGGAAGTGTTCGACTGCCCACCAGCAGGCACAAGGCTGGGCCAGCATATGGGGGGAGGTGTTCGACTGTGTTTCCCTGCTGACATGGAGCTGGGTTGCCAGGTGTCCAGTTTTGAACCAGACAGTCCAGTATTTGAGCTTTCTGTTCAGGAAACAAACTGAGAAAATAGAAATGTCTGGTATTTTCATAGTAATAATAATAATAACAATAATGTAGATTGTGATGTAATGTCAAGTGTGTCCGGTGTTTTGTTGAAACCATCTGGCAACCCCACATGGAGCCCAGGTGACAGGACACGTCCCAGTACTCACTGCTAGTACTCACTGCTGCTAGCGACACCCTCACACAGCTCCTCATAGCTCCCCCCACTATGGGGCAGGCAGGAGAGGATGGTTACCCCCGAGTGACAGAGGGAGGGACAAAGGCAAAGGGCCTTGTCTGACCTCACACAGCCAGTCTGGGGCAGCGCTGGGAACAGGACCCAGAAGCCTGATGATGAAACTCCCCCTCAGTCTGGAGTTTCATATCCTGACTGATCAGAAGAAAGTGTCTCAAAGGAGCTATAGCCCCACCAAGAAGCACCAGGACACAGAGAGACTCAGGAGTTGCTCTGAGAGAACCACTGGCTCATTTAGTGGGACTTAAGGTGAACAAGAAAGCCCTGAGTCTCCTCCCTGCTCAGCCAATCCAAACCAGGACTCTGAATCACAGAACACTAGAACTGGCAGGGACCTTCAGAGACAAAGTCCAGTCCCCTCCCCTCACAGCTGGACAAAGCACCATCCAGATCCATGTCTCTCCAAAACAGGTAGCTACCAGGAGTGGGGTTTGAACCCACGCAGACAAATGTCTATTGGAACTTAAGTCCAACGCCTTAACCACTCGGCCATCCTGGTGGTGGTTAAAAGCACAGACGTGTGAAAGTTCTCTCTCCAAACAGCCCAGGGACTCGCTCTCAGAGCATCTTCCCATCCCATCTCTGTGCCAGGGCTTCCCGCCGCAGGGTTGGGGTCTGCTTTATGGGGAAGGGAGGAGGTTCTCTCTTACCTGCCCCTCCAAGCGTTGCCCACCCTGGTGCATGTGCTGGAGTGGGCAGCGGCTGGCCAGGAGAACTGCCCTGGGAGAGGTTCCCGGGGAGCAGCTTTCTACAGCCGGGGCTCCGGGGGCCCTGCCGTGCTGCACCCAATGCTGGGGCTCAGAGATCTGCCCGGAGCCGGCCCCAAAGGCCCCGCAAGCAGAGGCCAGGAAAGGAGCCAGGCTGAGGGCTTTGCAGAGAGCAGGCTAGGGACCTGGCAGGAGGAGGCTCCAGCGTGCACAGAGCCTGCACAGGGCCAGCCTGCTGGGAGAGGAGCAGGAGCATCCAGCAGCATTCAGGCCAGCGGCAGCTGACACTGGGGGAGCTCTAAGACTCCAGGGCAAAGGCCTCCAGCACCCCAGGCTCTGGGATTAGGTGGCCCTGGAACCAGGCCCCTGGAGTAGCATTGTGGCCTGGGGCTCTGACCCACAGGGGCTGGCCCCAAAGCCCAGGGCCTGGAAGTCTGGTCAGCAAGTGAGACTCACCCGACAGTCCAAGCTGCTTTCTGTCCCAGCTGCCGTTCCTCCTGTTTCATGCCAGCGCCACACGCAGGCCAGTGGGGCAGGACGAGGGCGTGTCAGTGAGGCCCTGCTCTCAGTCCGTCCCTCACAGACCCTGTGGGGTGCTCAAGGGGCTGAGCCCATCTGCCCAGGCCTGGCGGGGATGGAACATGGGGCACGTTTCCCTCTGTGAGCGTGTATGCGGGGCAGGAGGGAGCGACACGGACCTGGCTGAAGGTTTTGTGCTGGGGCTGGAGGCTTAGCCCGAGCTGTCGGCCTCATCAGGGCTTGTTACTTCCCCCCTCTCCTGCCTTGCTGCCTCCTTTGGCCAGCAGCGCACATGAAGAGCCAGGAGCCAAGGGTAGTGGAGGCCGAGGGACAAGCCCCTCAGAGGGGTCAGGCCTGAGGCTTCTAGCTTGCCCAGGCTCATGCCGAGGGCTTTCTGTGGTGCCGGGCAGGGGAGGAGGCCAGGCCCAGGCCGGTGGGAGAAGGGGCAGCCCCTGCCAGGGCAGCAAGGGAAGCTGCAGAGAGCGAGACACGGCGTTTCTGCCTGGTTTCACTCAAGGGTCCTTCTGGGTGTGAAGCACCTGTGACACCCCTGTGCTGCTGGGTTCTCCTGCCCTCCCCTGGGAGGCCGTCCCCTTTGGAGGGCTCTTGCCCTGGCACTCATCGAAGGGCCAACCTGGGCAAAGCAGCCTGCCCCAGGCAACCTTCCATAGCTCAGCTGGCGGAGCAGAGGCCTGTATCGGGCGCTCGGCAAGTATCCTTAGGTTGCTGATTCAACTCCAGCTAAAAGGAGAGATTCTTTTCCTTCCCCCTGGCTGCAGGCCCGGCCTTAGGACCAGGCGGCTGCCTTGGGTCTGTCCCTTTGGGGCCTGGTACTACAATTGACAAAAGGTTTTGGGTAGCAGCTGCCAATCAACGTCTTGGGCTGCGCAGGCCTTGAGTCATGGCAAGAGCTGGAGGAAATGGGGAACGGCTGCACTTTGGAATGTGAAGGGGTCTGGGACCATAAAGTAGAACAGTTTTAGGGTTGCTTTCAAAGAGGGCACCATGGCTTAGGTGGCTAAAGCATCTGCCTAGTAAATAGAAGATCTTGGGTTCAACTGCCAGTGGTGCCTTGTTGCCAGGTCAATGGGTCTTTTCTTCCCACCATTCTTCAACATGTATCTGGAGTTGGTTTTACCTTCAGTTGAACTTCGTGGTGCCCTCACAGTGCGGGTAGGATAGTAGCAAAGAGCAGGAGGTGCCCTAGGGTTTGATTTAGTGAGGCTTAACTAGACTTGCTAAATCAAGCTCTGGAAGATGGATTGCAGCAGCAATTTCCACCTGAGTGAAGACACGACCTAATGATGCAGTTAGTTAGATGTCGACGCTAACAGCCTCACTGCTGGTAACTCACAGAGGCTACATCGACACTAGAAGTTTTCTCCTTAAAAATATGTTAATGAGGACTCAATTGCATGAGTCACAATCTCATTTGCATATTTTCTGCCAATGGGATTGTTGTGCAAAAACAAGCAGTGTGAACTTTTTGCACAAAACCCCTTTTTCACAAGATTCTTATGCCCTCCCCAAAAAGAGGTATCCTGATCTTGCAGAAAAAGAGAATTTTGCGCAAAAAGAAAACTTCCATACTGCTTGTTTTTACACAACAACCCCAGCGCGAAATCAGTTTGCCAGAAAATATGCAAATAAGATCATGACTCATGCAAATGAGACCCTCATTAGCACCTTTTTTGCTGAGAAAATTCATAGTGTAGACATAGCCGGAGATTCTGGTGCTGATCATGAAATAGAAGCACATTATGTTTAAACAGCTGCCATATGAATGTATCTGAAAGTCACAAGGATCAATGATCTGTGTGAAAGGCAGGTGGCCAGTAAATAGAGCCCCATGTATGTTGTGTGCACAAAGGAAGGTAGGAATGTGCCTCAGGCAGTCTGATAATGGTGTTTACTGTATGTTTGTAACAGGCTCCTGCCCATCTCCAGTGATTTGGGCAACTCCTCCACCAATTGCAATACACACTAGGCCGTTCCTCCCCAGCTGGGTGTGGTTCTTGTTCTTCTGCACAGCACAGCTCATGGAGACCAAGGACCTGCTATTGGGCTTCCAAATCACACCCTTGTTGAATGGATGGAAACAGAAACCAGACACACAGGAGTTTGAGCTGGCTCCAGCTGAGGATGGGTTTGCCTGGTTTATGTGCATTGGCACAGGAAAGCAGTAAGGATTCGTATTCATTTAAAGAATCCAAAAAATAGAAACCTAGAATGTAATGGAATTGGAGACATACATGTTTCCAGGGCTGGCTTTTGGAGAGAGGGAGGGGCCACTGGAGGCGCTTGGTCCCCTGGCTGTGTCCATGGGGAGGTGGCTCTGCTGAAACCCCACTGGTTTTCCTATTGTTAGGCAGGAACCTGCAATCCATGTTCTCCCCTGCTTTTGTAGCCTTCTCCACGTGTCCCTTCTGATGGGACAGGCATGTTCTTCTCAGGAGTCAGGTACCTTGTTGCCCTAGAAAGGGGTGTGGCCAAAACACAGGCTTCACTGTGAGCAGGATTTGAACCTGCACCGGGAACCCCTATTGGATTTCAAGTCGAACACCTTAACCACTCAGCCATCACAGCTCTAAATAGCCACAGACTAGGGAAACTGGTAAATAATCCCAGTGCCCAGGCCTGACGTCACCTGACTCACAGAATTCACACAGCAAACCATTTCAACGGTCATGCAGAGGGTCCTGGCCGCTCTGGTCTGAGGCTGCCTTGGAGATGAGTTCTGCTTCCAGGTCTCCCTCCTCCTTCTTCCTTCCTTTCCCTTTTCCTCCTTCTTCCTCTTCTCTTTTCCTCTTTTCCTTCTTCTTCATGGTCTCCTCCTTGGACCCCAGTTTATAGAGTGAAAATTGAGTCCTGCTTAACCAATTCTTTTAATATGATTTTACTAACCGAAGATAACATACTATTATAATTTACCTAACCAATCATACTCCACCACCTTTATTGATTTTCCCCCAGCAAAATTAATTATACAGCAGACAGAAACAGTTACAATCCAGACAGCGATCACACAGACAAATAATAGGAAAGTGAAGAGAATAATCATAGAATGCCGATTGCACAAACACAACTATCGATAAGCAGTTTTTTTCCAGACAAAATGCTGTTAACTAAGTTTTCTCTAGTCACCCTGAGATCTGTTTCTTACTTGGTGATAGTGGGTGTCATTAGGATCAGACCCCCTTCTCACAGTCTAGTGTGATGCTATTTAAATGTCATTTAGATGGAATGTGACTCTAGGCTCTACAGCTCATTGCAGCTGCTCTTCAGTCCGGCTACAGAAGAAGGCTTTAGTTTAGGCCCACCAAATAGCTACAGGCCTTGCAAGAGGGCTACAGAAAAACCATACTGTTACAGAGAAACTTTCTAGTCATAAGGTAGCAGGACCCCAAGACACTAAATGCAACTGCAAAGGGGCTTGAGTCCCCCATCTTCTGGTCCAAATTCAGACATCCTAGCCATTAGGCCACACAGTCTTGACATGCGCAAGTAGGGAGTAGTCCAGAGAGTCCATCTGGTTTTATTATTTTCCTTGTGTGGGGGCTTAGAAATCATGCCTGAACTGGTGAATTATTTTTAATTTGTGTAACTAAGTATTGCAGCCCAGGGATTTTCCTGAGTCTATGTCACTTCATGGCTATCTACCACCTAGGCTATCTCTATACTGCACCTCTCTTCCACAAAAGCGTATGGAAATGAAGCGCTGATTAGCATATTGCCATGCTTTATTTGTATAATTAATTAGGGTCCATTTTTGCACAAAGCGGTGCTGTGTAGACTGGGCGCTTCCTGCCTCCTGCTGCCCCTAACTCCAGTTTGGCCCTGGGCCTCTTTGCTTTTAAGGCCTGTTGTTGGTCCCATGGAGTAGGGGCAGCAGTCAGGACTCTGAATCCTGCAATCTGAGTTTAAATTTCAGTGGGACCTTCATTGTCTGGTTGCTGCAAAACCTTCCCATTCCATGTGCTTTAGCTTCCTTGTCCTCAGGCTGGGAGAAGAGAATTTTGTGCCTCCTGCTGGGTGTCTAATTCCCACTGGTGCTTGGAGTCTTGTCTGGCTGGCTCAGCAGGAGGCTGGGATGTGCTGGGGCCATGGAACCTACCAGCCTGGCTGGAGATGCAGGGGCTGAGTTTGTGTTTCTCGCTGATGTTCTCACGTCTGTTCCCAGCAGCTGCCAGACTCTGCCTAGTGCTCCTGGCGCTAAAGGGAGGAGTCTCAGGACTGGGCCTCAGAGAATGTGTGTTCCCTGCTTCTGAGAAAGGTAAAGAAACCTGTTCTACTCCCTGCGCTGGCTCTAGGCTGAGGTAAATCGACTCAACACACCTTGGTTGTGGAGCTATTGCCTTGGGCATAGGAACTGTTTCGGAGAACGAGCAGCACAAGTGAGAGGCTAGACCAAGATTCACTCAAGTGGTTTGTTTTTTGTGGATCTGCCCCACCTGCTCCCCTAGAGACACTGGAACAAAAAAGACACATAAGAAGAACCCAACTTTCTTTCCTTGTGATGTAGCTCACTTTTCACTCAGGCGGTGAAGTACCTGTGACAACCCCTGTGCTCCTGGGTTCTTCTGCCCCTTGTCTACGATGCCGTCCACTTGGGGTAGCACGTGCCCTGACACTTGTAGAAGGACCAGTCTGGACAAACCAACATTTCTCAGGCCCCTTTTGCTAGCTCAGCTGGTAGTGTGGAAGGCTGTAGTGTGGGCTTGGTAAGTCATCCTTAGGTTGCTGGTTTGACTCTGGCTTGAAAAGAGAGCCTTTTCCCTAGAGCCCACCCTTAGCACAAGCTGGTTCCCTTGAGTCCATGTTTTCAGAGCCCTGCTCTCAATTGACAGTAAGATTGTGGATACCAGCTGCCAATCACATTTCTTGGGCTGCACAGGCCTTGAGACCCTGGAAGGCTGGAGGGAAATAGGGAATGGCTGCACTTTGTAATTTAAAGATGTTATCTGCAACCATCCAGTAGAACAGTTTTAGAGACACTTCTTTTTTCAGAAGAGGCTTTTCCGACATTTGAGACTCGTCTGTTGATGGCGTTAGTCAGCCCGATGGCCAGCCGGATCCATTCCGTAGTGCTGCCCGAGAGGGAGCTTTCCCAATCTCCATTGGTATTTCCTGGGGCTTTGTGTAGGGGGATTGGGATTGGCCATCTTTTCTGCTGGAAATGCCTCTTCTTTGGAAAGCAGCTCCCAAGAGTTCATGGGACTTCTTCTTCTCAGCTTGGGAAAGGAAAAGGGACGAGCAAGGGGCGACGGGACAGGGGTTTATGTGATGATGACAGAGATGCAAAAAGCAAATAAGAAATTATTTTTTCTCCTACTCAGGAACCAGGGTGACAGAATGAAACTGGTAAGTAAACAAGTTAAAAATAGACCAAAAGGAAGCATTTTTGCACCCAGTGGAACTCCTTGCCAGAGGATTGGAGTGCTGCATCTGGGAGGGGTGTGGTTTGAGGAGGGGGGCAGAGGGTTTGGTTTATGTGGGGTACCAGTGGGTTGAGGGAAGGGAGGGGCTGGGGTGCCAGAGGCAGGCTCTGGCTGGGAGACTTACCTGGCTCACTCCTGGCCAGAAGCCCAGCACATTTCTCAGGCAGCCTACCTGCCCTGCCCCCACACAGGCTGCAGGGGCCATCTGGGTCTATGAATAAGAGCCTGAGTGGAGGGGATGGTGTTTCACATGGCCAGAAACCAGCCAATGGGATTGTGCCAGGAGCAGGGACGCTAATGGCCCAGCAGTCCCTTTCTCAGCAGCGTGCAGGGGCGGGGCAAGCAGTGAGTGTCTCGATGGGCTGGATTTAGCCCGCTGAAGTATATTGCCCAGGCCTGGTGTAGAGAGAACCCTGGCTCTGGCTGTGGGGGAGGGGTGCTGTGGAAAGGCCAGTCTTGCCTTCCTGGGCAGGGCATGACGACATGCGGCCCGGCTGCCAAACATCCCAGACAGAGAATTACAGATCACACAAGTCTTGCGCAGCAGCCGAAGTAGCTCAGTTGGGCGAGTGTTAGACTGAAGATCTGAAGGTCCCTGGTTTAGGCCCAGGCTTTGGCAGGTGCTAATCAGTAGTAGGTACTTTTCTAAGATTTGCCCTGTGTTCAATCATAATTTCGCCCTGGCAAATCATGTTCAGGTGACTAACCCCTGTTCCTCCAGACCCTTTCTGAGATGCTGCTTCCTTGGCTAATGCCCACCCAGAGCTGGCATGAGGGCTGTGGCTCAGGTTGAGGTGCTGATGGGGGCCTAGTTAACTAGTCTGATGTGACCTACCTGGGGCTGGCCAGCTAAACAGGAGGAGAAACCAGCTCAAGCAGGGTGGGAGGACAGAGACACTCTCTCACCTGGACACTGCAGGCAGCAAGAAGTCGGGTCATCAGTGGAGGGTTGACAATGGGGGTAAGACACAAACATCTTCTCCTACCAGTGACAAAGGGGGCTGGGCCCAGAGTCCAAGTCCCTTTCAGCCCCAGGAGAAGGGAGCTGAGGGGAGGAGGTGGCCAGAGCCTCCTCCCAGCAGGCTGGGGCTGCATGGGGCTGTGTCTGCTGCTCAGCCTGTTTCTTGTTCTGGCCTCCCTGCCCAGAGCAGGCAGCTGAAGGAGAACAGGTCACCTTGCCACCACTTCCCAGCCAAGGGGCTTGAACCCAGCAGCCAGCAACATAAAGTTATTAGCCCCCAAACTCGAGCCTGCCAGCCCCCAGCAAAGGGAGTCACTAGTGGCCCCTTCTGAGCAGAGGCAGCTGCAGGGATGTTGTGGGCTCTGGAATGAGATGGGTGGCCTAGAACTAGCCCCTAATTGCAGGAATTAGCCCCGTGGCAGAGCACCCACTTCGCATGCGAGAGGCAGTGGGACCGAGACCCACATTCTCCAGGGGCTGCCTTCCTGGTTTTCACTGGCAGAGCCGGCCAAAGGGCCAAGATTTTGCCATGGCGCCCTCCTCTTCCTTCTTGCTCTCAAAAAGCTAGACCGTGTGCAAGGTCAGCAAGGAAGCAGCCAATGCCCCACCCCCAGGAGCTGGCGCCTCTCACAGGGGTATCAGGCACTTCCTCACCCATGCCACTCTGCCTCCCTGGGGCCTGTCTCACCACAAAGCACAGGGGCTTTAGAGCATGTTTGGGGTCCTGGGTGTTTCTCTGCTTCTCACTTGTGGGGGGAAAGCCTCTTGGGGCAACATCTCCTGCCCCCTGAGCCCCTGGAGTGGGAGCGGTGAGGGGGGAGCAGTGAGGGGGCCTGGCCCTGCTTTCCTGCCTCCTTCTCACGCTGGTCACAGAGCATCAGCAGCCGCCCGTGCTGGTGGGTGGGGCCTTCGCTCAGCGTTTGGCAGCCAGAGGGCAGCAACCCAGCTGGGGTCTCTGTGGCTCTGCAGCCACACATAGGCCTGTCCCCGCCCCTCTTGCCCTGCCTCGGTTGCTCTGTGGCTTTTGAGCCTTCCCTTGGAGCTCAAGGTGCCCAGAGGAGGAAAGGAGCTGAGCTGCAGCCTGGGGCTCTTCCTGCCTCCTGTTTTCTCCTGGCTCCAGCCTGGCCTGGGCCTTTCCTGTCGGCCCCCATGGGGGGCCAGGGGAAAAGCAGGGGGGCAGTGCAAGGGCCACACTCGTAGGCATCAGGTGGCACCACAAGAAATGCTCCCTGTCGGCCTGGCTGGAACATGGTGTTGTTAGCACCAACATGCCCCCCTGGCCAGACTGAGCGGGGAGCCAGGGACGGTCCCTGCAAACCTGGGACCATTGGCCAAGGCTGCTGCTCTTGTGTCTGTGCTGGGATCCCCGGGGCGTCAGGCGCGCTAGAGATGTCGGGCAGCTCTGTCCTCCCAGCCTGGGGCTGCCTGTCTGGACAACGCCTCACACACACTGGCCCCTCCTTCCTAGGACAGGACTTCTGCCCTTTCTTGGCCAGTCAGCCTGGGAGTTGGGCTTATCCCACACGCAGGCCAAGCAGCAGAAGCTGTGCTTACCTGGGCATCAAGGGGAGCTGCAATAAGAGCAGACTTTCCCACTGTTTCTGCTTGGTTTTGAACCAGGGGCTTTCCTGCCTGTTAAGCAAATATGATAACCACTGCACCACAGAAACATGCTTAAATCAGTTTTTTTTCTTGGACAAATATTCTGTTACTAAGTCTTTGGCCAAGGCCTTGGGGGAAGAGGCAGAGCAAGAGCAGGGAATGAGACAGCCGCCCTCCCCCACCACACACACACACACACACACACACTACTTCTCTAGACCTTTGCTCCCAACACAGGGAAAGTGGGGGGGGGGGAGGGGCTGTGTGCGTGGGGAGGGGTGACCCAAATAATATCCCCAACATTTCTCCCCTTCATGGATGGACCTTTGCAGGCAGACCCAGACGCCCCAGCCCCTCACTCAACTCCTATCACAGTCTAGAGCAGGGCAGGGGGCAGAGGCTGCAGGAGCTGAGAGTTTGCCTGAGAGCTCAGGGACCCGTAACGAGGCACCATGCCGGTGTCTCTCTCGGAAAGGAGCAGAAAGGGATTGACTGGGGACTGGGAGAGTGTCTTAGGGGTTGTGCAGCTTGTTGCCCTGGTTAGGGGTGTGGCCAAAACACAGAACTTGCTGTGAGCAGGATTTGAACCTGTACAGATAAACCACACTGGATTTCTAGTCCAACACCTTAACCACTCAGCAGTCACAGCTGTAAGCACAGTAGGCCCCATGGGTCAGGGAAACTGGTAAATAATCGCAGTGCCCAGCCCTGACGGCACCTGCCCCACAGAATTCACACAGCAAACCTGGCTCCCAGAGCACAGGGTATGTTTGGGGCTTGTTTCTGGGCTGCAGGGTGAAGCAGAAAACCAGCCCCTCCTGTGGGGCCCGTGAGTGTTGCTGAATCTGTGCCCCTGCACCTGGACAATGGCAAACAAAAGGTCTGGGGGACATACAGAGAGCCCGCTGGGCTGAGCAGGAAGTGGCCGAGATGGATTGCAGCAGAAGTCTCCACCTGATTGAAGACATGGCCTAATGGTGCAATTAGTTAGATGCCAACACTAACAGCCCCACTGCTGGTAACACACAGAGGCCCTTGTTGCCCAAGGAAGGGGTGTGGCCAAAACACAAGCCTCACTGTGAGCAGGATTTGAACCTGCGCAGGGAAACCCTATTGGATTTCAAGTCCAACACCTTAATCACTCGGCCATCACAGCTGTGGGCCCTACAAAGACAGGGAAACTGGTAAATAATCCCAGTGCATAGGCCTAACATCACCCACCATAGAATTCACACAGCAAACCATTGAAACAGTTGAGCAGAGGAGTCCTGGCTGTTCTGGTCTTAGGCTGCCTTGGAGGTGAGTTCTGCTTCAAGGTCTTCCTTCTTCCTCTTCTCTTTTCCCCTTTTCCTTCTTCTTGCTGGTCTTAGGCTGCCTTGGAGGTGAGTTCTGTGCCACTTGGCCTTAGATTCTGGCCACTCAGCATTCACTCTGATGAGGCCATAATATGTGAAGGGGAATTTTGACTAATACCCTCCTGTGAGCTGGAATCCCAGCTCCCAAGGGTTCACTGGAAGCAGACAGTGCAGTAGGGACTGAAAACCACTGCTCCAGGTGAGGTTTGAACTCACAACCTAAACCTGTCTCCTATGCACATTGCCTTATAAGTACTGTGCACGGGCCAATTGCACCACTGGAACAAATATTTGAGAGTTTTCTCCAAAGTCCTTACATTGAGAAAGTCAAGAAGCACAAAGTAGAATCGAGTGAGAGGGGCAAGAAGAACAATTCTCAAGGATTTGCACAAGCCAACATTTCCCCAGCAGCTCCCACTGAGATTTGAACTCAGATCACAGGATTGCAAAACCCTGAACGCTGCCCCTTAAACTATGGGACCATCATGCTGCTATATGTTTGAGGTTCTCAGCTAGTAGCTGATACGCTGCTCTCCTTGCTTTTTCCATTCAGCTGTGTCACCTCCCCAGACCCTGCCCCATCTGTATGTGGCCTCATGGGAATGAGCTAGCTCCCTCTCCGGCAGAGGAAGGAGAAACGTTGCCATGTCCCTCCTGCTTAGCTGGCTGGCCCCAGGTAAGGTCACATGAGATTACCCAAATACATCCCCATCAGCCCATAGCCACTGTTCCATATCTAGGGCCAGCACTGGGTAGGCATTAGTCAAGGAGGCAGCAACTCACAGGAAGAAGTTGGGGGCGGGGCTAACGAGATTATCTTTATTTGTCAATGCCAAGCTGTGGCCAAAAAGGGTAAAGTAATGCTCAAATGCAGGAGTAACACCAGCTTAGCAGATATGCTCCTGCCACAGCCTGAGATTGAATTAGGGCCTTTTGGATCTTCAGTCTAACATTCTCCCCACTGAGCTATTTTGGCTGCTGAACACAGACTTCTCTGGCCTGTAATTCTCTGTCTGGGATGTTTGGCAACCGTGCTGCACAAAATGGACATTGTCATGCCCTGCCCAGGAAGGCAAGACTGGCCTTTCCACAGTGCCCCTCTCCCACAGCCAAGGTTCCCTCTAAGCCAGGGCTGGGCAATATAGGCCTCCGAACTGAGGCAGCAAGAAGCCTCAGGCAGATTCCCTGCTTGCCCTGCCCCCAAGCACAGCTGAGAGAAGGGGCTGCTGGGCCCTTTGTGTCTCTCAGCTGTAGAGGAAAAGGCTTCATGCCTGGTCCCTGCTCCAAGCTTGTTTGTGGCCAATGGGAGCTGCCTGCTTGAAGCCCTGGCCAGTCCCCACAAACTCTTATTCACCCAGACATATGACCTATACTGCCTGCACAGGGAAGGAGCTGCATGAGAAATGTGCTTGGCTTGGCTGCTGGGAGTGTCTCCCAGTCAGAGCCTGCCTCTGGCACCCCAGCCCTCCCTTACCTCAACCCACTGGCCCTCCCTATGATGAAAAGGGCAAAGACTTGGCAGATTTCATGAATACATTTGTGAGTGGCTTTTCCAATTGGGAATCAAACCCAGGCCACAGCACTAAGAGTGCTGAATCCTAGCCACTAGACCACCAGGGAGACAAGTACCTGAGCTCTTTGCTCAGCTACACTAACCCTTCTCAGGCCACTTTCAGGACCTGGGTCCATTCTTGGAGAAGTCGCATGATGCCAGCGTATTTTGTAGCTTCAGGTTCTACCAGAAGATGCCTCCTAGCACTTTCCCCCTGACTGCACCCTCAGGGCAGGAGACATGGACCTGTCCCTGTGCATCATGGGGGATGACGCCTGCCCTTTGCTCCCTGGGCTGATGAAGCCCTACACAGGACAGCCCTAAAGCCAGGAACGTTTCCCAGGCAGGCTCAGCAGGGCCCACATTGGTGTGGGGGCACATTCGGGCCCCTTAAAAAGAGATTGCTCTGTCTGCTCCCCTGGCTGGACCTTGGCGAGTCGAACGCCACCCAAGTGTCCTCCAGAATAGTTGTGAGAACAAGGTGGAGATATTCCTGCCCCCTGCACAGCTGGCCTTGTCACTCCAACCCTGCTGCTTCAGCCCCCTGCCAGTCTCATTCCTACTCTTCCCTGCCACCCCATCTTTTTAGTGGCGTACCAGGCAATGTTCTCATGATGATCTAATAACCCTTCAATGACGGAGTGCCCAGCCTCTTGTTCTTAGTCACCCAGCCTGCCTCTTTCTAGTACAAACTCCCTGTCCCAAAGGCAGAGCTGCAAGCAGCTCAAACTCTGTTGCATTTAAGAGCAGCCTCTGGAGTCAGATCCTGCAGCTTTAAGCAGAGCTCCGGTATGAAATCCAGGGACTTCAAACTCTCTCACAGCCTTGCCAGTCACAGTGGCGTCTGCAACCACTCCAGGCTTGTGGTTTCCTTCTTCCCAACGCTCCTCCCCAATCATCCTTTTCCTGAACCAGCAGTTCCATGGGTGGCCAGGGAAGGCCTCTTTTGTGTCTCAGAAGGACTTAGGAAAATGTAAGCAAAGGGTACAACAAGGCACCACTGGGAGTTGCACCCAGGATCTCCTGTCCACAAGGCGGGGGCTTTAGTCAGCTAAGCCATGGTGCCCTCCTCAGACAGGGTTCGTCTGGTTTATGGTCCAGGACAACACTTTTGACTAAAAAACGAGGCGTAACATT
>CM033444.1:29800235-29817234 GCA_019425775.1 Rafetus swinhoei | reverse complement strand
TGATCTGAATGCCTGTTGGCGGTGCTTGGTCTCCATGGGCTGTGCGGTGCAGAAGAACAAGAACCACGCCCAGTGGGAGAGGAATGGCTGCAATCAATCCTATGGAGTTTGATTTAGGAAGTCCAACTAAGACTCACTAAATCAAATTCAGAGGGTACCCCACCAGCTTCCAGTACTTCTGCTCTTTCCTCCCTTTGGGTTCCCGCGGTAGGGACACAGCCAGGCTCAACTGAAGGAAACCAACTCTAGCTACCTAGGGTATGTTTACACCTGCACCCTCTTTCCAAAAAGGGATGCAAATGTAAAGACTCAAAACTGTAAATGAAGCCACCAGAGACACATACAATGGGCCTGCAAAAAAATGAAACAGCTGAGCACTTTGCAGAGAACAGGCCATAGCCCTGCTGGGAGAGGCTCCATCGTGCATAGACTCTGCGCAGGGCCAGACTGCTGGGAGGAGGCTCTGGCCATGGACTTTCCTCCCCTCTCTGTTACCTCCTGCACCTGGGGCTGAAAGGGACGTGGGCTGCAGGCTGGTCCTGCCCAGTTGCCTTCTCCAGTGGGAGCAGAAAATGCTTCTGGGACGGCTCACACATTGTCCCCAATGCACTGGCCTGAGGGCCTGAATTCTTGCTGCCCCTAGGTGCACCCAAATGCCCCTTCTGAAGGAGTGGGTTCCAGCTCACACCCCTCCTGTCACACAAAGCTTGCAAATGGGTTTGATTTTCCTCCATCTCCTTACTTGGTGCTGCAGTAAAAGAAATCCTGAAACCAGCCCCGTCTCCTGTCACCGGAGAGATGGCCCTGTGCTGGGATATGAGAAACCACCCCAGTGACGCTCCTTGCAGCCCAGGAGAAGAAGGGGGCTCTGGGTGGAAGGAAACCAAGTAAAGCAGGTCCCAGTGGGCATGAACTGGGGCACCAGTTTGGCCCAGTTGAGTGAGCGGAGGTTGGTTCAGGTCCCATGGTGTCAAGGGCAGCGCTCAGGACTCGGAACCCTGCAATCTGAGGCCCCATTCCTGGCTCCTTTCCCGGGCTGACCCAGTGGCGGAAAGGGGCTGCGGCTGCTGCTGACAGGGAAGAAGTTGGGAGGCAAGGTGCTGGCAGCAAGAGATTCCAGCTGCCTCTTTGCCCTGGGTCTGCCGGCTGCCAGCCACCTTCACCAACCCTCAAACCAGCTGGACTAGCCAGCCCACGTCACAGTGAGTCGCTAGTGGCCCTGTCAGAGAAGAGCCATTGGCAGCTGCAGAGACGTCCCTGGAGCTGTCTGAGGCACCTTTCTTGAAAGGGCCACTGGTGAGCTATAATTCAGTAGGCCGGCTAGCTCAGTTGGTTAGAGTGTGGTGCTAATAATGCCAGCGTGATGGGTTCAAGCCCTATGCTGTGCGTGTGTGCCCTGCACAGAGGGCTGCTGCTGATGGCCTGCTTCAGTGGCCCAGCAGCTCAAATTCCCATAAACCAGCTTCTCCCCCTGGAGCCACCCCATGGCTGCTGAGGCCCCTGACATGAGGCAGTTTGACCACCAGAGGAAAGGTGCCAGCCTTAGCCCTTCCTCCCAGCCCCACCCTCCCAGGTCCTTTCCCCAGTTCTACATTCCCACATAAAAACCAGAGAGTTTGTTCTTTCAGCAGGGAAAGTCCTGATTGTGTTACCAGCAGGGGAGAGAAAAGTGGGAAGGAGTGTGTTGGGGTGTGTGTGTGTGGAGGCACAGAGGGCAAAAATGAGGAGTAATGTTAGTTTGAACCAAGGGGCTGGGTCTGAAGTACTTCAGAAAAAGGACTCTGCCCTGGAGCTCCCCTGTCCTCTCCAGAGCCCTTAGGCTGGCACTGGGGAGGCCTGAGTCCAGACAGTGCCCAGTGAAGGGGAGGGAAGGGCTGGTACTTGGGGGTAGGGCTGGGGCTGTTCTGAAAGGCTGCAGGTGCTGTTAGACCCTTTTGTCCTTCCCTGTCTCCCCAGCGCTGAGCAACACTCAGTGTCGGTCTGAGCATCTGTCCTGCTCTGGGACGTGTCTCTGTGGCAGGAACCTGCCCAGGCAGCTCGCAGTGAGGCCCCTTCCTGGCAGCACCGAGCAGTGAGAGCTGAGTGAAGGGGGAGGCAGGACCAGGGAGAAGGCTCCATGACTGTGTCAGAGGAGGCTCTGCCCTGGCCAGTGGGGAATCGTTGCCTCTCCGAGGGCCCAGGCCTGGTGGGTCATTTCCAGGTTACTGAGTGGGGGCTGGAGCCAGTTCTGTGTTGTCTCCTTCAACAGAAAAACTGAACACTGCGCTGGGCTAGTTCTGTGTGTGCCATGGAGCTTCCGTTAGCGGTGCCCATGCAGGAAAGAGGAGGGGCAGTTTGAGTCACCCAGCTCTGCCCCTTCTGAAAATGGCAAGTGTTGTCTTAGCAGTTAGGGACAGGTGGAAAGGGGCCCTGAGTTAACCTCTTGGGTCACAGCTGCTGTAACATGTGGAAATGAGGTGAGAAAAAACAACTAGGGAGCTATTATGTGAAAGTTGAGCCTGGTTTCCCTGACTGGGAATCAAACCCAGGCCACAGCAGTGAGAGTGCTGGATCCTAACCACTAGACCATCAGAAACATCCCCCTACACTAGCCTTTCACAGGCCATTTTCTGTCCATTTCAGGCTATGCGGTGGGGCCGGGGGCCATTCTCCCTTGCCCAGAGCGGACAAGAACAGCCAAACAGAACATCAAGGCAGCCAGACTGGGCTATGCCAGTTGTCCAACTAGCCCAGGATCCTGTCTCACAACAGCAGCCAATTTCATTGTCCCGAGGGAATCCTCAGAACAGACAGTTATTAAGTGATCCCTCCATTCCCACCTTATGGAATACACCAGCTAGGGACACCTGCCTTGTCCATCCTGGTTAAATGCCATTGATTGACCTTTCCTGCATTAAATTATCCAGTTCTGTTTTAGACCTTCTTGTAGATTTCATCTTCACAACATCTTCTGGCAAGGAGTTCCACTGGGTGCAAAAATGCTTCCTTTTTAACTTGGTTACTTACCAGTTTCATTCTGTCACCCTTGTTCTTAAGTAAGCGAAAAATAATTTCTGATTTGCCTTTTGCACCATCATCACATAAACCCCTGTCCCGTCGCCCCTTGCTTGTCCCTTTCCCAAGCTTAGAAGAAGAAGTTCCATGAACTCCTGGCAGCTGCTTTCCAAAGAAGAGGCATTTCCAGCAGAGAAGATGGCCAAGCCCAATCCCCTACACAAAGCCCCAGGAAATACCAATCGAGATTGGGAAAGCTCCCTCTCGGGCAGCGCTATGGAATGGATCCGGCTGGCCATCGGGCTGACTAACACCATCAACAGACGAGTCCCAGTGAGACTTCTCAGCCCAATTGCAGAGACTGTGGGGTCTCCCACTCCCAGCCCAGTGGCAGAGGGGCAGCGCCCTGAGGAGGCGGGTCCCAAGGCAGCAGAGACCTTTGAAGGGAACAGAGACAAGGGAGACGTGGGGCGAGAAGAAGGGGAACAAGTCACCTCTTCTCAAGCAAGACATGGTGGGAAACTGCTGGTTCCGGTGCAAGCCGAGCTCAAGGGCTGGTTCCTGCCCTGGTGGCTCCGTGCAGGGCCTGGCATGAGAAGCACCAAGAAGTGTGTGGCCAGGAGAGAGGGTGCGGGAGAACGGAAGGTGTTGGAGCAAGCTGGGGCTGCCGGGTCTTGGGGGATTTGAGCATCAGGGGGGAACCTTACCTGGTTTTGTGTCCCCTTGCAGCAAAGGCTACAGATGTCCCAGAGGCTGGAGGTGCTTCCATTGGCCTTGTAGTATGTGGTTGCAATGCCCTGGTCCTTGCCAAGGCACCACTGAGAAGCCTCAACCCCAGCGCTGCCTCCTCCCATCTCAGCCTAACCTGCCCAGCTGTCTCCCCCGTGCTCCTGACAATCAGCACACACATGCCACCCTGCACTAGGGGCAGGCCCTGGAACTGCCTTGTGGGTACCAAAGGGAGCCACAATAGGAGAATATTTTTGGTTTCTGCCTGGCTTTGACTCAGTGACTTTCTGCCCATTAAGCAGATGTGAAAGCCACGACACCACAGAAACAGCCTTAAGTGCGTCTTCTTCTGTACTTAAATGTAGATAAATATTCTGTTACTAAGGGTATGTCTGCACTTGATTCCTCCTTTGAGAGAGGAATGCAAATGCAGACATCCAAAGTTGCAAATGAAGTGGGGATTTAAATATCCCTTGTTTCATTTGCATAATCGCGGACCGGTGCTATTGCGAAATAGCGCTATTTTGAGAGAAAAAAACGGGGAGATTTCAAGGGAAAATCCTTCCCTCAAAATAACCCTTACTCCTCAAAACATGAGGTTTCTAAGGAGTAAAGAGCCTAAAGACTGTCTGAAGAGTTCAGGTGCCTTCAATGGAACGTTTGGAGCCATGCTCTGGGACCGTTCACAGCCGCTCTGCGCACAGGCCCCAGCGCCTGGGGAAACACCCGTGGCTCCAGTGAGATTCAGGGCTTTACCCTCCACCCGGCTAGATTTATTCCCCTTGCTCTGTGGGAGGGAAAGGGCATTGGGTTACAGCAGGGATATGGGGATGCTTGGATCCGGGGAGGGTTGGAGCCAGGAACTGCTTGTTAAAACTTCTAACTTCTCTCCTTTCCTGTGGCTGGGCAGTGGGTGTATTGGTCAGATTTGGGGCTTCCAGTGTCTGGTCTGTGAGGACTGTGGGAGCTGGAGTTTGGTGGGGCAGGCAGGGAAAGGAAGGGATTCTGGGAAGCAGGATTCCTGGGTTTCTTTTCTAGCCAGGCCACTTCTCCCCTCAGGGCCTTTAACTCCACATTGATTGTACTTATATTTCAGTAAATATCGTATGGGCAGGTTTTGTTTGATTTGTTAACATTGTGAAGCCAATTTCTGCTGAGATGTGTTTTAGTAGTTAAATTCCTGGACTGCCATTGCTCATTAAAAGTGCTGCCATATGGTTGGAAATTGGGAAAATATTGCATTTTATTAACTTCATCAGAACTGACTTACATAGCGCCTGTGTGTTGTGTAGTCTTGCCTTAATCTTTGTATTCACGCCCATAAGTGTGAAAGAAGATATTTGCATATATATTTGCATATACAGACAACTGTGGATAATTCCCTGTAATATTATCATTCTCATATAACTTTGTATTAAGATCTTCTCCTTTTAGATATATCTCTAAGTGGTCTCATAGAATCTCTGTGTCATTTCTCCTATAACTTTGTATCAAGAGAAACTTTCCTTTTTAAGAAAAAAATGTCTTTTGAGCTCTCCCCTTTCCTTGATTGCTCTGTTGAAATGAATGAGGTGTGCATGGAGAATGAAAGGGGGGCACCTCCAGCAGCAGTTGCAAGGGTGGAGAAGGTCTGGGAGTCAGATCTAAGACAATACCTGCAAAGTGAGCTCATTAAGAAGACTGGACATACAGACGCCTTGGGAGTCCAGCAGCAAGTGCCTGCCCTTGGAAGAACTCTCTGAAGCAGCATTAAGAAAGGCGAGGTGATGACTAATTGGCTGCATGAGAGGGATAAATAGGAGGCATCCTGCAGAGGGACCCGGGTTTTCGTCTTGTCAACATGGGAGCATTGATCCGGATCGGCAGAAGCCCGGCTCCACCCCTTCCCCATCTAACTCACGGCCAGTGCAGTTAGGGGAGCAACTTTGGTAACAACAAGGAGCGTGCTTGTGTGTGTGTGTGAGTGCATGAGTGTAATGTGTCATATGCATATGATAAATATTGATTAATCTATGTATGTTCAATAAATGAGGCGTGTTGCCTTATCCCTCTGAAAAGATCCCGGTGCTTTTTAAGCATAACGCAACCACACTTAAGTTGTGGCCCTTGGAGTGTGCTGTGGGTATCATTGTGGCTCCTGTGTGAGCAGAAGGATTGGGGCGGGGTTGGGGAGGGATTCATATATTTTGGGAAAGCATCCTGAGTCCTGGCTCCCAGCCAGGTGCCTTGGCCCCAGTACAAAGTGCATGGTGGGAATAAGAGTTGGGGCAGCAGGAAAGGGGCCGGCCCAGCACCAGCGAGCAGGTGGGAGAAAATGGGAGTGAATCCTGCTACCTCTCATGTGCGGGGCAGCACTTTTCCAGTGGAGCTAATTCTGCCCCACCTGCAACCTATCTCCAGTGCTCCTACCACTGGCTGGCCCAGGAGGGCTGGTGTCCAGCAGCTCTCTGCCCCAACATGGCTAGCTCTGGGAGAGAGCAAGTAGGAAGTGGGGGTCTGGACCCGCTTAGCCCCCTGGCTGGCTCTGCCAGTAAAAAGCAAAATGGGGCTTGCCCCCATCACTGGAGAATGTGGGCATTAATCCCACTACCTCTCACGTACAAAGCAAGCGATCTACCATTTGAGCTAATTCTCCTGCTATGGTAGAACCAGCCTTCTTGGAGGCTCTTCCCTTCTCCACAGGGACGTCTGACCTCTAGGTCAGTTAGTCGTGGGAAAGGAGAAGGCTCCAAAAAGGCCTCAAGGGCAACTCTGAAGGAGACTCCCTGCAGCAAAGCCATGAGGGGGTGGGTCTCTGAGATGGCCCCTGCTCTGCAGCCTGTCCCACCTGGCCATTGTCATGGACTCTCTGTGAGGTCATCACCTCCCAACCTCCTTTAGCCAATAAGCTGAGAGGCTGCAAAAGGCCCTTGTGATGTCACTGCCACACCCACCCCTGCCCTCCAGGGCTAATGTCCTGCCCCAGGCAGCCCCTTTGCATGGCTGAGCTGCTCCTAGGGGTGAAAGTGACACATTTCTTACAGGGCCTGTTCTATTGGGCACCACCCCTTGGGCGGGGGAGGCTCAAGGCAGGAAGTTGGGGAGGGGTTGTGATAGGACAGTACCTGTAAGAAAATAAAATGTGGAGTGTGGGCGACTCAGGGCAGGTATTTGGGGTGTGTGAATGTGGTGGGGCTCAGGGCAGGGGTGAGGATGTGGAGGGTAGAAGTCAGGGCACAGGATTAGGGGGAGGCTTGGGTGTGGGTGTGTGTGTTGAGGGGATCCCTCTGCTCTGGGCTCCCTGAGGCCCTTTAACACACAAGGGGTTTCCCTGCAGTGCGCTTGGGGCCAGTGACACGGACTGACCTGGGTGCAGGCAAACGAAGGGGGTTTCAGTGAAGCTACATGTGAAGGGACCCATCTAGCAACCCCTGCCAGCCACACACACGGGGGGAGGGGACTTTAGCCAAGGAAGTGAAGGGTGTTAGTCAGATGGACGTGAGTTTCCAGTTCTGGGCTGTGGCCAAGATGGATGAGGGGATGTCACAGGGCACTAGCATGGCCAGGGGAGCAGAGAGGGCCCTGCTGCACTGAGAGACATGGCAAAGCCTGGGATTGAGCCAGGGACCTTTACATGTTTTATCTAAGGCTCCTCACACTGAGCTACCAATAAACCCGTCTGGCTCATTATTAACTGTCCGGGATGTTTGGCAGCCGTGTCACAAACATGATGCCGGCGTGCACGGCCCAGGAAGGCGAGACTGGTGTTTCCTGCCACCTACGGTTTGATTTGCTCCTTCCCCCCGTTCCTGCCTTAGCTCCTTGGCTGACCTGGCAGCTGAAGTGGTCGGGGGCCCAGCAGCCTGGGCAGGAAGTCAGGTGTGCAGACCCTGGTGGCAAGAGTCTTGGTGCTACTTGTTTCCCTGTCAGCCTCTGGTGCCCTCACTCCTCACCCGCAGCCCCTGTTACCTGCCTGGGTCCCTGTGCTGTGTCAGATACTCAATAAACCCTCCTGTTTCACACTGGCTGAGAGTGGCTCTGGGCTAGAGAACAGGGCTGTGTTATTGTCTACGGGAGCGGGAGGACCCCGGGCCCAAAGCGAGTGGACTCCCCGGAGCACACAGTGAGAGACAGGGGCTGGCGGCTCAGGGAGTCCCAGGAGGCAGAGGGGCACCTGTGACTCTCAGCTGGCAACTGACACTCTGCTCCTTGCTTCCCTTCCCCTGCTTCACCTGTCAGGGCTTCTTTCTCCTTCCTTGTCCATAGCAGGCAGCTGAACAAAGGCAAGTCACCAAACCAGACACCCCTGTGGCCAGCATAGCCTCTCAGGGAGCCCCCGCCTACCCCGTGCTGAGAGCCAGGCCCAAGCAGGAAAGAGGCGGGTGGGCCCTCTTGGCGCCAGGGTCTCACCACCCATCTTCTTCCCGCCATCGGCCGCCACAGCCCCTTTGAGCCACTGGGTCAGCCCAGGAAGGGGGGCAGGAAATGGGGCCAAGTAGCGAGTTAGGGTGTGAGGGGCAGGCAAAGCTCATCTTGCCTTGCAGGGCCACCAGCAACAGCATCTCTTGTGCACTGCTGTGGAGTAAAGCATCCCTGAGGAGAAGTGGTGATGTCAGAGCAGCCCCATACCTGCTGAAGTAGCTTAGTGGGAGTGCCTTAGTGTGAAGAGTTAAGGGCAGCGCTGGGGTGGCTCCAGGGGAGATGCTGGTTAAAGGAACTTGAGCTGCTGGGCCACTGAAGCAGGCCACCAGGAGCAGCCCTCTGTGCAGGGCACACACGCTCCAGGCCTCCCGGTCATATTGAGTCTCCCCATGGCTTGGGCTTCAAAGCCTGCCCCCAGCTGGTGCCTTGAGGTAGCCACAGCAGCAGCAGGAAATTGGGCATCAGGTCCCCTGCTTTTGGGGACAGGAAGCCAGGCCAAGGCCCTTTTAGCCACTGGGGCTGTGCAGACTGGAGCCTCCCCCTACCAGATCTCTGCCCTGCTTCCTGCAAAGCTCACATTTTTGCTTGTTTCTGCTTCCCTGTCCATAGCAGGCAGCTAAAGGAATGGAAGTCACCAAACCCAACACCCATGTGGCCAGCATGGGGCTTGAACCCACAACCTTGGCGTTATTAGCACCACGCTCTAACCAACTGAGCTAGCTGGCCTACAGACATACAGCTCCCCAGTGGCCCTTTCAAGAAAGGCACCTCAGGCAGCTGCAGGACGTCACTGAAGCTGCCAATGGCTCTTCTCTGACAGGACCACTAGCGACTCACTGTGATGTGGGCTGGCTAGTCCAGCTAGTTTGAGGTTTGGTCAAGGTGGCTGGTGGCCAGCATGGCACACTGAGACCCAGGGCAAAGAGGCAGCCGGAATCTCTTGCTGCCAGCACCTTGCCTCCCAGCTTCTTCCCTGTCAGCAGCAGCTGCAGCCCCTTTCAACCACTGGGTCAACTGCACTTTTCCAGTTAAGCTAATTCTGCTCCACCTGCAACCTGTCTCCAGTCAGTGCTCCTGCCACGGCCTGGCCCAGGAGGGCTGGGGCCTAGTAGCTTTTCAGCCCGGCTTTGTGGGAGGCCACATAGGAAGGTGCCACTGCAGGTGCATAGCCCACTGGCCTGCTGTGTCTGTGAAAAGGGGGGAAGAGAACACACACTTGTCACTCGGGAACAGGGCGCATGGATCCCACTCGTTCCTGGAGAAAATGAAACAGGCTGAGCATTTTGCAGAGAACAGGCCAGAATCCTGCTGGGAGAGGCTCCATCATGCACAGACTCTGCGCAGGGCCAGCCTGCTGGGAGGAGGCTCCGGCCATGGACTTTCCTTTCCTCTCTGTTACCTCCTGCACCTGGGGCTGAAAGGGACGTGGGCTGCCTTCCCCAGTGGCAGGAGAAAATGCTCATGGAAGGGCTCACATGTTGTCCCCAATGCACTCGCCTGAGGGCCTGAATTCTTGCTGCCCCTTGGTGCACCCAAATGCCCCACTTGTTGCCATGAGAACAAAGCTTCCAAAGGAGTTTGAATTTCCTTCATCTCCCCTTGCTGCTGCGCTAAAGAAATCCTGAAACTGGACCTTTCTCCTGTCACTGGAGAGATGGAAATGGGGCCGTTCCTGGTGGGGAAAGAAGTGGGTGTGTCAGGAGAGGGATTTGAGCTCAAACCTCCCCACACACAAGAACCCCCCATTAGGGGCAAGGAAAAGCGTTGAGTCAGGCAGTTGAGAACACTTGGCTCCTGCTACACTGTGATGAGGTGTGAGAAGGCTTGTTGCAGGCAGCCTGGCTAGCTCAGTTAGTAGCACATGAGACTCTTAATTTGAGGGTCCTGGGTTCAAGCTGCATGCTGGGTGATGCCCTTCTTTAACTCTCAGTCTACAAGCAATTCACTCTCAGCTTTCACTGCGGTTTTAGAAAGAAAAAGTCTAGTCCTGGGGTCCAGCTTTAGTAGAACAAGAGAGAGAACAAACTGCAATTTCCATCTTCTGAGGAGAAGGGAAGAGGATTTTCTTCTCCTGAGTTCTAGCCACATCAGCCCAGGGAGGAGAAAAAATAACCCTCTGCCCGCTGATTGTCCCCCGTCAGCTTCCGTAGCTTTACCTCCTTCCACAGCAGCTCCAGCTTTGAGCTACAAATCTCAAGGGGCTGGTGAGGAAATGAGGAGCTGGCAGCTCGGGTTAGTCGCTTCCATGAGAACAAGAGGTGGAGTGTTCACAAGGTGCATTCCCCTCCCCTGCAGAGCAGGGTGTTAGAAAGAGCTAGGAACAGAAAAGTCAGCCAAGTTCCACCAGTACCAAAGTATGTTTCTGTGGTGTGGTGGTTATCATGTTTGCCTAACACGCAAAAGGTTCCTGCTTCAAAGCCAGGCAGAAACACACGGTTGCCTCTTATTGCAGCTCCCCTTGGTTCCCAGGTAAGTGCAGCTTAGATGGGAAACAAAGACCCTGGCTGAAAGAGGGTTAAGGGTCCAACCCTGTCTGTGCCTCTTGGCCTCCAATCCTGGCCACCCAGCATTTACTCTGAAGAGGCCATAATATGTGAAGTGGGAAATTTCACTGGTCCCTTCTCCTCTGAGCTGGAATCCCAGCTCCCCTAGCATTCACTGGAAGGGGCCAGCCTAGTAGGGACTAAAAACCACTGCTCCAGGTGAGGTTTGAACTCACAACCTCAGCATGTCTCCTACAAGTACTGCCTTATAAGTACTGTGCGCTGACCCATTGCACCACTGGAGCAGATGTGGTGAGTACTTCTTCAAAGTCCTTAGATTGAAAAAGTCAAGAAGCACAAAGTGGACTTGAACAAGTGGGGCAAGAAGATCAATTCTGAAGGATTTGCACAAACCAACACCTCACCAGAAGGTCTCACTGAGATTTGAATTCAGCTTGCAAGAGTCAAAGTTCTGCTCTGTGCCTGAGGCTCTCAGCTACTTGACACTCTACTCTCCTTGCTTGCTCCAATTGACTGCTTCACCTCTCCAGACCCTGCCCTATCTGCATGTGGCCTCATGGGAACGATCTGGCTCCCTCTCAGGCAGAGGAAGGAGAAACGTTGCCATGTGTTACACACGTTGCCACCGCACAGACACCAGCCCTGTATCCCCCTGCCCTGAGCTCCATGGGACAGGGAGAAGCTCCAGGAGATGGTTCCCCTGGGATCAGGAGCGGCTCGAGGCCGGCTGCAGCAGCTGGCGCCCTAGGAGGGGAGCTGATTGCGGCGCCCCTGCCTGCACGGCCATCAATGGCCTTGACGTCATCACGGGTGCCCGGGCCAGCGGCGCCCTAGGCAGCTGCCTAGCTTGCCTAGGCTCACGGGCCGCCCCTGCCTGGGATCATGTCTCACATTGATCCGAAGGTTGCGGGAACCAAGACCCACCCTGCAGCCAGGAATGCAGGTTCCTAGAAGCTCCCCCCAAGAAAAGACTCGACTGAGGGGTCAGGAAGAAGCTGGGGAGAGATGAGGCCAGAGGTTTTTGTGTGGAAGAGTACAGCTTCTCGGCTCTTGGGCTAAGTTCAAGAGCGGCAAACAGGGAAGTGGCTACTGGATGCTCTGCATGGCCATTCCTCCCCAGCTGGACGTGGTTCTTGTTCTTCTGCATGGCACAGCCCATGGAGACCAAGGACCTGCCAATGGGCATCCAGATCACACCCTCATTGAACTGATGGGAATAGAAACCAGACACGCAGGTTTGAAATGGTTTCAGCTGAGGGACGGGTTTGTCTGATTTATGGGCCTTGGCACAGGAAAGAATTATGGGTCTGTAGTCATTTTAAGAATCCCTGTACAACAGAAATCCAAAATGTGCCACCCCTGGAGATGCAATTGTTCCATTTAAGATAATCAGCTTTTAAAGGGGGCACTTGGAGTTGAAGCAAGAACCACTTGAGCTGCAGTGAAACACTCAACCACTGAGCTACACCCCTAGAGCGATCATGCCTTTGTGTCCAGTGTTGGGAAATTATCACCTGGCTGCACTGTCTGCAGGAGCAGGTGGTGTTTTGCACACGTGGCGGGGGGAGGACTGCCCTCCCTGGGGTTGGGCAGGTATAGTGCCCCCCCAGGCTGTGACCAGCATGACATGTCACAATAGTGCACCGTCCCCTGTGCTCCTGCCTCCTGCCCTGTGTGGGTTTCTCTACACTTGCACCCTCTTTCGAAGAGGGATGCAAATGCAAACATCCAAAATTGCAAATGAAGCCGGGATTTAAATATCCCACACTTCATTTATATATTCGCCGACGGGTGCTATTTCAAAATACTTTATTTAGAAATAAAAAATGCAGTTTAGATGCGGTTATTTTGGGAGAAAACCTTTCTTTCAAAATAACCCTTAAACCTTGTTGTATGTTTCTCGGCTCTTGGGCTAAGTTCAAAAGCGGCAAAGGGAGAGGCAGGGAAGTAGCAGCAAGATGCTCTGCATGGCCTAGGGATCCGGACCAAGAGCTGTCCTCGCCTTTTTTGCTGTAAAGCATTGCTTCTTGTCTGTTTGGCTAAGATTGAGCGCTTCCTGCCTCTCAGAGAGGATGAAAAGCAGTCCTTGGCTGCAGGAGCCACTTTTTAGGGTTGAAATAGAACCGCCTCAGGAAATGTTACTCAATTCCTCCCCACATTGTATTGATTGGGAATTGAACAAAGATCAACAGTTTGGAAAGCAGCTATGCTTGCCACGATACCATCAACGCCTGCACCTGCAGCTTGTGGGAAAATTAGGGAAGTGGGAAAGTGGCTACTGGCTCCTCTGCATCACCTGGAGTTCCGGCCCAAGAGCTCTCCTCGTGTTTTTTGCCGTAAAGCATTGCTTCTCAGCCGTTTGGCTAAGATTGAGCATTTCCTGCCTCTCAGAGAGCCATGTCACAGGCACAAGCCCCCTCTGGCATTCCAGGGACACATACCAGGACCAAGCAAAGAGAAGCAAATGCTGGGCACTGTCATGGTTTGGGCCACAGATAAAGTCCCTCTTGGAGCTGTGGTCGAAGGAGGAGTCTCTGCAGGCCCTGCAGTCCAGGCGGAGGAACGTGGACATTTATGGCCCAGTGGCTGATGGCCTTGCAAAGAAAGGTCATCTCCGGCGCACCACAGACCAAGTCAGAGCGAAGGCTAAGGAACAGCGGCAGGGTTATATCAGGGCCCATGAGGAACCAGACCAAATCCTGGGGGCTGGGGAACCGCTGTGTCCAAGGATCATTGTGGAGTTTGTGAGGGAGACACCTGGCCAGCAGCAGCTGCAGCTTCAGGACGACAATGCTGATGACCTGCTGCTCCAGGATAAGGAGGAGGATTCCAAGAGTGTTGTAACCCTCACCCTGGAGCCAGTTCCCCGTCCTCCCCCCGCCATGTGTGCGAGGTACCACCTGCTCCTGCAGACAGTGCTGCCGGGGTCTAAGTTCCCAACACTGGGCTGAAACGTACAACCACTGTCGGGTGTAACTCAGTGGTAGTGTTTGAGTGCCAATTGTAGAGGTCCTTGGTTCAATGTCAAGGCAGAAAGTTGGGAGAGGGGTTGTGATAGCACAGTACCTGTAAGAAATTAAAATGTGGAGTGTGGGTGACTCAGGGCAGGGACTTGGGGAGTGTGTGAGAGTGGTGGGGGGCTCAGGCAGGGGTGAGGATGTGGAAGGGTGGAGAAGTCAGGGCACAGGACTAGGGATATGGGGGAGGCTTGGGTCTGGGACTATGTGTGTGTGTGTTGAGGGATCCCTCTGCTCTGGGCTTCCCGATGTCCTTTAACACACAAGGGCTTTCTCTGCAGCGCACTTGGTGCCATGAGAACAAAGCTTTCAAAGGGGTTGATTTTCCTCCATCCCCCTTGCTGCTGCACTAAAGAAATCCTGAAACAGGCCCCTTCACCTGTCACTGGAGAGATGGCCCTGTAGTGGGGTGTGATGCAGCATGGAACCTGGCTAGCTCAGTTGATAAAACATGAGACTTTTAATCTCAGGTCATGGATTCAAGCCCTATGCTGTGCGATGCCCTTCTTTAACTCACATTCTCAGTCTACAAGCAATTCAGTCTCAGCTTTCCCCAGGGTTTTAGAAAGAAAAGTCTAGTCCTGGGGTCCAGCCAGAAGCGGCCCATAGCTATAGGCGGACTCAGCCGTCGCCTAGTGCCGCCTTCAACGGTGCCCGATGAGGACATCATGGGGCGCCTGATGATGTCACCCCATTGACGGCTGTGGCGGGGTGGGGCGATTCCGCCTTTCGCCTGGGGCACCAGCTGCTGCAGCCCGCCTCGGGCCGCTCCTGGGTCCAGCTTTAGTAGAACGAAAGAGAGAACAAACTGCAATTTCCATCTTCTGAGGAGAAGGGAAGAGGATTTTCTTCTCCTCAGTTCTAGCCACATCAGCCCAGGAGGAGAAAAATAACCCTCCGCCGCTGATTGTCCCCTGTCAGCTTCTGTAGCTTCACCTCCTTCCACAGCAGCTCGCTTTGAGCTACAAATATCAAGTGGCTGGTGAGGAAATGAGGAGCTGGCAGCTCGGGTTAGTCGCTTCCATGAGAACAAGAGGTGGAGTGTTCACAAGGTGCATTCCCCTTCCCTGCAGTGCAGGGTGTTAGAAAGAGCTAGTGACAGAATAGTCAGCCAAGTTCTATCACCTCTAAAGTGTGTTTCTGTAGTGTAGTGGTTCTCACGTTTGCCTAACATGCAAAAGGTCCCTGGCTCAAAACCAGGCAGAAACACACCTTATCGCTGCACCCCTGGGTGCTAAGGTAAGTGCAGCTGCTGCTGACCAGCCTGTATGTGGGATGAGCCCAACTCCCATGTGACAGAGGGAAGTGACATCACCTGATAATGCCCCTTGCTGCCAGCCTGGGGCAGCAAGATGAATCAGGACAGGCAGCTGCTTGAGGCTCTGCTTCCCCTGCCCTGGGAGGCTGGTGTATTGGGCAGGCTCTGCCTGCTGCCTTCCTTGTGTGACTTGCTGAGTGTACATAGGCCAAATGTTGGAAAAGCCTCTTCCAAAAAAAGCAGCAGGAAAAGCTACACAAATTGGGTTTTGAAATTTGCGTAGCTTTTTCCAGAACAGTGCAGTGTAGCATAGACACAGCCTGAGTGTTGCTCAGCACTAGTAGGAGACAGGGAGGGACAAAACGGTCTAACGGCACCTGCAACCTTTCAGAACAACACCCAGCCCCAACCCCAACAACCAGCCCTTCCCTCCACCCTCACTGGGGTCTGCTGGGAACTGTCTGGACTCAATCCACCCTGGTGTCAGCCTAAGGATTGCATGTTCTGTAAAAGGTGCACTGGTAATGAGAAAGCAGCTAAAGTGACACTCATGGAACTTGAACCCACAATCTTTGAATAACTAGGTGGGCTCACATTAACCACTGCAGTTTAGAAGTCCAACAGGCTTTCCATTGCACCACAGAGCCTGACGGACTGCTGAGTTTGATATCTCCACTCTCTGCTTTGCAGCATGGCAGTGCTGGGGAAAAGAAAGGGAAGCCAGGTAGGAAGAGGAGGGCCAGTGATCCTCTGCCAGTGAAAATAAGGGATGAAAGGTAAGCTGCAGTTGGAGAATGCGGGCATCAATCCCACTGCTTCTCACAGGATAAGCAAGCACTCTACCACTTCAGCTAATTCCCTGCCTGCAAAAGCTACTGCTGCCCCACCCACCTTGTTCCAGAACCCACAACGTCCCTGCGTCTGCCCAAGGCTCCTTTCTAAAAGGCCACTTGTGAGACTGACACCCGTGGGCTGGCTAGCTCGGAGGTTTAGGACGTGGTGCTCGTATCGCACTGATGCATCTTAAGAGCAAGCCCCTTATTTCAAACCATAACGAGCTCGCTATTCTAATGTCCCTGCAAACCTCATGGCACGAGGAGTGAGAGGCATTTCGGAATAGCGATTTATTTAGAAATAAGTGCTGTGTAGCTAGTGCCAAATTACAAAATAAGCTATTTCAAAACTGACTCGAAATAAGCTACACAATTGCATTGCTTATTCTGAGCTATGGGACGCACCCCTAGTGAATTAGAGCTCAACTCTGCCCCCAGCTCCCTGCTCCACCCACCCACTGCTGCCTTGCAGGCTCATGTCCTGCCCCTGGCCAGCCCCCTGGCATGTTTGAGCTGCTCTCCCTGCCCCCACTCACTCAGGTCTGGTTCTGGGGCTCAAGCAGGGAACATCAGAGGCTGGTCAGGGTGCCACATTGCTAGGTCATGGGCCCTCCTGTGGGGTTGTGAGTGTTGCTGTCCCTGCTGTACAGACACGGCCATAGAGCCAGGGAGAGATTCACTGAACAGACCAAGGTCACTCAGGCTATGTCTACACTCGCGGCTTCTTGCGCCAAATGCGGCCGTTCTTGCGCAGAATCTGCAAGCGTCCACACTGCCCGCCCGCTCTTGCACAAGTAAATTTACAGTGCGGCATGGTAAGAGAGGTCTCCTTGCGCAAGAGCTATGCTCTTTTTAACAGGTGTAAGCTCTCTTGCGCGGGGTTCTTGCGCCAAGAGGGCAGTGTGGGCGCTCGGCAGGGATTTCTTGTGCAAGAAAGCCCTATGTCTAAAATTGCCATCAGAGCTTTCTTGCACAGAGAGCGTCCACACTGCCATGGGCGCTCTTGCGCAAAGCACAGCTCGCACATGGCAGTGTAGGCGTTTTTCTTGCGCAAGACTTCTTGCACAAGAACACTTTTGCAAGATGTTCTTGCGCAGAAGCCGCAGTGTAGACATCGCCTGAGTGTTGCTCAGTGATGGGGTGAGACAGGGAAGGACAAAGGGTCTAGCAGTGCCTGCAGCCTTTCAGAACAGCTGCCGGCCCCACCCCAAGTACCAGCCCTTCCCTCCGCCCTCGCTGGGCTCCACTGGGCACTGCCTGGAC
>CM033444.1:29580505-29800135 GCA_019425775.1 Rafetus swinhoei | reverse complement strand
ATCCTGGCCACCCAGCATTTACTCTGAAGAGGCCATAATATGCGAAGTGGGAAATTTCACTGATCCCTTCTCCTCTGAGCTGGAATCCCAGCTCACCTAGCATTCACTGGAAGGGGCCAGCCCAGTAGGGACTAAAAACCACTGCTCCAGGTGAGGTTTGAACTCACAACCTCAGCATGTCTCCTACAAGTACTGCCTTATAAGTACTGTGCGCTGACCCATTGCGCCACTGGAGCAGATGTGGTGAGTACTTCTTCAAAGTCCTTAGATTGAAAAAGTCAAGAAGCACAAAGTGGACTTGAACAAGTGGGGCAAGAAGATCAATTCTGAAGGATTTGCACAAACCAACACCTCACCAGAAGGTCTCACTGAGATTTGAATTCAGCTTGCAAGAGTCAAAGTTCTGCTCTGTGCCTGAGGCTCTCAGCTACTTGACACTCTACTCTCCTTGCTTGCTCCAATTGACTGCTTCACCTCTCCAGACCCTGCCCTATCTGCATGTGGCCTCATGGGAACGATCTGGCTCCCTCTCAGGCAGAGGAAGGAGAAACGTTGCCATGTGTTACACACGTTGGCACCGCACAGACACCAGCCCTGTATCCCCCTGCCCTGAGCTCCATGGGACAGGGAGAAGCTCCAGGAGATGGTTCCCCTGGGATCAGGAGCGGCTCGAGGCCGGCTGCAGCAGCTGGCGCCCTAGGAGGGGAGCTGATTGCGGCGCCTGCCTGCACGGCCATCAATGGGCTTGACGTCATCACGGGTGCCATCAATGGCCTTGCCTAGGTTCATGGGCCACCCCTGCCTGGGATCATGTCTCACATTGATCCGAAGGTTGCGGAACCAGACCCACCCTGCAGCCAGGAATGCAGGTTCTAGAAGCTCCCAAGAAAAGACTCGACTGAGGGGTCAGGAAGAAGCTGGGGAGAGATGAGGCCAGAGGTTTTTGTGTGGTAGAGTACAGCTTCTCGGCTCTTGGGCTAAGTTCAAGAGCGGCAAACAGGAAGTGGCTACTGGACGCTCTGCATGGCCATTCCTCCCCAGCTGGACGTGGTTCTTGTTCTTCTGCATGGCACAGCCCATGGAGACCAAGGACCTGCCAATGGGCATCCAGATCACACCCTCATTGAACTGATGGGAATAGAAACCAGACACGCAGGTTTGAACTGGTTTCAGCTGAGGGACGGGTTTGTCTGGTTTATGTGCATTGGCACAGGAAAGCATTATGGGTCTGTAGTCATTTTAAGAATCCCTGTACAACAGAAATCCAAAATGTGCCACCCTGGAGATGCAATTGTTCCATTTAAGATAATCAGCTTTTAAAGGGGGCACTTGGAAGCAAGAACCACTTGAGCTGCAGTGAAACACTCAACCACTGAGCTACACCCCAGAGCGATCATGCCTTTGTGTCCAGTGGTGGGTAATTAGCACCTGGCTGCACTGTCTGCAGGAGCAGGTGGTGTTTCGCACACATGGTGGGGGGAGGACGGCCCTCCCTGGGGTTGGGCAGGTATGGTGGCCCCTCAGGCTATGACCAGCATGATGTGTCACAATAGTGCACCGTCCCCTGTGCTCCTGCCTCCTGCCCTGTATGGGTTTCTACACTTGCACCTCTTTCGAAAGAGGGATGCAAATGCAAACATCCAAAATTGCAAATGAAGCCGGGATTTAAATATCCCACACTTCATTTACATATTTGCTGACGGGTGCTATTTCAAAATATTTTATTTAGAAATAAAAAATGCAGTTTAGATGCAGTTATTTTGGGAGAAAACCTTTCTTTCAAAATAACCCTTAAACCTTGTTGTATGTTTCTCGGCTCTTGGGCTAAGTTCAAAAGCGGCAAAGGGAGAGGCAGGGAAGTAGCTGCAAGATGCTCTGCGGATCCGGACCAAGAGCTGTCCTCGTCCTTTTTGCTGTAAAGCATTGCTTCTTGTCTGTTTGGCTAAGATCGAGCGCTTCCTGCCTCTCAGAGAGGATGAAAAGCAGTCCTTGGCTGCAGGAGCCACTTTTCAGGGTTGAAATAGAACCGCCTCAGGAAGTGTTACTGCTTCCTCCCCACATTGTATTGACTGGGAATTGAACAAAGATCAACAGCTTGGAAAGCAGCTATGCTTGCCACAATACCACCAACACCTGCACCTGCAGCTTGTGGGAAAATTAGGGAAGTGGGAAAGTGGCTACTGGCTCCTCTGCATCACCTGGAGTTCCGGCCCAAGAGCTCTCCTCGTGTTTTTTGCCGTAAAGCGATGCTTCTCGGCCGTTTGGCTAAGATTGAGCATTTCCTGCCTCTCAGAGAGCCATGTCACAGGCACAAGCCCCCTCTGGCGTTCCAGGGACACATACCAAGCAAAGAGAAGCAAATGCTGGGCACTGTCATGGTTTGGGCCACAGATAAAGTCCTCTTGGAGCTGTGGTCGAAGGAGGAGTCTCTGCAGGCCCTGCAGTCCAGGCGGAGGAACGTGGACATTTATGGCCCAGTGGCTGATGGCCTTGCAAAGAAAGGTCATCTCCGGCGCACCACAGACCAAGTCAGAGCGAAGGCTAAGGAACAGCGGCAGGGTTATATCAGGGCCCATGAGGAACCAGACCAAATCCTGGGGCTGGGGAACCGCTGTGTCCAAGGATCATTGTGGAGTTTGTGAGGAGACACCTGGCCAGCAGCAGCTGCAGCTTCAGGACGACAATGCTGATGACCTGCTGCTCCAGGATAAGGAGGAGGATTCCAAGAGTGTTGTAACCCTCACCCTGGAGCCAGTTCCCGTCCTCCCCGCCATGTGTGCGAGGTACCACCTGCTCCTGCAGACAGTGCTGCTAAGTTCCCAACACTGGGCTGAAACGTACAACCACTGTCGGGTGTAACTCAGTGGTAGTGTTTGAGTGCCAATTGTAGAGGTCCTTGGTTCAATGTCAAGGCAGAAAGTTGGGAGAGGGGTTGTGATAGCACAGTACCTGTAAGAAATTAAAATGTGGAGTGTGGGCGACTCAGGGCAGGGACTTGGGGAGTGTGTGAGAGTGGTGGGGGGCTCAGGCAGGGGTGAGGATGTGGAAGGGTGGAGAAGTCAGGGCACAGGACTAGGGATATGGGGGAGGCTTGGGTCTGGGACTGTGTGTGTGTGTTGAGGGGATCCCTCTGCTCTGGGCTCCCCGATGTCCTTTAACACACAAGGGCTTTCTCTGCAGCGCACTTGGTGCCATGAGAACAAAGCTTTCAAAGGGGGTTGATTTTCCTCCATCCCCCCTTGCTGCTGCGCTAAAAGAAATCCTGAAATGGGCCCCTTCACCTGTCACTGGAGAGATGGCCCTGTAGTGGGGTGTGATGCAGCATGGAACCTGGCTAGCTCAGTTGATAAAACATGAGACTTTTAATCTCAGGTCATGGATTCAAGCCCTATGCTGTGCGATGCCCTTCTTTAACTCACATTCTCAGTCTACAAGCAATTCAGTCTCAGCTTTCCCCAGGGTTTTAGAAAGAAAAAGTCTAGTCCTGGGGTCCAGCCAGGGGCGGCCCATGGCTATAGGCGGACTCAGCCGTCGCCTAGGGTGCCGCCTTCAACGGTGCCCGATGAGGACATCATGGGGCGCCTGATGATAATGTCACCCCATTGACGGCTGTGGTGGGGGGCGATTCCGCCTTTCGCCTGGGGCACCAGCTGCTGCAGCCCGCCTCGGGCCGCTCCTGGGTCCAGCTTTAGTAGAACGAAAGAGAGAACAAACTGCAATTTCCATCTTCTGAGGAGAAGGGAAGAGGATTTTCTTCTCCTCAGTTCTAGCCACATCAGCCCAGGGAGGAGAAAAAAATAACCCTCCGCCCGCTGATTGTCCCCTGTCAGCTTCTGTAGCTTCACCTCCTTCCACAGCAGCTCCAGCTTTGAGCTACAAATATCAAGGGGCTGGTGAGGAAATGAGGAGCTGGCAGCTTGGGTTAATCGCTTCCATGAGAACAAGAGGTGGAGTGTTCACAAGGTGCATTCCCCTCCCCTGCAGAGCAGGGTGTTAGAAAGAGCTAGTGACAGAATAGTCAGCCAAGTTCTATTACCCCTAAAGTGTGTTTCTGTAGTGTAGTGGTTATCATGTTTGCCTAACATGCAAAAGGTCCCTGGCTCAAAACCAGGCAGAAGCACAGCTTATTGCTGCACCCCTGGGTGCTGAGGTAAGTGCAGCTGCTGCTGACCAGCCTGTATGTGGGATGAGCCCAACTCCCATGTGACAGACGGAAGTGACATCACCTGATAATGCCCCTTGCTGCCAGCCTGGGGCAGCAAGATGAATCAGGACAGGCAGCTGCTTGAGGCTCTGCTTCCCCTTCCCTAGGAGGCTGGTGTATTGGGCAGGCTCTGCCTGCTGCCTTCCTTGTGTGACTTGCTGAGTGTACATAGGCCAAATGTTGGAAAAGCCTCTTCCAAAAAAAAGCAGCAGGAAAAGCTACACAAATTGGGTTTTGAAATTTGTGTAGCTTTTTCCAGAACAGTGCAGTGTAGCATAGACACAGCCTGAGTGTTGCTCAGCACTAGTAGGAGACAGGGCGGGACAAAACGGTCTAACGGCACCTGCAACCTTTCAGAACAACACCCAGCCCCAACCCCAACAACCAGCCCTTCCCTCCACCCTCACTGGGGTCTGCTGGGAACTGTCTGGACTCAATCCACCCTGGTGTCAGACTAAGGATTGCATGTTCTGTAAAAGGTGCACTGGTAATGAGAAAGCAGCTAAAGTGACACTCATGGAACTTGAACCCACAATCTTTGAATAACTAGGTGGGCTCACATTAACCACTGCAGTTTAGAAGTCCAACAGGCTTTCCATTGCACCACAGAGCCTGACGGACTGCTGAGTTTGATATCTCCACTCTCTGCTTTGCAGCATGGCAATTGCTGGGGGAAAAGAAAGGGAAGCCAGGTAGGAAGAGGAGGGGGCCAGTGATCCTCTGCCAGTGAAAATAAGGGATGAAAGGTAAGCTGCAGTTGGAGAATGCGGCATCAATCCCACTGCTTCTCACAGGATAAGCAAGCACTCTACCACTTCAGCTAATTCCCTGCCTGCAAAAGCTACTGCTGCCCCACCCACCTTGTTCCAGAACCCACAACGTCCCTGCGTCTGCCCAAGGCTCCTTTCTAAAAGGCCACTTGTGAGACTGACACCCGTGGGCTGGCTAGCTCGGAGGTTTAGGACGTGGTGCTCGTATCGCACTGATGCATCTTAAGAGCAAGCCCCTTATTTCAAACCATAACGAGCTCGCTATTCTAATGTCCCTGCAAACCTCATGGCACGAGGAGTGAGAGGCATTTCGGGAATAGCGATTTATTTAGAAATAAGTGCTGTGTAGCTAGTGCCAAATTACAAAATAAGCTATTTCAAAACTGACTCGAAATAAGCTACACAATTGCATTGCTTATTCTGAGCTATGGGACGCACCCCTAGTGAATTAGAGCTCAACTCTGCCCCCAGCTCCCTGCTCCACCCACCCACTGCTGCCTTGCAGGCTCATGTCCTGCCCCTGGCCAGCCCCCTGGCATGTTTGAGCTGCTCTCCCTGCCCCCACTCACTCAGGTCTGGTTCTGGGGCTCAAGCAGGGGAACATCAGAGGCTGGTCAGGGTGCCACATTGCTAGGTCATGGGCCCTCCTGTGGGGTTGTGAGTGTTGCTGTCCCTGCTGTACAGACACGGCCATAGAGCCAGGGAGAGATTCACTGAACAGACCAAGGTCACTCAGGCTATGTCTACACTCGCGGCTTCTTGCGCAAGTACGGCCGTTCTTGCGCAAGAATCTGCAGAGCGTCCACACTGCCCGCCCGCTCTTGCACAAGTAAATTTACAGTACGGCATGGTAAGAGAGGTCTCCTTGCGCAAGAGCTATGCTCTTTTTTAACAGGTGTAAGCTCTCTTGCGCAGGGGTTCTTGCGCAAGAGGGCAGTGTGGACGCTCGGCAGGGATTTCTTGTGCAAGAAAGCCCTATGTCTAAAATTGCCATCAGAGCTTTCTTGCACAAGAGAGCGTCCACACTGCCATGGGCGCTCTTGCGCAAAAGCACAGCTCGCACATGGCAGTGTAGACGTTTTCTTGCGCAAGACTTCTTGCACAAGAACACTTTTGCAAGATGTTCTTGCGCAAGAAGCCGCAAGTGTAGACATCGCCTGAGTGTTGCTCAGTGATGGGGTGAGACAGGAAGGACAAAGGGTCTAGCAGTGCCTGCAGCCTTTCAGAACAGCTGCCGGCCCCACCCCAAGTACCAGCCCTTCCTCCGCCCTCGCTGGGCTCCACTGGGCACTGCCTGGACTCAGCCTCCCGATGCCAGCCTAAGGGCTCTGGAGAAGACACGGCAGCTCCATGGGCAGAGTCCTGAGCCCTGGCTGGGCAGGGCTCCTTAAGCAGCTGGGGAAGGTGGGCTGCTGCACAGCTTAGAGCAGGGGTGGGCAGTGACTTCTGATGGGGAACTGCTCCCAGGGCTGCACTTTTCCATGCTATTAACGTAGGAGGTGGGGGTCTGGGATGCAGGTTGGATGCAGACAGGAGCTTGGGGCAGAGGACTGGGGTGCAGGAATGGTTGCAGGGGGGTGGGTTGTGACCTGGGGCAGAGGATTGGGGTGCAGGATCTGGGAGGGGTGCGGTTTCAGGAGGGGGGCAGAGGGTTTGGTTTACGTGGGGTACCAGTGGGTTGAGGGAAGGGAGGGGCTGGGATGCCAGAGGCAGGCTCTGGCTGGGAGACTTACCTGGCTCACTCCCGGCCAGCAGCCCAGCACATTTCTCAAGCAGCCTGCCCTGCCCCCGCACAGGCTCCCAACCTCCGTTAGCCAATAAGCTGAAGGGCTGCAAAAGGCCCTTGTGATGTCACTGCCACACCCACCCCTGCCCTCCAGGGCTAATGTCCTGCCCCAGGCAGCCCCTTTGCATGGCTGAGCTGCTAGGGGTGAAAGTGACACATTTCGTACAGGGACTGTTCTATTGGGCACCACCCTTTGGGCTGGGGGAGGCTCAAGGCAGAAACAAGGGGGGTTTCAATAAAGCTACATGTGAATGGATCCATCTAGCAACCACTGCCAGCCAGACACACAGGGGGAGGTTTTTGTGCAAGCACAACATGCAGTGGAGACATACTGAGAGAGAAGTGGCAGGCTCAGAAGGGGGGGAGTGTACACATCAGGGGCCAAAGTAGCTCAGTGGGGAGAGCATTAGACTGAAAATCTAAAGGTCCCTGGTTGAGTCCCAGGCTTTAACAAAAGCCTTTGTTCTTGAGGCTTATTCCTTCTTTGGCTCCTCTCTGAAGAGCCCAGCTGTGGCTCCTGGAAGGGCCTTGTCTGCCCTGCTGCTCCACCTAGGAGCCAGCAAATCCTGCCTCTCCTCCCTTCCTCTGCCAGGGAAAGAAAAAGGAGCTCTCCTTAGAGGAGCATCAAACCAGACCCCTAATAACACCTGCTCTGCCAGCGGAGCTATTGAAGCTCTTCTCTCACTGCTGCTTTGTCCATCATGGCAGGAACAGAATCCACGACTCACCAAATCAGGCTGGGAATATTGCTGAGCCTCATTTGCATAGCTAATAAGCCATCATATTTGTGGAAGAAGCTCTTGCGCCAGAAGGAGATGTCTACACTGCCCCTTCTAGCGCAACGAAAACCCTCTTGCGGAATGCCGTTACGCCGATTATTTTCAGGACATCACAAGGGCCTTTTGCAGCCCCTCAGCTTATTGGCCTAAAGGAGGCTGGGAGGCGATGACCTCACAGAGAGTCCATGACAATGGCCAGGTGGGACAGGCTGCAGGGCAGGGGCCATCTCAGAAATGCCCCCCTGACTTTGCTGCAGGGAGTCTCCTTCTTGAGATCTGCCCTTGAGGTCAGAGAGAGAATGAGGGTCAAAAGCACGAGTGTGAGGAGGAGCCTCGTTAGAGCCTTCTCCTTTTGCTCGACTAACTGACATAGAAGACAGACGTCCCCGTGGAGATGGTAAGAGTCACCAAGAGGGTTGATGCTTGGACAGCAGGAGAATTAGGTCAAGTGGTAGAGCGCTCACTTAGCATGTAAGAGGCAGTGGGATGAATACCCACATTTCCCCGATGTGTGGTTCCTATTTTTTCACAAGCAGAGCCAGCCAGAGGGCCAAGAGCCTCCAGTAGCCCCTCCTCTTCCTATTCACTCACCCCAAAAGACAGTCACGGCTTAGTTCCAAATCTGTTGTTGAAGCAAAGGCCTCACTCAGTTTAGGCGGCTAAACAGACAGCTTTATTGATCAATAAAGCAAAGTGAGCCAAACGTGGTCCCAGCAGAGCCGGGCCCAGTAAGGCTGGCTAATACAATCAATCCTAGTATCTTTATACCCTGAGCCAAACAGTCTGACGTCAGGGCATCCAATTACAGAAATCATCAATTAAACTTGGAAAAACAAAGCCTTATCAGCAAGATGGTGGACAGGTCCGAGGGAGTGCATCTCCTGTCTCAACCAGCCCAATTAACACATTCCAATAGCCCATCCGGTAGGCCTCTCTCACGGGGTGAGAGAAAGTTCAGTCTGGTCTACGTGCAAAGAGAGAAGCTGAAATGGTTTCTGTTATACAAGATGGCTTCTAGCTAAATATGAAATGGTTTCCACACTGTAAACCCCATTGCACGAGGGATAACGCCTCTTCTGAAATAGCTATTTTGAAATAGTGGTAGAGTGGACGCTCCACTACTGCTATTTCAAAATAGCTTCTCCCCAGGGCCATTCAAAGTCATTACTCCCCAGTGCCTCTTGGGGCTCTAAGTCGAGGTAGAGCATCCACTGGCGGCTTCTTGTGCAACAACTCTTTTGGGGAAGAGTTCTTGTGCAAAAGGTCTTGCACAAAAGCGCATCCACACTGCCATGTGCTTTTGTGCAAGAGATGTGCTTTTCCGCAAGAGCATCCATGGCAGTGTGGACATTCTCTTGCGCAAGAAAGCTCTGATGGCCATTTTAACCGTAGGGGCTTATTACGCACGAAATTCATGTTGCCTGTCTACACTGCCCTCTTGTGGAGAGCTCTTGACAAGAGGGCTTATTCCTCGTGGGAAGAGGAATAACTCTTCCGGAAGAAGCCCTGTTTTCTGATGCTGTACTGTAAATTTACTTGCACAAGAACGCGTGAAGTGTAGATGCTCTGCAAGTTTTTGTGCAGAAAACCTGCAGTGCAGAGGTAGCCCCTGAGATGGACTGCAGCAGAAATCTCCACCTGAGTGAAGAAATGGCCTAATGGTGCAATTAGTTAGATGCTGACACTAAGAGCCCCACTGCTGGTAACTCACAGAGGCCCTTGTTGCCCGAGGAAGGGGTGTGGCCAAAACACAGGCCTCGCTGTGAGCAGGATTTGAACCTGCGCAGGGAAACCCTATTGGATTTCTAGTCCAACGCCTTAACCACTCGGCCATCACAGCTCTGGGCAGTGTTGAGAGAGGGAAACTGGTAAATAATCCGAGTGTGCAAGCCTAACGTCACCTGCCATAGAATTCACCAGCAAACCATTTCAATTGTAGTGCAGAGGAGTCCCATCCGTTCTGGTCTTAGGCTGCCTTGGAGCTGAGTTCTGCTTCAAGGTCTTCTCTCCTCCTTCTTGGTCTTCCTTTCCCTTTCCTTCCTCTTCTCTTCTCCTTTTCCTTCTTCTTGCTGGTCTCCTTCTTGGACCCCAGTTTATATAGAGAAACTCAATACTGCTTAGTTCTACCTTAACCAATTATTTTAGTATAATTTCACTAACCAATCATAACATACTGTAACAGAATTACCTAACCAATCAAACCCCGCCTTAGTTGATTTACACCTAGCAAAATCAATTATACAGCAGACGGAAACAGATGCAAACCAGACTATCACATGGACAAACAATAGGAAAGTGAGGACAAGAATCATAGAATGCCAATTGCACAACCACAGCTATTGGTAAGCAGTCTTATGCCAGACAAAACGCTGTTAATTAAGTTTTCTTTAGCCACCTTGAGATCCACTTCTTGCCTGGTGACAGTGGGTGCCACTAGGATAAGATCCCCTTCTCACAGCCTAGTGTGACACTATTTAAATGTCATTTAGATGGAATGTGAATATGTGACTCCAAGCTTCTCAGCTACTTGCTGCTGCTCTTCAGTCTGGCTGCAGAAGAAGGCTTCAGTTTAGACCTACTGAAAAGCTACAGGCCTTCCAATAGGGTTACAGAACAACCACCTTTCCAGGTCAAAGACAGCAGGACCCACAAGCACAGACAAAGGAAGGTAGACGCAACTGGGAAGGGACTCAACCCCTCACTCTTCTGATCCGAAGTCAGACGCCTTATCCTTTAGGCCACACCCTCTTGCTTTGTTTAGAATTGGACTTCTTGAAAGGTGTAGGTAGGTAAAAGTCTAGCTAGTCCATCAGGTTTTATTATTTTCCTTGTTTTGGGGTTTAGAAATCACATCTGAGCTGGTGAATTATTCTTATTTTGTGTAACTAAGGATTGCAGCCCAGGGATTTTCCTGAGTCTATGTTACTTCATGGCTTTCTACCGCCTAGGCCCGTCGATCGTGATCGACTGGTCGATCGCGAGGCCTCGACCAGTCGCTCGCGAGGCGTCCTGTCCGCCCCGCCCCCATTTCCCTCCCACCCCCGAGAAGCCCCACTATCTACCTCAAGTGAAAATGGAGGTAGTGTCAGCTTCCCAGGGATGGACAGAAGTCCCACAGCTTAGCGCTACTTCCAACGATTCCAGAAGTGCGCTAGCTGCTCTGCCGGGTGTACTGTGGGAGGGAGCATCAGCTCCCTGCACTGCACAGGAGGGGTGAGTCAGCCCCGGGGGAGGCGCGCGCGGGGTTTCCCAGCGCGCGCGTGGGGGTCGGCCCCAGGGCAGGCGCACGCGGGTCTTCCCTGCACTGGGGGGGTCGGCCCTGGGGCAGGTATGCGCGGGGCTTCCCTGCGCCAGGGGTTGGCACCGGGGCCAGAGTGCACAGGGCTTCCTGTGTGGGGTGGGGCCGGCCCTGGGGAAGGCGCGGGGCTTCCCTATGCCGCGGGGGAGGAGGAGTCGGCCCCGGGCAGGCACGCGCTGGTTTCCCTCGGGGAATCCTGGGAGGAGGCAGATTCAGGGACTCTCTGCCTCCACTGACACCCCACTCCCGCCTCCCCAGACCCCACTCCCCAGCCACAGAACTCTGTTCCCACTCCCTGTCCCCAGCTACAGAACGCTGTCCCCACTCCTCCCCACTCCCGAATGCTGTCCCCACTCCCTGTCCCCAGCCACAGAATTCTGTCCCCACTCCCTGTTCCCAGCTACAGAACTCTGTCCCTATTCCCGTCCCCACTGGCACTCTGTCCCCTGCTGCAGAACCCTGTCCTCTACCCTCCCAGCACCCTGTTCCCTCTTCCCTGCCCCCAGCCACAGAACTCTGTCCCCACAAAATGTATAATTATAAATGCTTCATTTTAGATTTAAATAGCATGAATAAAAAACAGACCATTTATTTCATAACTATAAACACGTGATTTTAATGTTATATATTGCATCATTTAAAAATAAACTGTTTATCAGAGTGTGTAATTAAGGGCTGGGGATAGCAAGTGATGGACAGGAGGAGAATAGAGAGGGCGGGGCTTCAAGGAAGGGGCGGGGCGGTAGATCTTCGCCTGTTCTGAGATTTAAAAAGTGATCTTGGGTGTAAAAAGGTTGGAGACCACTGGCCTAGGCTATCTCCATACTGCATCTCTCTTCTGAAAAAGCTTATACAAATGAAGCACAGATTAGCATATTGCCATGCTCATTTGCATAATTAATTGGGGTCCGGTTTTGCACAAGAGGCTTTTGCACAAAAAGGAGCTGAGTAGACTGGGGCTCTTCCTGCCTCCTGCTTCCCCTGGCTCCACCTGGCCCTGGCCTCTTTCCTGTCAACCCCATGGGGCCAGGGGAAATGCAGGGGGCCATTTCAGAGTCTGGTTGGGGGCGGCGACCTGTCCATGCCGTGATGGGGGAAGGGAGAGTGTCACACGGCTTCTACTAGAGCTGGTACTTAAATAAAAATAAAACATAAACAAGCAGCTGGGATGGGGCAGCTGGAGGGAGCCAGGAGAGCAGAGGCAGCCTGAGAGCTGAGAGTCCCAGGTGCCCACCAAAAACATCAGCTGTTTGTCCCATGCTGCAAGGGGCAGCACTCAGGGCTCTGAACTTTGCAACCTGAGTTCAACTGTCAGTGGGACCTTCCTGGGCTGGTTGTTGCAAAACCCTCCCGCTTTAGGTTTCTTGTTCTCAGGCTGGTGAGAAGAGATTTTTGTGCCTTCTGCTGGGTGTCTAATGCCCACTGGCGCTCGGTCTCTCATCTGGCTGGCTCAGACGAGCTGGAACCATGAAACCTACCAGGCTGGCTAGAGATGTAGGGGACTGAGTTTGTGTTTCTCGCTGCTTCCCCTGATACCCTCAGGTCCGGTCCCAGCAGCTGCCAGGCTCTGCCTGTTTCCCCCAGCCTCTGCTAACCCACCCATTGGGTGTGGAGCTATTGCCTTGGGTGTAGGAACTGTCTGGGAGAGTGAGCAGCACAAGTGAGAGGCTAGACCAAGATTCACTCAACCAGTTTGGTTTTTTTGGATCTGCCCCTTCTGCACCCCTAGGCTATGTCTACACTCACGGCTTCTTGCACAAGAACATCTGGCACTGTATGTGAAAGATAATGTAGAATCAAATGAAATAAAAATATTAAATGAATCAACATGTTCAATAGAATCGCTATGGATAGTAATTCCATGCTCCAAAAATAAGAAATTAGCAGTAGGGATATATTACCGACCACCTGACCAGGACAGGGATACTGACATTGAAATGCTCAGGGAGATTAGAGAGGCTACCAAAATAAAGAACTCTATAATAATGGGGGATTTTAATTACCCCCATATTGACTGGATACATGTCACCTCAGGAAGAGAAGCGGAGATAAAATTTCTCAATGGCTTAAATGACTGCTTCTTGGAGCAGCTAGTGCAGGAACCCACAAGGGGAGAGGCAATTCTCGATTTAGTCCTGAGTGGAGCGCAGGATCAGGTCCAGGAAATAACCGTTACAGGACCGCTTGGGAATAGTGACCATAATATAATAACATTCAACATTCCTGTGGTGGGAAGAACACCTCAGCAGACCAGCACCCTGGCATTTAATTTCAAAAAGGGGGATTACACAAAAATGAGGAGGTTAGTTAAACAGAAATTAAAAGGCACAGAGACTAGAGCCAAATCCCTGCAAGCTGCATGGAAACTTTTAAAGACACCATAATAGAGGCCCAACTTAAATGTATACCCCAAATTAAAAACATAGCAAGAGACCTAAAAAGAGTCACTGGCTTAACCACCATGTAAAAGAAGCAGTGAGGGACAAAAGGCATCTTTTAAGAAGTGGAAGTCCAATCCTAGTGAGATAAATAGAAAGGAACATAAACACTGTCAAATCAAGTGTAAAATGTAATAAGAAAAGCAAAAAGATTTTGAGGAACAGCTAGCCAAAAACTCAAAAGAAATAACAAAATGTTTTTAAGTACATTAGAAGCAGGAAGCCTGCTAAAAACCTGTGGGTCCCCTAGACGATCGAACTATAAAAGGCGCAATCAAGGACGATAAAGCCATTGCGGAGAAACTAAATGATTTCTTTGCTTCAGTCTTCACGGCTGAGGATGTTGGGAGATTCCCAAATCTGCACCGTCCTTTGTGGGTAATGAATCTGAGGAACTGTCCCAGATTGAAGTGTCATTAGAGGAGGTTTTGGAACAAATAGAAAAACTTAATGTTAACAAATCTCCGGGACCGGATGGCATTCATCCAAGGGTTCTAAAAGAACTCAAATGGGAAATTGCTGAACTATTATCTGTGGTTTGTAACCTATCCCTTAAATCGGCTTCCGTACCTAATGACTGGAAGGTAGCCAACGTGACACCAATATTTAAAAAGGGCTCTAGAGGCGATCCGGCAATTACAGACCGGTAAGTCTAACTTCAGTACCTGGCAAATTAGTCGAAACAATAGTAAAGAATAAAATTGTGAAGCATGTAGAAGAACATAATTTGTTGGACAAAAGTCAACATGGGTTCTGTAAAGGGAAATCCTGTCTTACTAACCTATTAGAGTTCTTTGAAGGGGTTAACAAACATGCGGACAAGGGGGATCCAGTAGATATAGTATACTTAGATTTCCAGAAAGCCTTTGACAAGGTCCCTCACCAAAGGCTCTTGTGTAAATTACATGGCCATGGGATAAGAGGGAAGGTCCTTTCTTGGATTGAGAACTGGTTAAAAGACAGGAAACAAAGGGTAGGAATAAATGGTAAATTTTCAGAGTGGAGAGGGGTAACTAGTGGTGTCCCCAAGGGTCAGTCCTAGGACCAATCCTGTTCAACTTATTCATAAATGATCTGGAGAAAGGGGTAAGCAGTGAGGTGGTAAAGTTTATGGATGATACCAAACTGTTTAGGATAGTCAAGACAGAAGCAGACTGTAAGGGACTCCAAGAAGATCTCACCAAACTCAGTGATTGGGCAACAAAATGGCAAATGAAATTTAATGTGGATAAGTGTAAAGTAATGCACATTGGGAAAAATAACCCCAACTATACGTACAGTATGATGGGGGCTAATTTGGCTACGACAAATCAGGAAAGAGATCTTGGAGTTATCGTGGACAGTTCTCTGAAAACTTCCACACAGTGTGCAGCGGCTGTCAAAAAGGCAAATAGGATGCTAGGTATTATTAAGAAAGGGATAGAAAATAAGACCCGGAATATCTTACTGCCCTGTATAAAACTATGGTACGCCCACATCTTGAATACTGTGTACAGATGTGGTCTCTCACCTCAAAAAGATATTTTGGCCTTGGAAAGGGTTCAGAAAAGGGCAACTAAAATGATTAGGGGTTTGGAACGGGTCCCATATGAGGAGAGGTTAGCGACTGGGACTTTTCAGTTTAGAAAAGAGGAGACTGAGGGGGATATGATAGAGGTGTATAAAATCATGAGTGGTGGAGAGGGCCGATAAAGAAAAGTTATTTATTAGTTCCTAAATAGAAGAACTAGAGGACACCAAATGAAATTAATGGGTAGCAGGTTTAAAACTAATAAAAGAAAGTTCTTCTTCACACAGCGTGTAGTCAGCATGTGGAACTCCTTGCCAGAGGAGGCTGTGAAGGCTAGGACTATAACAGAGTTTAAAGAGAAGCTAGATAATTTCATGGAGGTTAGGTCCATAAAAGGCTATTAGCCAGGGATAAAATGGTGTCCTTGGCCTCTGTTTGACAGAGGCTGGAGAGGGATGGCAGGAGACAAAGCGCTTGATCATTGTCTTCGGTCCACCTCTGGGGCACCTGGTGCTGGCCACTGTCGGCAGACAGGATACTGGGCTAGATGGACCTTTGGTCTGACCCGGTACGGCCGTTCTTATGTTCTTATGTTCTTATGTTCTAAGTCTTGCGCAAGAAAATGTCCACACTGCCATGTGCGAGCTGTGCTTTTGCGCAAGAGCGCACATGGCAGTGTGGACGCTCTCTTGCGCAAGAAAGCTCTGATGGCAATTTTAGACATAGGGCTTTCTTGTGCAAGAAATCCCTGCCGAGCGTCCACACTGCCCTCTTGCGCAAGAGCCCCTGCGCAAGAGAGCTTACACCTGTTAAAAAAGAGCATAGCTCTTGCGCAAGGAGCCCTCTCTTACCACGCCGTAGTGTAAATTTCCTTGCGCAAGAGCGGGCGGGCAGTGTGGACGCTCTACAGATTCTTGCGCAAGAACGGCCGTACTTGCGCAAGAAGCCGCGAGTGTAGACATAGCCCTAGAGACATTGAAACAAAAAAATACACATGAGAAGAACCCAGCTATTTTTCTTTTGCTGTGGCATGAATGGATCTACCTCAGGGGTCCTTCTGCATGGGAAACACCCCTGTGCTCCTGGGTTCTTCTGCGATGCCACTCACTTGGGGGAGCACTTGCCCTGACACTTGTAGACGGGCCAACATGGACAAACCAGCAGCACTCAGGCACCCTTCGATAGCTGAGCGGTGGAGTGTAGTGCGTGCTTGGCAAGTGATCCTTAGGCTGCACTGCAATTGACAAAAAGATTGTGGGTATGAGCTGCCAATCACATTTCTTGGGCTGCACAGGCCTTGAGACTCCTCCAAGGCTGGAGGGAAATGGGGAATGGCTGCACTTTGGAATTCAAATGTGTTGTCTGGGATTATAAATTAGAACAGTTTTAAAGACACTTTTCTTTCAGAAGAGGCTTTTCTGACATTTGGCCCATCTACACAGGCCCAAATGTGGGGAAAACCTCCTCTTTCAGAAAAGTCCTTCTTCCTAATAAAATTAGGAATACAGGGCTTCCGAAAGAACACGCCTACTTTTTTGGAAACAGATCTCAAAAAGTTGACCCATTCCATGGACGGGGCAGAGTTTTTCCTAGATACAAAAGTTATCCTGGAAAAGCTCTATAGGGGGGATGTAGGCCAAAAGGGCACCATGGCTTAGCTGGCTAAAGCGCCTGCCTCCCAAGGAGGAGATCCTGGCTTCAAATCCCAGTAGTACCTTGCTATAGCCTTTCCTCATGTTTTCCTGTCCCCATCTGGGACACAGAAGAGGCCTCCCTTGGCCACCCATGGAACAGCTGGTTCAGGAAAAGGCTGATTGGGGAGCAGTGTTGAGAAGAAGGAAACTGCAAGCCTGGAGCAGGTGCAGAGGCTGCTGTGACTGGCACTGGCAAGGCAGGGCAATTGCTGGGACAGGAGAGCTAGCACCAAGTGCCCTTGTGATTCCCTGGGGGGTGTCAGTGCCCAGAAAATCTGCAAGGGATGCAAATATAGATGCTCAAAATTGTAAATGAAGCTGGGATTTAAAGATCCTGCACTTCATTTGCATATTCACAGACCGGTGAAAGAGGAGTTTTCTTTTGAAAGAACTGTGTCTAGACAGCACCTGTTATTTCAAAATAGGGTATTTTGAAATAGCGGCCAGATGTGATTATGCAAATCTCCGCTTCATTTGCACTTTCACTTAGCTGAATTTACATTTCTGTCTTGAAAGAGGTATGACATGTAGACAAACCCTTACATAGGGGAGATGCAAAGATCAGCATTTTCCTGCCTCCCTCAGCTTGTCTGGCTACTTTGCCCCATTTCCTGCCAGAGCTGACCCAATGGCTGAAAGGGACAGCTGCTGCTGATGGGTAAGGGGAGAAGATGGGCACCAAGACCCTGGAAGCCACTTGTCCTTAGATACTGGCCACCCACTATTCACTCTGATGAGGCCATAATAAGTGAAGGGGGAATTTTGACAGACAGACTCCTCTGAGCTGGAATTCCAGCTCCCACAGCAATCAGTAGAAAGGGGCAGCCCAGTAGGGACTGAAAACCACTGCTCCAGGTGAGGTTTGAATTCACAACTTCAGCATGTCTCCTATACACACAGCTTTATAACTACTGTGCACTGACCCATTGCGCCACTGAAGCTGATGTTTGAGAGTTTTCTCCAAAGTCCTTACATTGAGAAAGTGAAGAAGCACAAAGTAGAATTGAGGCTGGCCCCAAGTAAGGTCACATGAGATTATCCAAATACATCCCCATCAGCCCACAGCCACTGTTCCATATCTAGGGCCAGCACTGGTTGGGCACTAGTCAAGGAGACAGCGACTCACAGGAAGAAGTCAGGGGCGGGGCTAATGAGATGATCTTGATTTGTCAATGCCAAGCTGTGGCCAAAAAAGGTGAGATAAGGATCAAACACAGGAGTAACACCAGATCAGAGAGGAGGTTCCTGCCACATGTTGGCACCTGCCAAAGCCTGGCATTGAAACGGACCTTTAGATCTTCAGTCTAATGCACTCCCCACTGAGCTACGTTGGCTGCTGGACATGGATCTCTCTGGCCTGTAATTCTCTGTCTGGGATGTTTGGCAGCCGCGCTGCACAAATTGGACATCGTCATGCCCTGCCCAGGAAGGCAAGACTGGCCTTTCCACAGTGCCCTCCCCACAGCCCAGAGCCAAGGTTCCTCTACACCAGGCCTGGGCAATATAGGCCAGCGGGCTGGATCCAGCCCATGTGGCACCCAACATGGCAGCAAGACGCCTCAGGCAGATTCCTTGCTTGCCCTGCCCCCACACACAGCTGAGAGAAGGGGCTGCTGGGCCTCTTTGTGTTTCACAGCTGTAGAGGAAAAGGCTTCATGCCTGGTCCCTGCTCCAAGCTTGTTTGTGGCCAATGGGAGCTGCCAATGAAGCCCTGGCCAGTCCACACAAGCTCTTATTCACCCAGGCATATGACCTGTACCGCCTGCGCAGGGAAGGAGCTGCCTGAGAAATGTGCTTGGCTGCTGGGAGTCTCCCAGTCAGAGCCTGCCTCTGGCAACCCCCCAAACCTCTCCACCCACTGGCACTCCCTGTGATGGAAAAGGGCAAAGACCAGGCAGATTTCATAAATAACAGATGACTCTGGCTTCCCTGACTGGGAATCGAACCCAGGCCGCAGCAGTGAGAGTGCTGAATCCTAGCCACTAGACCACCAGGGACACACAGACATGATGCGTTTGCTCAGCTACACTAATTCTTTTCAGGCCACTTTCTGTCCCCTCCAGGATGTGGGTCCATTCTCGGAGAAGGCACGTGATGCCAGCATATTTTGTAGCTTCAGGCTCTACCAGAAGATACCTCCCAGCACTTTCCCCCTGACCGCACTCTCAGGGCCAGAGATGTGGACCTGCCCCTGTGCATCATGGGATGCCGCCTCCCTTTGCTCCTGGGCTGATGAAGCCCGACACAGGGCAGCCCTAAAGCAAGGAACGTTTCCCAGGCAGGCTCAGCAGGGCCCGCATTGGTGTGGAGGCGCCTTCGGGCCCCTCAAAGGGCGGTTCCGCTGTCTGCTCCCCTGGCTGGACCTTGGCGAGTCGAATGTCCGCCAAGTGTCCTCCAGAATAGTTGTGAGAGCAAAGCGGAGACGATCCTGCCAGGGTGGGGGCCGGAGGCTGAGCAGCTCACAAGGGTCATTCAGCACAGCACACGGCTGCCATCCAGCAGCCCGTCATGGGGCTTGTGCATCTCCCTCCTCCCACCCTCCTGCTGGGAACACAAACAGGACTTTTCCCTGTTGAAAGAACAAACTCTCTGGTTTCTATGTGGGGAATGTAGAACTGGGGAGGGGCTGAGGGAAGAGACTGGGAGGGGGGAGAAGGTGGGCGAAAAGGGGAGGAAGGGGGAGGTGGGGCTCGGGGCTGGGGCTGGGACTGGCGCCTGCCTCGGATGATCCCACTGCCTCATGCGCAGGGACCTCGGCAGCCATGGGGTGCCTCTAGGGAGAGAAGCTGGAGGACCAGGAGCAAGTTTGGGTTCAGGGGGCGGCTGCTGGGCCACTGAAGCAGGCGACTAGCAGTTGGCGGCAGCTCTCTGTGCCGGGCACATGCTCCAGGCCTCTTGGAGATATTGAACCTCTCTCTGTGGCTTGGGCTGGAGAGCCAGGCCCCTGCAGGCAATCTTGGGGCAGCAGGAATTTGGGCATCAGGTCACCCCATTAGGGTGAACAAACATTTTGTTACTAACTCTTTGGCCAACTCAGATTGCTGCGGGGAAAGGAATTCTCTCTTGTTAATTCTGTGCCCTCAGGAAGGGGCCAAACCAAGAGAGGCCGGGCCCCACCTGGGGACTCCCACCTAAATCCTGAGACCAAGGGGTTTACAAGCCAAATAATCAAAGTTTGCTGTACTTCTCCTTCCCACAACCCTGCAGAACCTCAAAGGCAACTCTACAGCCCCAGCGGCTGGGGGAGCCATGCACTCCTCTCTAATCAGCCTTTTCCTGAACCAGCAGCTCCATGGGTGGCCAGGGGAGGACTCTTCTGTGTCCGAGAAGGACCTAGGAAAATGTGAGCAAAGGCTGCAGTATGGTACCCCTGGGAATTGAACCCAGGATCTCCTGTTTACTAGACAGGGCTTTAACCAGCTAAGCCATAGTGCCCTCTTCTGACAACCTGGTGAAACTACTCTATGGTCCCAGACAACATCTTTGACTGCCAAAGTGCAGCCATTCCCCATTTCCCTCCAGCTCTGGCGGTGTCTGGCTCCTTGGGCACAGAAAACTGCAGCTCAGTGGGCAGAGGCTCTAACATGCACATCTCCCCCAGCCACTGGGACTGTGGAGCTGGCCTTGAGGTTTGGCACAGTTGGGGGAGGGAGAAATGCAGCAAAATTGGTCATCTGGCTTGTAAACCCCCTGCCTCTCAGGGTCTGGTTTGGAGTTGTGGAAAGCCTTTCATATTTAGCTAGAAGCCATCTTGTATAACAGAAACCATTTCAGCTTCTTGCTTCTGCACATAGACCAGAGTGAACTTTCTGTCACCCCGTGAGAGGCCTACAGGATGGGCTAATGTGTTAAATGAGCTGGTTGAGAGAGACGCTTCACCCCTCGCACCTGCCCTTTTATCTTGCTGAGAACGGTTTCACTTTTCTAAGTTTAATTGATGATTTCTGTAATTGGATGCCCTGACGCCAGACTGTTTGGTTAAGGATATAAAGATACTAGGATTGATTGTATTAGCAGCCTTACTGGGCCTGGCTTTGCTGGGACCACGTTTGGCTCACTTTGTGCCTTATTGATCAATAAAGCTGTTTATTAGCTGCCAAACCAGAGAGGAGCTTTTGCTTCAACGGAGTCCCGGGGGGGCAACCTCCTTTTGTTTGGTCTCTTCCTGAGGGCACAGAATTAACAAGAGAGAATTCCTTCCTGCAGCAATCTGAGTTGGCCAAAGGGATAGTAACAGAATATTTGCCCAAGTTTAAGCACAGGCAAGAAAAACCTCTGTGGTGTTGTGGTCATTGTGTTTTCTTAACATGCAGCAAGTCCTTAGTTCAAAGGCAGGTAGAAACACAGGCTCTTGAGGTGTCCTTTCTGATAGGACAGGCATGTTCTACTCTGAGCCAGGGGGCTTGGGTAGCTTGTTTCCGTACTCAGAGTTGTGCAGAGGTGTTCTGGTTGGAGGGGAGTTCTTCTTCCACTTCTCTTTTCCCCTTTTCCTTCTTCTTGCTGGTCTCCTTCTTGGACCCCAGTTTATATAGTGAAAATTGAGTCTTGCTTAGCAATATCTTAACCAATTATTTTAGCATAATTTTCCTAACCAGTCATAAGACACTATTATGATTTACCTAACCAATCATACTCCACCATCTTAGTTGGTTTACATGTAGCAAAATTCATTATACAGCAGACAGAAACAGCTACAAACCAGACAGCGGTCACACAGACAAACAATGGGAAAGGGAGGACAAGAATCATAGAATGCCCATTGCACAACCACAACTATTGGTAAGCAGTTTCTTGCCAGTCAAAAGGGTGTTTAACTAAGTTTTCCCTACCCAACTTGAGATCTGTTTCGTATCTGGTAACAGTGGGTGCCATTAGGACATGATCCCCTTCTCACAGCCTAGTGTGACACTATTTCAATCTCATTTAGCTGGAATGTGAGCATGTGACTCCAGGCTTTATAGCTAATTGCTGCTGCTCTTCAGTCTGGTTGCAGAAGAAGGTTTCAGGTTAGACCTACTGAATAGCTACAGGCCTTCCAATAGGGCTACAGAGAAACCATATTGTTATAGAAGACCTTTCCAGGCCAAAGACAGCAGGACCCACAAGCATGCACAAAGCAAAGTAAACACAACTGCAAAGGGATTGGAACCTTCAGTCTTCTGATCTGAACGCAGACCCTTTATCCTTTAGGCCACACAGTATTAGCTATTTTAAGCAATGGATTACTTGAAATGTGTAAGCAAGGAGCAGTCTAGCTAGTCCATCAGGTTTTATTATTTTCCATGTTTGGGGGTTTTGAAATCACGTCTGAGCTGGTGAATTATTTTTATTGTGTGTATCTAAGGATTGCAGCCTGGGATTTTTCCTGAGTCTATGTCACTTCATGGCTATCTACCGCCGAGGCTCTCTCTATATTGCCATTGCCCATCCCAAGGGATGTGGGGGAGAGTCACTGTCCATGGTTGCAGAGGTTGCACTCGCAGGATCTAACACTCCCAGGGAATCACAAGGGCTTGTGGCGCTGGCTCTCCTGTCCCAGCAATTGCAGTCAGAGCCCTGCCTTTCCAGTGCCAGTCACAGCAGCCTCTGCACCCGCTCCAGGCTTGTGGTTTCCTTCTTCCCAATGCTCCTCTCCAATCAGCATTTTCCTGAACCAGCAGTTCCATGGGTGGCCACGGGAGGCCTCTTCTGTGTCCCAGAAAGGGATAGGAAAATGGAGACTACAGCAAAGCACCACAGGGGACCAGAACCTAGGCGCTCTTGGTTCATAGACAGGTTTTTCAGCCAGCTAAGCCATGGTGCCCTCCTCAGGCCTATAAAACAGTGCTCTTCTATGGTCCCAGATAAGCCACAGTGCCCACCTCCAAAGCGTCTTTAAAACTGTTCTAACTTATTGTGCCAGACAAGACCTTTGACTCTCAAAGAGTGACCAGTCCCCATTTCCCTCCAGCTTTCCCACCCTGGTGGTGTCTGGCTCCCTGGGCACAGAAAGCTACAGCTCGGTGGGCAGAGGCTCTAACATGCATATCTCCCCCAGCTGCCGGGACTGTGGAATTGGCCTTGCGGTTGGGCAGGGTTGAAGGAAGGCAGAAGTGCAGTAAACATTGACTACCTGAATTGTTAACCCCTTGGTTTCAGAGTTTTGGTTGGAGTCGCCAGGGGGGCCCAGCCTTCTTCCATTTGCTCCCTTCCTGAGGGCACAGAATTAACGAGAGGGAATTTCGTAGCCCCACAGCAATCGGAGGTGGCCAAGGAGTTAGTAACAACATTTTTGTCAACATTTAAGTACAGGCAAGGAAACCCTCAGGGGTGTTTCTGTGTGTTTCTAGGCAGAGTTCATTCAAGTGGTTTGTCTGTTTTTTTGTGCACCTGCCCCTACCGCACCCCTAAAGCCTCTGGAACAAAGAAGACACATGAGAAGAACCCGACTGTCTTCCTTTTGCTGTGACATGGATGGATCTAGCTCAGGTGTCACTCAAGGAGTCTGTCTGCATGTGAAGTACCTGTGACAGCCCCTGTGCTCCTCTGCCCCTCATCAGCAATGCCACCTACTTGGGGGAGCAAGTGCCCTGAGACTTGTAGAAGGGACAACCTGACAAACGAGTGTCACTCAAGCACCCTTTGATCGCTCAGCTGGCAGAGCGGAGGACTGTAGTGTGTGCTTGGCAAATGATCCTTAGATTGCTGGTTCAACTCTGGTGCAAAGGAGCAATTCTTTCCTTCCGGTCTGGCCTTAGCAGAAGGCAACCAATGTGGCTGCTTTGGGTCCACGTCTTCAGAGCCCTGCACTGCAATTGACAGAAAAATTGTGTGGATGAGCTGCCAATCACATTTCTTGGGCTGAGCAGGTTCTGTCCACACACAAAAGTTCTTTTGGAACAATGGCCGTTATTCCACAATAACACTGCAAGAGTCTACACAGCAATTCCGTTATTTTGAAATAATTCTGAAGTAACAGATGGCTTATTCTGACTTCTGCAAACCTCATTCTAGGAAGAATAACGCCTATTCCAAATTAGCTATTTCAAAATAAGGCCTGTGTAGATGTGCCACTGCTGCTAGTTTGAACTAGCCCCTCCCCAGGGCCATTCTGAGTTGTTCTTCCCCGGGACTCTAAATCGAGATAGCTCATCTACACTGGGGAGCCTGCCTCGGACTATTCTGAGGTTTCCCTGCAGTGTAGACGTGCTAGTTCGAAATAAGCTATTTTGGAATAACTATTCGAGACCAGCTTATTCCAAAATAAATGTGCCGTGTAGTCGTAGCCAGAGGGTTGAAGCAGCAGGAGGGAAGCCAGGAGTGCAGAGGCCAGCCGGAAAACTGAGTATCCCAGGTACCCACACACCTTGTACTGTGTTGGTCCCATGGTGTAAGGGGCAGCACTCAGGACTTTGAATCCTGTCATCTGAGTTCAAATCTCAGTGGGACCTGCTGGGGTGGGCTTGTTGTTGTGAGGTTTTTCACACTGCATCTCTATGCTGCAAGCTTTTTGCACAAGAATGGCCGTTCTTGTGCAAAAACTAGCGGAGTGTTTACCCTGCATGTGCATTCTTGCACAAGAAAATGTAGAGTAAACAATTGGGAAAGAGGGCTTCTTGTGCAAGAGCTATTCCTCTCCCCATAACAAATAAGCCCTCTTGCACAGGCAAGAGGGATTTCTTGCACCAGAAACCCCTATGCCTAAAACAGCCATTAGAGCTTTCTTGTGCACGAGAGCATCCACAGATGCTCTTTATAAGGACATATACCATCTCATAGAGCTGTCTCTGTGCTTATGGAAGGGCCAAGAACCATCCCTGACAGATTTGCCCAAGGTCCCTGAATGGCTATCTCAAAGATTAAACTCACAAGCCTGGGTTTAGCAGGCCAATGCTCAAACCACTGCACTATTGTGCCCTCTTGGGACAAAGCACATAGCAGTGTGGATGTGCTCTTGCACAAGAACTCTGGCCCCAAACAGTTCTTGGGAAAGAAGCCTGCAGTGTAGATGGAGCCTAAAGTTTTTCATATTTTTGTTTTAAAAATATTTCAAACAATTGTTCAGTGTGCCCCAGGCCTGGAATTGTGCTGCAGCCGCCTCCCTTGCTACGGTCTCTGGCTCCATGTGCACTGGCCTTCTGTCTGGGTGCTGGCATAGGGTTGAGACGTGGCAGGTACCAATGGGTAACAGGTGCCAAGGCGTATACAGAGACGCCAGCGCCGGAATCTCTGCAAGTGACCTCACTTTGCACACCTCAGCTTTTAGGAAACACTCTCCTCCTTTTTGCACCTAACACCAGAGTAATGATGTGGTTAAGGAGTTGGCTTAGAAATCCGAAAGTGTTTCCCTGTTCAGGCTCGAATCCTGCTCATAGTGAGGCCTGTGTTTTGGTCACACCCCTAACAAGGGCAACAAGCTTGGCTGCCAGCTGTTTGCACATCTGGACCCAGAAATATCCTGAGCCTTGGGCCAGTTTCTTTTCAGCTCACTGCAAACTGCCTCCCAGCTGTAGGTGAGGCTCAGTGTGTATGAAACCAGCCGTGCCTGACCAATGTGTCTGCTTTTCCTACCATCCCTCAATATGTACTTGGAGTCAGCTTCCTTCAGTTGAGCTTGGCCTTGTCTCCACAGCAGGAAGCCAAAGGGAGCAAAGAGCAGAAGTGCAGGATGCTGGTGGGGGTGCCCTCTGGGTTTGATTTAGTGAGTCTTAGTTTGACTGGCTGAATCAAGTTCCAGAAGATTGATCACAGCAATTCCTCTCCAGCTGGACGTGGTTCTTGTTCTTCTGTACAGAACAGCCAATGGGCATTCAGATCTCAGCCTTGCTCAACTGATAGGAATAGAAACCAGACACCCAGCAGGTTTGAACTGGTTTCAGTTGAGGGACTGGTTTGCTTGGTTTATGTGCATTGGCACAAGAACACATGAGGGGTTTGCTGACATTTTAAGAATCGCTGTACAATAGAAATCCAAGATGTGACACACCTGGAGGTGCAAATGTTTCACTTAGGATAATCAAATTTTTAAGGGGGCACTTGATATTGAACCAAGGACCTCTACAATCAGCACTCAAGCACTACCAGTGAGCTACACCTGACAGAATATGGGCACAAGTGGATCCTGCAGCCAAGGTCTGCCTTTCACTGCTTTTCGTCCCCCCTGAGAGGCAGGAAGTGCTGGATCTTAGCCAAACAGCCAAGAAGCAAGGCTTTACAGCAAAAAACACGAGTACAGCTCTTGGTCCGGATCCCCAGGCCATACAGAGCATCTTGCTACTTCCCTGGCTCTCCCTTTGCCTCTCTTGAACTTAGCCCAAGAGCCGAGAAACATACAACAAGGTTTAAGGGTTATTTTGGAAGAAGGGTTTTCTCCCAAATAACCGCATCTAAACTGTGTTTTTATTCCTAAATAAAGTATTTTCAAATAGCGCCCGTCAGCAAATATGTAAATGAAGTGCAGGATATTTAAATCCCAGCTTCGTTGTAATTTTGGATGTCTGCATTTGCATCCCTCTCTCGAAAGAGGGTGCAAGTGTAGACATATCCACACAGGGCAGGGGAGGCAGAAGCACAGGGGATGATGCGCTTTTGTGACATGTCATGCTGGACACAGCCTGGGTGGGCACCATAGATATCCAACCCCAGGGAGGGCTGTCCTCCCCCCGCCATGTGTGCGAAGCACCACCTGCTCCTGCAGCCAGTGCAGCCAGGTGCTAATTTCCCACCACAGGAGGCAAAGGCATGATTGCTATGGGGGTGTAGCTCAGTGCCCCTTAAAAACCTGATTATCTTAACTGGAACAATTTCATCTCCAGGGTTGGCACATTTTGGATTTCTGTTGTACAGGGATTCTTAAAATGACAACAGACCCATAATGCTTTCCTGTGCCAATGCACATAAACCAGACAAACCCATCCTCAGCTGAAACCAGTTCAAACCTGTGTGTCTGGTTTCCATTCTCATCACTTCAGGAGTGTGTGATCTGGATGTCCAGTGGCAAGTCCCTGGTCTCCATGGGCTGTGCCATGCAGAAGAACAAGAACCACGTCCAGCTGGGGAGGAATGGCCATGCAGAGCGTCCAGTAGCCACTTCCCTGTTTGCTGCTCTTGAACTTAGCCCAAGAGCCGAGAAGCTGCACTCTCCCACCCAGAAACCTCTGGCCTCATCTCTCCCCAGCTTCTTCCTGACCCCTCAGTCGTGTCCTTTCTAGATGGGAGCTTCTAGGAACTGGCATTCCTGGCTGCAGGGTGGGTCTGGGTCCCCCGCAGCCTTTGGATCCATGTGAGATGTGATCCCAGGGGAACCATCTCCTGGAACGTCTCCCGGTCCCATGTTGCTCAGAGCAGGGGGGATAAAGGGTTGGTGTCTGTGCGGTGCCAAAGTATGTAACACATGTCAACGTTTCTCCTTCCTCTGCCGGAGAGGGAGCCAGATCATTCCCATGAGGCCACATGCAGATGGGGCAAGGTCTGGAGAGGTGAAGCTGTTGATAGAACAAGCAAGGAGAGTAGAGTATCAACTAGCCGAGAGCCTCAGGAACATAGCGGAACTTTGACTCCTGCAAGCTGAGTTCAAATCTCAGTGAGACCTTCTGGCGAGGTGTTGGTTTGCGCAAATCCTTTAGAATTCATCTTCTTGTTCAATTCCACTTTGTGCTTCTTCACTTTTTCAATCTAAGGACTTTGAAGAAACATTTTGGTGTGTTGCTCCAGTGGCGCAATGGGTCAGCGCGCAGTACTTATAAGGCAGTACTTGTGGGAGACATGCTGAGGTTGTGAGTTCAAACCTCACCTGGAGCAGTGGCTTTTAGTCCCAGCTGGTTTGGCCCCTTCCACTCAACGCTGTGGGAGCTGGGATTCCAGCTCAGAGGAGGGTCTTTGTTGCCCGTTTTCTTCTCTGCTCATCAGCAGTTACCGTCCCTTTCAGCCACTGGAGAAGATCATGAACAGAGACAAGTGACTTTGTCCCATTTCCTGCTTCTTTTCCTAGTCTGACCCAGTGGCTGAAAGGGCTGCAGCTGCTGACAGGGGTGGGGAAGATGTGCAATAAGACCCTGGCAGAAAGAGGGTCAAGGGTCCAACCCTCTCTGTGCCAGTTGGCCTCAGATCCTGGCCGCCCAGCATTCACTCTGATGAGGCCATAATATGTGAAGTGGGAATTTTCACTGATCTCATCCTCCGGGTTGGAATCCCAGCTCTCCCAGCGTTCACTGCAAGGCATGGGTTCTCAAACTGGGGGGCGTGCCCCTGGGGTGAAGAAATTCCGGGGGGTGAGGGTTTTTTTGTTTGCTCCACAAGTTTTACTATTTTGGAGGGGGGCATGAGGGTTTTTCAAAAATCAAAAAGGGGGGCATGATGCCGAAAAGTTTGGGAACCACTGCAAGGAGACAAGCCAACAGGGACTAAAACCACTGATTGGAGTGAGGTTTGAACTCACACCCGCAGCATATTTCCTGGGAGTACTGTCTGCTGACCCATTGCACCACTGGAGCAGACATTTAAAGTGTTTCTTCTATGTCCTTAGCTTGAAAACGTCAAGAAGCACAAAGTGGAATTGAAGTTTCTGCTTGTGCCCTTGTTCCTTCTTTTCACAGGCAGAGTCAGGGGGCTCCACGCATCCAGAGACCCCACCCTCTTCCTCTCTGGTCTCTGAAATAACCCACCCTAGTGGGGCACAAAGCTTCTGGGGCTGCTGGAGGCAAGAGCACGAGAGATGAGTTGCAAGTGGGTTAGTGCTCCCTTTGCACGTGAGAGGTAGCAGGATTCACTCCCATCTTCTCCCACCTGCTCAGTGGTGCTCAGGGGTTGGCCCCTTTCCTGCTGCCCCAACTCTTATTCCCACAATGCACTTTGTGCAGGGACCATTGGTCTTTGTTCCAAGGCATGTGGCTGGGAGCCAGGACCCTTCCCAAAGTATACAACTCCCCCCCCCTCTGTTCTGCTTACACTCTCTGGCTGCCTCCAGCATGGGCTGAGCTCAGGGGTCAGATGGGCCACCTACCCTGCAGCTGTGATGGCATCAGGCACCTGAGCACAAGTCTGCTCACGAAGCTCTAATGGGCCTCAGACAAGCAAAACCCCCCTTAGTGAACCTCAGGACAAGGAAGCCAGAAAGCCTGGAGCACAAGGACCTCCCAGCAACCACCCCAGCCCCTGCAGGTCCCACTGAGATTTGAACTAAAAGTGCAGAGTCCTGAGTGCTGCGCCTTACACCACGGGACCCAGCTGTGAGGGCGGGGTAGACACCTGGGACAATCAGGTCTCAGACTGGCCTCTGCTCTCCTGGCTTCCTCCAGCTGCTTCATCTCTCAGGACTCTCTGGCTACGTCTACACGGCACATTTATTTTGGAATAAGCTCTTCTGGAATAGTTATTCCAAACTAGCACATCTATCTACACTGCAGAGAAACCTCAAAATGAGTCCGAGGAGGCTTCCTAATGTAGAGCTGCTACCTTGATTTAGAGCCCCAGGAGGAATAACTTAGAATGGCCCTGGGGAGGGGATATTTCGAAACAGCAGAAGTGGGGCATCTACAGACGCCTTATTTTGAAATCGCTATTTCAGAATAGGTATTTTTCTTCATACAATGAGGTTTACAGAAGTTGGAATCAGCCGTCCATTATTTCAGAGTTATTTCAAAATAACGGAATTGCCGTGTAGACTCTGGCATTGTTATTTTGGAATAACGGCCATTGTTCCATAAGAACTTTTCTGTGTGGACAGAACCTCTGTCCTGCCCCAGTTCTGCTGCTTTCTGGACAAACTCCTTGTTAGGACCCGTCACAATCTGGGGTCAGTGAGGGTCCGTCCCACCTGAGATGTGTGTTCTACAAAAACCTCTTGTTCCCTGCCCAGTTCTCAATACTGGCTGCAGACACAACTTTCACATGGGGGGGTAGCTCAGTGGTAGAGTGTTTGACTGCAGATCAAGTGGTCCTTGGTTCAAATCCAAGTACCCCCTGAGAGAATGTTGATTTAATGGAAACATGCACCTTTCTTGGATTCCCATTATTTGTGAACTGTTTAAATGCATACAAACCCTTCGGCTACATCTACACTGCAGGCTTTTTGCGCAAGAATGACTGTTCTTGCACAAAAATGTGCAGAGCATCTACATTGCACGAGCATTCTTGCACAAGTAAATTTGCAGTACAGCGTTGGAAAACAGGGCTTCTTCCAGAAGAGTTATTCCTCTCCCCATGAGGAATAAGCCCTCCTGCACAAGAGCTCTTCCACAAGAGGGCAGTGTAGACAGGCAACATGAATTTCTTGTGCAAGAAACCCGTATGGCTAAAATGCCCATCAGAGTTTTCTTGCACAAGAGAGCAACCACACTGCCGTGGACGCTCTTGCACAAAAGCACATCTCTTGTGCAAAGCACTTGGCTGTATGGACGTGCTCTTGTGGAAGACCTTTTGCACAAGAATGCTTGCGCAAAACAGTTCTTACACAAGAAGGCTGCAGTGTAGATGTAGCCGTCGTGTTATGATGGTGTTTAGGTCAGTAACTGGGGCCACTAAATGGCCTGTGACCTGTGACCTAGGGATCCATGTTGGATCCCCTCAGGCACTGGCCGCTCAGAGACTGGTCAGAACTGGATTTTCCTGCCAAGTGGCACGAGGGTTCCTGACAATAAGCAGCAGAACGGCTCTGTACAAGAGGGTTTTTTTGTGCAAGAAGGAGCAGTGTAGACAGCTCTTTCTTGCACAAAAGCCTGTGCTGCAAAAATGATGGCTCATTAGGTATGCAAATGAGGTGCGGCAATATTCATCCCCACGCCTCATTTGCATATCTTATTGCGCAACAATGCGCAACGTAGACAGCCAAGGAAGCCAAACACTGGCATTTCCAAGGATTTGCAGCAAACCAACATTTCACCAGTGGATCCCACTGAGGTCGTGGTGCAGGATTCAGACTCACTTGCCTAGGAAGGCGCTAGAATCTCCCTGCTTCACAGAAACATTGTTAAGCTTAGACAGAAAGCAGAGGGGCCATGTTTACACTGACGGGTTCTTGCTCAAGCAGTATGCAAATGAGGCTAAGCGTGGACTATCACACTGCTCCTTCATGCACAAGAAACCCCCTTGACAATAAGCAGCGGAACGGCTCTGCACACGAAGGCTCTGTCTACACTGGTGGCTTCTTGAGCAAGAACTGGCCACACTGGGCGGTTGACCCAGGTGACCAGGTGGTTGGCAGCAGCCCTGTGGGCTGGGCACATGCCCCAGGCCTCTTGGACATATGGAGCCTTCCTCTGTGGCTTGGCCTGGAGGTACCTGCCTCCTGCAGGAAGCCTTGGGGTAGCCACTGCAGCATCAGGAATTTGGGCATCCGGTCACCCCATTGTGGACAACGGAGGGAAGAGAAGACTTTTCCCTGCCATTAGGGAAAGCTGGCCAGGCCAAGGCCCTTTTAGCCAGTGGGGCTGTGCAAGCTGGAGCCTCTACCTACCAGCTCTCTGGCCTGCTTCCTGCAAAGGTCTCAGCCTCTTGCCTGTCTCTGCTTCCCTGTCCATAGCAGGCAGCTAAAGGGTGGCAAGGGGCAGTCACCACAGCAAACATCTCAGTGGCCAGCACGGGGATTGAACCCATGACCTTGGCGTTATTAGCACCATGCTCTAACCAACTGAGCTAGCCAACCTACCATAGCCCAAGATCACATATGGCCCTTTCAGAAAGGTGCCTCCGGCAGCTGCCGGGCTGACTGCAGCTGCCAATGACTCTTCTCTGATGGGGCCACTAGCTACTCACTGTGATGTGGGCTGGCTAGTCCAGCTGGTTTGAGGTGTCAGGGGAAATCCAGACTCAGGGTTGGAAGGAGAGAAACACTTTTATTAAGACACAGCTGTGGAAAATTTCAAAAGGAAGACTTCCAAAATCAAATGTCCGTGGTAACGTTATATACATTCATGGTTGCACACAAAATAGAATAGACATCACATAAGCTAGTGACAGCGTTACGATTGGCTTAATGCTTAAAGCTACTTGTATCTCAATATACATAGATAAACTTAGTTACATGGGTGTTAGTCTCATCCTTGCAGCAGAAAAGCTAGATCAGACTGGTTTTAGTAGGTTCACTATATCTCACACACAATGCAAGGTCACGTTCAGTCAGCTGCATACACACTTCACATTGTTCCTTTTAACAAAATACATTTTCCTTCTCAGAGGTTTGGTCAAGGTGGCTGGCAGCCGGCTTGGTGCACTAAGACACAGAGCAAAGAGGCAGCCGGAATCTCTTGCTGCCAGCACCTTGCCTCCCAGCTTCTTCCCTGACAGCAGCAGCTGCAGCCCCTTTCAACCACTGGGTCAGCTGCACTTTTCCAGTTGAGCTAATTCTGCTCCACCTGCAACCTGTCTCCAGTCAGTGCTCCTGCCACGGCCTGGCCCAGGAGGGCTGGGGCCCAGTCGCTTTTCACCACGACTTCGTAGGAGGTCAAATAGGAAGGGGCCACTGGAGGTGCATAGCCCCCTGGCCTGCTGTGTCTGTGGAAAGGGGAGAGGACACACACTTGTCACTGGGGAACAGGGCGCATGGATCCCACTCGTTCCTGCAGAAAATGAAACAGGCTGAGCATTTTGCAGAGAACAGGCCAGAATCCTGCTGGGAGAGGCTCCATCATGCACAGACTCTGCACAGGGCCAGACTGCTGGGAGGAGGCTCTGGCCATGGACTTTCCTCCCCTCTCTGTTACCTCCTGCACCTGGGGCTGAAAGGGACGTGGGCTGCAGGCTGGTCCTGCCCAGCTGCCTTTCCCAGTGGGAGGAGAAAATGCTCATGGAAGGGCTCACACATTGTCCCCAATGCACTGGCCTGAGGGCCTGAATTCTTCCTGCCCCTGGGTGCACCCAAATGCCCCTTCTGGGGGGCAGGCTCTCCAGCTCACACCCTCATGTCACACTTGGTGCCAGAAGAACAAAGCCTGCAAAGGGGTTTGAATTCCCTCCATCTCTCCTTGCTGCAGCGCTAAAAGAAATCCTGAAACTGGACCCTTCTCCTGTCGCTGGAGAGATGGAAATGGGGCCGTACCTTGTGGGGAAAGAAGACCAGTACCCCCCATTAGGGGCAAGAAAGAGCCTTGAGTTGGGAACTTGAGAACTCTCGCTTCCTGCTACCCTATAATGGCATATTAGGAGGTCTGTTGTGCATAGCCTGGCTAGCTCAGTTGGTAAAACATGAGTTTTTTTTTTAATCTCAGGGTAATGGGTTCAAGCCCTATGCTGAGTAATGCCCTTCTTTAACTCATGTTCTCAGTCTACAAGCAATTCACTCTCAGCTTTTACCAGGGTTTTAGAAAGAAAAAAGTCTAGTCCTGGGGTCCAGCTTTAGTAGAAGCAGAGAGAGACCAAGCTGCAATATCCATCTTCTGAGGAGAAGGGAAGAGGATTTTCTTCTCCACATCAGCCCAGGGAGGAGAAAAAATTACCCTCTGCTGAGTTTGATATCTCCACTCTCTGCTTTGCAGCATGGCAATTGCTGGGGGAAAAGAAAGAGGAGCCAGGTTTGTCTCAGGAGGTAGGAAGAGGGAGAGAGCAGCTGAAATTAAGGATTGAAAACTGAGCTACAGTTGGAGAACAGGAGCATTGATTCCACTACCTCTTACATGCTAAGCAAGCGCTCTACCACTTGAGCTAATTCCCCAGCCTGCAAAAGGCCCTGCTGCCTCACCTACCTCGTTCCAGACCCCACAACGTCCCTGCGTCTGCCCAAGGCTCCTTTCTGAAAGGGCCACTTGTGGGACTGACACCCGTGGGCCGGCTAGCTCGGAGGTTTAGGACGTGCTGCTCATATCACACAGACGCATCTTAAGAGCAAGCCCCTTGTTTCAAACCATAACGGGCTCGCTATTCCGACATCCCCGTAAACCTCATGGCGCGAGGAGTGAGGGATGTTTCGGGAATAGTGATTTATTTGGAACTAAGTGCTGTGTAGCCAGCGCCAAATTACAAAATAAGCTATTTCAAAATTGACTAAAAATAAGCTACACAATTGCATCGCTTATTCTGAGCTATGAGACGCACCCCTAGTGAGTTAGAGCCCAGCTCTGCCCCCAGCTCCCTGCTCCACCCACCCACTGCTGCCTTGCAGGCTCATGTCCTGCCCCCTGGCCAGCCCCTTGGCATGTGTGAGCTGCTCTCCCTGCCCCCCTCACTCAGGACTGGTTCTGGGGCTCAAGCAGGGAACATCAGAGGCTGCTCAGGGTGCCACGTTGCTAGGCCAGGGGCCCTCCTGTGGGGCTGTGAGTGTTGCTGTCCCTGCTGTACAGACATGGCCATAGAGCCAGGGGAGAGAGTCACTGAACAGGCCAAGGTCACTCAGTGAGTTAGAGCCAAGATCTGCCCCCAGCTCCCTGCCCCACCCACGGACGTGCTGACTCCCTCGCTGCCATGGGGCTGTTTGCATTGGCCTCTTCTCTCTGGAATCAGGTTTAAGCCACAGCTGAGACTCTGGGCAGGGGGCTGGGTATGGGGGGGTCTGAGTGTGGGAGGGGGAGCGTGTGTTCCTCTGGTTCAGCTTTTTCCTTTCTTCTACCCCAGCTATTGCCCTGTTGCAAAGCAGAGGGAGAGGATAAGGAGCCTGTTGAACTTTGGGGCTCTGTGGCACAATGGCAAGCGTGTTGGCCATCTAAGCAGTGCTGCTTGGTATGAGCTGGGCCAATTATTCAAAGATTGTGGGTTCAAATCCCACCCCAGTCATTTTCATCTGCTCTCTGATTTGCAGAGCAGCTTTTACAGAACAGGCTGGACCTGCCCCTGTTGCACGATGGGAGTGACAGGGAGCTTGTGACAGGACCTCTCTGGGTGTGAGAGACGTGCCTGTAACTCTAGTGTCTGGCTCTAACACTCCAGCAGTGGGGCTGTTCAGCCTGATTCAGACCAGGCCAGTTGGAACCTCTTGTGCTCATTGAGGGGAATTCTGCACTTCCTGCATTGGGAGCCAGGGACACATTGCAGAGCTCCCCCATGGAGTCACCAGGCTGGCCTCCCGCGCCCTCGGCAATGTGGCTGTGTTTTATCCTTCCCCTTCAGTAACAACCAGCCATCCCCCACCCAGCCCCAGCCACCGTGGGACCCGCTCCCTTCCCCAGGAGCAGTGTGACCGCCAGCGCGGCTCCCTGATGAGGCTGCAGCAGTGGGAGACACTTCCCTGGTTTCAGGAGGGAGACGAGACGTCAGGGCCCATGACTCGGACCCAGCTACCGACACCCATGGAAAGCTGATTTTCAGAGGCGTGTGATCAGCCCTTCCTGTGTATCTGGCTTCTTCAAAGGGGCTTAATCAGGAGCTAAAAGTTGAAGAAGGGACATTTAGAAGGGTGAATTTCTGTTTCTGGCATTGTTTTGTCTGTGCCCTAAGAGCCTAATAGGCAAAGTACAAACCTTCTAAAGCAAGGGCTGTGGGTTCAAGTCCCATGTAGGATGACGGTTTGCTGTAACTGATAAAAAAACTTTGTGCTCTAAGAAAGTGGGCAAGAATGCATCACAGTGGCTGTCTCCCTGTCTAGAGAAACTGTTCTAGACCACTTCCTAGTGAACCCTGGCAGATCTGAGTGCCAAAAGCCCTAGTATTCAGAGTGAAGGGGCACCTTTTGCTCTAGAAGGCCCAGGAGTGACAGACAGAGGGAGGTGGCTGTAGCAGAGCAGGGTCTGTCTGGAGACAAAGTGGAGCCTGAAGATGAGAAGGCCCATGAGAGGCAGAGACTCCGGAGCAGTGGGGGGGGGCTAGTTACTTGGTCTGGCAAACTGACAGAAAATCCCCAGGCCCTGAGCATGGTGGGGCAAAGCCCATGGGGCAGTTTGCCTGGTGGGGTTTGGGGGCGTGGAGAAGCTGGGAAACTCTTTGAGCGGATAATCTCCCTGGCTGTGCTGTGCCACCTGCCATGTGTGTGACACGGTGCTGCCAAGGAGGGGCCTCACTGCTGGTCACTGTTCCTGTTCCAGGAGTGGAGCGAGTTTTATCCTGGGCACCGATATTGAGGGTGTGTGCACCTGTTTGAGTGTGAGCCCCCATTGCACCTGCCAAATCCTGCTGGGGGGTGAAGGGTCCCCTAGCCCCATAGCTCCTGGTGGGGAGAAGTGGAGGGACCCTTGATCCTATATTTCCTGTTGGGGAAGGGTGGAGGGACCCCAAGCCCTATAGCTCCTGCCAGGAGGGACCCTGACCCCTTATCTCCCCATACAGTTTCAGTTTTTCCCTGGCGGGATGCTCCAGACAGGAGGGATACCAGCGCACTGGCCCAGCCTGGGCCGGCAGTGATGGTTTTCACGCATGCAGGGGAAATGCCCCGGCTTGAACACCCCCCTCCCCTCCCCACACACACACACACAGCGCTTCTCCCCCTCACAGAGCTGCCACCTGTCAGAGGTGGATGAACTGCAGGTGTGAGACAGCTCCCTGCCAGCAGGGACAGCAGCCAAGGCACCAAATATCGCTGGGTCTGCAGCCAGTGTTGGGAACTGGGCAGGGAACAGGAGGCTTTTGTGTCACACACGTCTCAGGTAGGACGGACCCTCACTGAGCCCAGACTGTGACTGGTCCTAGCCAGGAATGTGTCTGGGGCTGGTTTGTGACACTCTAAGGCCGTGTCTACACTAGGCGTAAGAGCGACGCTGCCGCAGTCGATGTTCTGAGCTCTAGGGAAGTCCGGCTGATTGGAACTGAGCTGTGCAGAATCTTGTAAAGGGAACCGCAACTTCTCTGGATATTTGCTGAGTTTTATATGAGGGTTTATCAGAAGGGACATTGTGGGCTCTGGAACGCGGTGGGTGGGGCAGAAAACATTTCACAGACAGGGGAATTAGCTCAAGTGGTAGCGGGCTCGCTTCGCATGCGAGATGCAGTGGGATCGATACCCACATTCTCCAGTGGTAGATGTTTGCTGCTTCCTCTTTTTCACAGGCAGAGCCAGCCAGGGGCTCCTTCCCTCTTCCATAAGGCAATGGGCTGGTTTCCACAGGGCAGGGGGGTGTCCTGTTTGCCTCCCAGGGAGCAGTTCCCCTGGCTAAAAGTCAGGCAGGCAATGTCCAGCCTGTAACACCCAGCGGAGGGTATTCGCCTGCCTGGGGAGGGCAGGAACAGACCAGCACTTGGGAGCTTGGCTGCCAGCTGCTTAGCACATCTGGACACAGAAGAATCCCAAGACTTGGTTCTGCCAGGCTCCAGTTTCCCCTCTTCTGTTTCTTTTCAGCTCCCTGCAAACTGCCTCCCAGCTGTGGGCGAGGCTGTGTGTGTGTGAAACCAGCTGCACTTTGGATGATTTTGTTAATTGTTTAAAAAGCCTCAGGCACCTCTTGTGCCTGGGGAGGTGTTTGGAATAGACGCCTAGTGAGACATCACCCTGGGGTTTTACCCCCTTGTAACCTCACCCACAGACTCCGGACAAGTCTGTCTCCTGTGTCCATTTCCACCTCAGGCCAAGTGTTCGCATGTTTCATAGATAAGGAAACTCCTCCTCCCTTTTTCCCCGCCAATCTTTCCCGAGCAAGCTCTACCCTTCTGTGCCAAACTTCCAGTTATGTGTATTATCCCACCAAGTCCCTGTGATACCAACTTCTTCCTGCTTATTACCCATTGTCCTGTGTGTCTATACCAGCATCTAAGATACAGATTAGTGTTTGCTTCCCAGTGGTCCCGTGTCCCTCCTTTATCTCTGCTGTTACAGCCCCTGCTCTCTCCCATTTCTGGCCCATCTCCCAGGTGTCCATGTTGTTCACTTACCTGTGGGCTTTGGGCACCTGCCCCCAGCAAACCTAGTTTAAAGCCTCCTCACTAGGTGAGCTAGTCTGCATCCAAATACTCTTTCCTTCCTCCACAGGTGGACCCCACCCCTGCTGAGCAGCCCTTCCTGCAACAGCATCCCATGGGCAAGGAAGCCAAAGCCCTCTGTAGCTTTCTGTGCCCAGGGGGCCAGACCCCACCTGGGCTCGATGGTTGGAGGGAAGTGGGGAATGGCTGCACTTTGGGCTGCACTTTATTGTCTCGAAACATAAAGAGCTATTTTAAAGAGACTTTGGAGGAGGGCACCATGGCTTAGTTGGCTAAAGCACCTGCCTCATAAACAGGAGATCCTGGGTTCAACTCCCAGTGGTGCCTTGCTGTAGCCTTTGCTCATGTTTTCCTGCATCCTTCTGGGATACAGAAGAGGCCTCCCCTGGTCACCCATGGAACTGCTGATTGGGGAGGGATGTTGGAAAGAAGGAAACCACAAGCCTGGAGTGAGTACAGAGGCTGCTGTGATTGGCACTGGTGAGGCAGGGCTCTGACTGCAATTGCTGGGACAGGAGAGCCAGCACCACACACCCTTGTGATTCCCCTGGGGTGTCACTGCCCAGAGAATCTGCCAGGGATGCAAATGTAGACACTCAAAATTGTAAATGAAGCTGGGATTTAAATATCCTGCACTTCATTTGCATATTCACAGAAAATACTTTATTTTGAAATACAAAACGCTGTTGAGATACGCTTATTGCTCAGGAGAAAACCCTTCATCAGAACTAACCCTTAAACCTCATTTATAAGTAAGGGTGATTTTGAAAGAAGGGTTTTCTCTTGAAAGAACTGTGTCTAGACAGCGCCTGGTATTTCAAACTAGCGTATTTCGAAATAGCTGCCAGACGTGATTATGTAAATCCCCACTTCATTTGCAATTTCACTCAGCTGAATTTGCATTTCTCTCTTGAAATAGGAATGATGTGTAGACAAACCCTCACATGGAGAGATGCAGAGATCAGAATTTTCCCGCTTCCCTCAGCTTGTCTGGCTACTTTGCCCCATTTCCTGCCTTCCTGCCAGAGCTGACCCAGTGGCTGAAAGGGACAGCAGCTGCTACTGATGACAGGTAAGGGGAGAAGATGGGCAACAAAACCTGGAGACCACTTGGCCTTAGATACTGGCCATCCACCATTCAGTCTGATGAGGCCATAATATGTGAAGGGGGAATTTTGACTGACAGCTAGAATTCCAGCTCCCAGCATTCACTGGAAAGGGGCAGCCCAGTAGGGACTGAAAACCACTGCTCCAGATGAGGTTTGAATTCACAACCTCAGCACGCCTCCTACACACACTGCTTTATAAATACTGTGCACTGACCCATTGCATCACTGGAGCAGATGTTTGAGAGTTTTCTCCAAAGTCCTTACATTGAGAAAGTGAAGAAGCACAAAGTAGAATTGAGCCAGAGGGGCAGGAAGATCAATATTCAAGGATTTACACAAACCAACAATTCCCCAGCAGGTCCCACTGAGATTTGAACTCAGCTTGTAAGATTCAAGCTCCTGACCCCTTCCCCTTACACTATGGGACCATCACACGGCTCTGTGCTTGAGGGTCTCAGCTGGTAGCTGATACGCTGATCACCTTGTTTCTACCATTCAGCTGTGTCACCTCTCCAGACCCTGCCCCATCTGTATGTGGGCTCATGGGAATGAGCTGGCTCCCTCTCTGGCAGAGGAAGGAGAAACGTTGCCATGTCCCTCCTGCTTAGCTGGCTGGCCCCAGGTAAGCTCACATGAGATTATCCAAACACATCCCCATCAGCCCACAGCCCTGTTCCATATCTAGGGCCAGCACTGGGTGGGCAGTAGTCAAGGAGGCAGCGACTCACAGGAAGAAATCAGGGGCGGGGCTAATGAGATGATCTTGATTTGTCAATTCCAAGCTGTGTCTGAAAAGGGTGAGGTAAGGATCAAACACAGGAGAAACAGCAGGAGGTTTCTACCACACGTTGGCACCTGCCAAAGCCTGGGATTGAACCAGGAACCTACAGATTTTCAGTCTAATACTCTCCCCACTGAGCTACTTGGTACAGATCTCTCTGGTCTATAATTCTCTGTCTGGGATGTTTGGCAGCCGTGCTGCACAAAATGGACGTTGTCATGCCCTGCCCAGGAAGGGCAAGACTGGCCTTTCCACAGCGCCCCTCCCTCACAGCCCAGAGCCAAGATTCCCTCTAAGCCAGGCCTGGGCAATACAGGCCAGCCAGCTGGATCCAGCCCATGAAGCCACCCAACATGGCAGCAAGAAGCCTCAGGCAGATTCCCTGCTCTCCCTGCCCCCACGCACAGCTGAGAGAAGGGGCTGCTGGGCCCTTTGTGTCTCTCAGCTGTAGAGGAAAAGGCTTCATGCCTGGTCACTGCTTGTTTGTGGACAATGGGAGCTGCCTCCTTGAAGTCCTGGCCAGTCCCAGGGTACGTCTAGACTACATGCCTCTGTCGATGGAGGCATGTAGATTAGACAGATCGGCATAGGGAAATGAAGCTGTGATTTAAATAATTGTGGCTTCATTTAAATGGCTGCCCCGCTCTGCCCATCAGCTGTTTGTCGGCAGATCAGGGGCAGACTGGGCGTGCCGCGGTCGACAAGGAAACCTTTGTCGACCAGGTATGCCTCATGAAACCTGAGGTTTACGAGGCCGATTGACAAAAGGCTTCCTTGTCAACCGCACGCATCCAGACTGTCCCCGATCCGCTGACAAACAGCCGATCGGCAGAGCGGGGCAGCCATTTAAATTTAAATGAAGCCACGATTATTTAAATCACAGCTTCATTTCCCTATGCCGATCTGTCTAATCTACATGCCTCCATTGACAGAGGCATGTAGTCTAGGCGTACCCCCAGAGAGAAGCTTTTGCTCCCCCAGCATTCACTAGAAGGGGCCAGACCAGCAGAGACTAGAAGCCACTACTCCGGGTGAGGTTTGAACTCATAACCTCAGCATACGTCCTACAAGCACTGCCTTATAAGTACTGCACGCTGACCCATTGCCCCACTGGAGCGGATCTCAAAAACCATTCTTCAAAGTCCTTATATTGAAAAAGTCAAGAAGCACAAAGTGGAATTGAACAAGTGGGGCCAGAAGATCAGTTCCGAAGGATGAGAGAGGCGAAGGGAGAGCCAGAGAAGTGGCTGCCGGATGCTCTGCATGGCCCAGGGATCTGGACAAAGAGCTGTGCTCATGTTTTCTGCCATAAAGCTTTGCTTCTGGGCAGTTTGGCTAAGATCGAGGGCTTCCTGCCTCCAGGAGAGGATGGGAAGCAGTGCAACGTAGCCTGCAGCTGCAGGACCCACTCAGGCCCATTTTGGGGGGGTTAAAGGGAAACCTCCCTGAGGAGCTCAGCTGCTTCCTCCTCAGAGTGCACTGCTGGCACGCAGGTCAACTGCTTGGAAGGGAGCTATGCTCACCACTGTACCACCCATGCCTGCACCTTTGCGCTCTAGGTGAGAGGGTGCCTGCGTGGTTTGGGGTAAAGCATAACTTCTTGGCCATTTGGACAAGATCGGAAGTGATGACGGGGGGGAGCGGCTGCCTTGCGCTCTCCGTGACGTGAAGAGCTGGGCGGGAGAGAAGTCCCAGAGGTTTCTGGGTGGGAGAGTGCAGCTTCTCGACTCTTGGGCTAAGTTCAAGAGCAGCAAAGGGAGAGGCAGGGAAGTGGCTACTGGGCGCGCAGAGTGACCTGGGGATCCGGCCCAAGAGCCGTTCTCGTGTTTTTTGCCGTAAAGCATCGCTTCTTGGCCATTTGGTTAAGATCGAGTGCTTCCTGCCTCTCGGAGAGCCATGTCACAGGCACAAGCCCCCAGAGTCTACAGAGCAATTCCGTTATTTTGAAATAATTCTGAAGTAACAGACGGCTTATTCCGACTTCTGCAAACCTCATTCTATGAAGAATAAAGCCTGTTCCAAATTAGCTGTTTCAAAATAAGGCGTCTGTAGATGCTTCACTGCTGCTATTTTAAAATAACCCCTCTCTAGGGCTATTGCAAGTTATTCCTCCTGCAGCTCTTACTTGAGATAACTCTTCTACATTAGAGGAGCCTTCCTTGGACTATTCTGAGGTTTCCCTGCAGAGCAGATGTGCTATTTCGAAGACGCGATCTTGGAATAACTATTCCAGAATAGCCTATTCAAGTAAATGTGCCATGTAGAAGTAGCCAGAGAGATGAAGCAGCTGGAGGGAAGCCAGGACAGCAGAGGCCAGTCTGAGACCTGAGGGCCCAGGTACCCAACACACAGGTTCCCTGTCTAGGTCCCATGGTGTGAGGGGCAGCGCTCAGGACTCTGAATCCTGCAATCTGAGATGAAATCTCAGTAGGACTTGCTGGGGCAGGCTGGATTGGTGTGAGGTCCTCACGCTCCATGATTATGTCTACACTTGTGGCTTCTTGTGTGAGTAATATGCAAATGAGGCTAAGCATGGACTATTGCTGAGCCTTATTTGCATAGCTAATGAGCCACCATATTTGCGGAAGAGGCTCTTGCCTCAAAAGGAGCTGTCTACACTGCCTCTTTTTGAGCATCAAAAACCCTTTTGCGCAATGCCGTTCTTCCTGAAAATAATGGGTGTAACGGCATTGCACAAGAAGGGCAGTGTAGACAGCTCCTTCTGGCGCAAGAGCCTCTTCTGCAAATATGGCGGCTCATTAGCTATGCAAATGAGGCTCAGAGATATTCCACGCTTAGCCTCATTTGCATATTACTCACGCAAGAAGTCGCGAGTGTAGCCATAGCCCAGGGGTTTTGGCTTCCTTGTCCTGAGGTTCACCAAGGGCAGTTTTGCTTGTCTGAGGCCCAATGGAGCTTGGGCTCCAGACTGATCAGTGGTCAGGTGCCTGAATCCATCACAGCTAGGGCAGCTCAGCCCGTGCTGTAGGCAGCCGGACTGTGAGCAGCACAGAGGGTCAGGAGAGGGGGGTTTGTGTATTTGGGGAAGGGTCCTGAGTCCTGGCTCCTAGCCATGCACCTTGGCACAAAGCCAACGGCCCCTGCACAAAGTGCATTGTGGGAATGAGAGTTGGGGCAGCAGGAAAGGGGCCAACCCCTGAGCACCAGCCAGCAGGTGGGAGGGAATCCCCCCCCTCTCCTGTGCGAAGGGAGCACTAACACACTTGCAACTCATCTCTAGTGCTCGTGCCTCCCCCAGCCCCAGCAGCTCTGTGCTAGAGCCAGTTGTGTGTGAGAAGGATGAAAAGGAAGCCCTAGGCATCGAACCCAGCCCTGGCTGCTGCCAGCACTCCTGGCAGAAGGGTCATGCTAGCCAGGGGTGTGGCCAAAACACAGGCCTCGCTGTGAGCAGGAGTTGAACCTGCACAGGGAAACCCTATTGGATTTCTAGTCCAACACCTTAACCACTCAGCCTTCACAGCTTTGAGGCCCCTCAGGTCTGGGAAACTGGTAACTAATCCCAGTGCCCAGGCCTGATGTCACCTGCCCCACAGAATTCACACAGCAAACCTGGCTCCCCGAGCACAGGGGGAGTCTGGGGGCTCCTTGCTGGGCCATGGGGTGGAGCATCAAACTAGCATCCTCCTGTGGGGCCTGTGAGTGTTGCTGTCCCTGCTGTACAGACAGGGCCATAGAGACAGGGAGAGAGTCACTGAATAGGCCAAGGTCACTCAACCAGTTAAAGCCAAGATCTGGCCCCAGCTCCCTGCCCCACCCACCAATGTGCTGACTCCCTTGCTGCCATGGGGCTGTTTGCGTTGGCCTCTTCTCTCTGGAACCAGGGTTTGCCACGGCTGAGGCTCTGGGCAGGGGGCTGGGTATCGGGGGGTCTGAGTGTGGCGGAGGGAGCGTGTGTTCCTCTGGCTCAGCTTTTCCCTTTCTTCTACCCCAGGAATTGCCCTGTTGCAAAACAGGGAGAAGAGATGAGGGGTCTTGCTACCTGTAGGGCTCTGTGGCGTAATGAAAAGTGTGTTGGCCTTCTAAGCTGTGTGAACCAGGCCAATTATTCAAAGGTTGTGGGTTCAAATCCAAGAAGAGTCATTTCCAGAGCAGTTTTTACAGAAGAGGTTGAACCTGCCCCTGTTGCATGATGAGAGTAACAGGGAGGTTGTGATCCCAGGACCTCTGTATGAGACTCCCCTTGGGGGTCACAGGAGAGAGCCCCTGGGTACCACACATTAGCCACTGAGTCCTACTCCCTGGATGTCCCAGTGCTCTGGGTGCAAGAGACATGCCTGTAACTCTGTGCTGGGAGGGTGGGCCCTGCCCTGCCTGGTGGGGAAGGGGACAAACACAGGGCTGATTGACAGGGACTGACACTTTAGCAGTGGGGCTGTCCAGCAGGATTCAGACCAGGCTGGGTGGAGCCTCTCATGTTGGCTGATGGGGATTCTGCACTTGCTGCCTTGGGAGCCAGGGTCAGGGTCACATTGCAGAGCTCCCCCAGGGCTGTCCCATGGTGCTGCCAGCCCCAGCCACTCTCCTGCACCCTTGGCGATGTGGCTGCATTTTATCCTTTCCCTTCGGTAACAACCGGCCATTCCCCACCCAGCCCCAGCCACCGTGGGACCCGCTCCCTTCCCCAGGAGCAGCGTGAGCGCCAGTGCAGCTCCCTGCTAAGGCTGCCGCTGTGAGAGACAAGCCCCTGGCTTCAGGAGGGAGACAAGATGTCAAGGCGTTGATTTTCACCCATGACTCGGAGCCAGCTGCAGATACCTGCTGGGAGCTGAATTTCAGAGGGGGTGTCGTCAGCCCTTCCTATACATCTGGGGCTCAATCAGGCACCTAAAATTTGAGGAAAGGACATTTAGAAGGGTGAATTTCTGTATCTGGTGCAGTTTGCTGCATGTCCCAGTGACCTAATGGACAAAGTGCTAACCTTCTAAGCCAATGATTGTGGGTTCAAATCCCACCTGGGCTAGTAGCTTCCTATCACTGGCAAAAAGTTTTCTCTGTGAGACAGTTGGCAAGGATGTGCCACCGTTGCCATCTCTGTCCGTACAAGAGCTGTCCAGACTTGCTGGTGTTAGGTGCATGTGTGTTTGCTAAAGCCTGCATGTCCAAAGTGATAAGGAAGGGGTGTCTTTTGCTGTACAAAGCACAGGAGTGAGACAGACAGAGGGCAGTGGCTGGAGACAAAGCAGAGCCTGAGGGTGAGAAGGCCCATGAGAGGCAGAGGCTCCAGAGGAGTGAGGGGCTAGTTACTTGGTCAGACAAACTGACAGAAAATCCCCAGGCCCTGAGCATGGTGCAGACCAGGGCGGTTTGATGGTTGGGTTTGGAAGCGTTGTGAAGCTGTGTGACTCAAAGTGTCCCTTGTGCCCCTTTTATGTGCCTATTGAGCTTTCAGCATCTTTCCTCAGGCACGTTCATCCAGCAAAGACCCCTCCAGGGATCTTGTATCTTCCTTGGTGCAGCTCAGCCACAGACACAGCAGAAGGGTTTTCCTGTAGCCACCGGCCCCAGCCCCTCTCTCCAGGGAACTGCAGCCCCTCAGACCAGGCAGCTCCTCCCAGCATTCAGGAGGCACCATACTGAGAAGACACTGTCTCACTGACACAGTGCTGCCAGGGAAGGGCTTCACTGCTAGTCACTGTTCCCGTTCCAGGAGTGGGGTGAATTTTGTCGTGTGCACCAATATTGAGGGCATGAGCGCCTGTGTATGTGCCCCCCATGGTGTCTGCCGGCTCTTGCTGGGGGGGGTGAAGGGTCCCATAGCTCCTGCTGGAGAGGGATGGAGGGACCTGACCCCTTATGTCCTGATACAGTTTCAGTTTTTCCCTGGTGGGATGCTCCAGACATGAGCGATGCCAGCGGACAGGCAGCGATCGTATTTACACATACAGGGAAATGGCCTGGCTTGAACAGCCCCCCCCCCATGCACTTCTCCCCCTCACAAAGCTGCCACCTCCTGGGTGGGTGGATAAACTGCAGGTGCAGGACAGCTCGGACAGCAGCCAATGCACCAAATATTACCGTGTCTGCAGCCAGTGTTGGGAACTGGGCAGGGAACAGGAGGCTTTTGTGTCACGCACATCTCAGGTAGGACGACCCCTCACTGACCCCAGACTGTGGCTGGTCCTAGCCAGGAATGTGTCCTGGGGCTGGTTTGTGACACTCTAAGGCCATGTCTACACTAGGCGTAAGAGCGACTCTGCTGCGGTCAATCTTCTGGGCTCTAGGGAAGACCGGCTGATTGGAACTGAGCTGTGCAGAGTCTTGTAAAGGGAACCGCAACTTCTCTGGATATTTGCTGAGTTTTATATGAGGGTTTATCAGAAGGGACGTTGTGGGCTCTGGAACAAGGTGGGTGGGGCAGTGAACTTCGTCACAAGTAGGGGAATTAGCTCAAGTAGTAGAGTGCTTGCTTTGCACGCAAAAGGCAGTGGGATTGACACCCACATTCTCCAGTGGTAAAGAGTTGCTTGTTCCTTCATTTTACAGGCAGAGACAACAAGGGGGCTAAGTGCTTCTAGGGGCCTCTCTGCAAAAGGCAGTGGACTGGTTTCTGCAGTGCAGTGGATGTCACACTTGCCTGGCATACAAAAAGTCCATGGCTAAAAGCCAGACAGGCAAAGTCCTGCCTGTAACACCCAGAGGAGGGGATTCACTTGACTGGGGACGGCAGGAACAGACCAGCACTTGGCTGCCAGCTGTTTCCACATCTGAACACTGAAGCATCCTGAGCCTTGGTTCTGTGGGCCAGTTTCTTTTCAGCTCACTGCAAACTGCCTCCCACCTGTAGGTGAGGCTGAGTGTGTGTGAAACCAGCTGCACTTTGAATGATTTTGTTAATTGTTTAAAAAGCCTCATGCACTACTTCTGCCTGGGGAGGTGTCTGTAATAGACGCCCAGTGTGACATCACCCTGGGGTTTTACCCCTTTAACCTCACCCAGAGATTCCCAACAGGTCTGTCTCCTGTGTCCATCTCCACCTCAGGCCAAGTGTGTGCATGTTTCATAGATAAGGAAAAGCCTCATCCCTTTTTCCCTGCCAGTCCTTCCTGAGCAAGCTGTACCCTTCTATGTCAATATTCCAGTCATATGTATTATCCCACCAAGTCCCTGTGATACCAACTTCTTCCTGCTTTTATTACCCATTGTTCCTGCATGTCCATACCAGCGTCTAAGATACAAATTAGATTTTGCTTCCCAGTGGTCCCGTGTCCCTCCTTTATCTCTGCGGTTACAGCCCGCGCTCTCTCCCATTTCTGCCCCATCTCCCAGGTTTCCATGTTGTTCACTTACCTGTGGGCTTTGGGCACCTGCCCCCAGCAAACCTAGTTTACAGCCTCCTCACTAAGCTAGCCAGTCTGCATCCAAATACTCTTCCCTTCCTCAACAGGTGAACCCTGTCCTTGCTGAGCAGCCATCCCTGCAACAGCATCCCCTGGGCAAGGAAGACAAAGCCCCCCCCAATGGAGCTGCAGCTTTCTGTGCCCAGGGAGCCAGACACTGCCAGGGCTGCAAGGCTGGAGGGAAATGGAGAATGGATGCACTTTAGGATTCAAAGGTGTTGTCTGGAAACATAAAGAACCGTTTTAAAGAAACTTTAGAGGAGGCCACCATGACTTAGTTGGCTAAAACACTTGCCTCATAAAGAGGAGATTCTGGGTTCAACTCCCAGTGGTGCCTTGATGCAGCCTTTTCCTCACATTTTCCTACGTCCTTGTGGGACACAGAAGAGGCCTCCCCTGGTCACCCACGGAACTGCTGGTTCAGGAAAAGGCTGATTGTGGAAGAGTGTTGGGAAGGAGGAAACCACAAGCCTGGAGCAGGCGCAGAGGCTGCTGTGACTGGCACTGGCAAGGCAGGGCTTTGACTGCAATTGCTGGGACAGGAGAGCCAGCACCACACGCCCTTGTGATTCCCTGATGGGGTCAGCGCCTGGAGAGCCTGAGGGTGCAACCTCTGCAGCTCCTGCAGCCATGAAGAGTTAGGGTATGTGTATGTTGGTTGGAGTTCCCAGGTGGGGGCCTGGCCTCCTTCAGTTTGGTCCCTTCCTAACGGCACAAAATTGACAACAGAGAATTCCTTTGCCCTGCAGCAATCTCTGTTGGCCAAAGGGTTAGCAACCGAATATTTGCCCAAGTTTATGTACAGCAGCAGAAGAGAGTGTTAAGTGGGTTTTTGTTTTGTAGTGGTTATCACTATTGCCTAACACCAAAAGGTCCCTGGTTTAAAGCCACGCAAAAACATGGTGTCTTCTCTTACTGGGGTTCCCCTTGGTGCCCACAAGGCAGTTCCAAGGCCTGTCACCTGGTGCAGGGATGGGTAGCATGTTTGCTGGCTTTCAGGAGCATGTGGGAGGCAGGTTAGGCAGGGATGGGGCTGAGACTTGCCAGCGGTGCCTTGCCTGGGACCAAGTTGTGGTGGCCACACAGTCCAGGATTCACTCCAAAAGTGCCACTACTGTGGCTGTGCACCTTCGGGGCAGTGTGGCTGTTGCCTTTGCTGCAAGGGGACACAAAGCCACATAACATCCCACCTCATGCCCAGACTCCAGCCACCCCATTCCCCTCGCTTTCTTCCCACCCAGCACGCTTTGACACCCTCCCTTGTTCCTGCTTCCTCTATCCTGTCCAGACACCCCACCCTGCTCCTTCATCGACGTTCCTTCTGCACCCTTTCTCCTGGCCACACACGGCACTCCTTGGCGCTTCTCAAGCCAGGCCCTGCAAGGAGCCACCAGGGAAGGAACCAGCCCTCAGAGCTCAGCTTGCACCTCATCTGATAGTTTCCCACCACATCTCATGTGAGAAGAGGTGACTTGTTCTCTTACCTTACGTCTCCGTTCCCTTCAAAGGTCTCTGCTGCCTCGGGACCCGCCTCCTCAGGGCGCTGCACCTCTGCCACTGGGCTGGGAGTGGGAGACACCACAGTCTCTGCACTTGGACAGAGAACTCTCACTGGGACTCATCCATTGATGGCGTTAGTCAGCCCGATGGCCAGCCGGATCCATTCAGTAGCGCTGCCCGAGAGGGACATTTACAGGTGCCCAGTGTCCATTGGTATTTTCTGGGGCTCTGTGTAGGGGATTGGGCTTGGCCATCTTTTCCCACAGGAAATGCCTCTTCTTTGGAACAGCAGCTCCCAGGAGTTCATGGAACTTCTTATTCTCAGCTTGGGAAAGGGACGACTAAGGGGCGATGCGACAGAGTTTTATGTAATGATGACAGGGGTGCAGAAAGCAATAAGAATTTTTTTTCTCTTACTCAAGAGCCCAGGTGACAGAATGAAACTGGTAAGTAACCAAATTAAAAATAAACCAAAAGGAAGCATTTTTGCGCCCAGTGGAACTCCTTGCCAGAGGATTTGTGAAGGTGAAATCTACAAGAAGGTCCAAAACAGAAGTGGATAATTTAATGCAGGAAAGGTCAATCAATGGCATTTAACCAGGATGGACAAGGCAGGTGTCCCTAGTTGGTGTATTCTAGAAGCTAGGAATGGGCGACAGGAGGGATCACTTAACAATTGTCTGTCCTGAGGATTACCACTGGGCAATGAAATGGGCTGCTGTCGTGAGACAGGATCCTGGGCTAGTTGGGCAACTGGCATGGCCCAGTCTGGCTGTTCTGATGTTCTGTTTGGTTTCTGTTCTTGTCCCCTCTAGACAATGGAAAATGGACCCCCGTCCTGAAGGGGACAGAAAGTGGCCTATGAAAGGCTAGTGTAGGTAAGGAAAAAGCTGTATGAATATATCCCTGATGGCCTACCGGCTAGGAGTCACCCCTTTTACTGCTGAGGCCTAGGTTCAATTCCCAGTCAGGGAAACCAGCCTCAGTTTCCAGCCTGACAGCTGCCCACCTGTTCATCTTACCTCATTGTTACAGCAGCTGTGACCCAAGAGGTTAACTGAAGGCCCCTTTCCCACCTCTCCCTCACTGCCAAAACAGCACCTGCCACTTTCACAAGCCCTTCAGAAGGGGCAGAACTGAACTCAACTGGGTGACTCAAACTGCCTCTCTCCTGTGGGCAGCACTGGAGGAAGCTCTGTGGTGCACACAGTCAGGTCAGCACAGGATCCTTTGGTTGTTGAAGGAGACAACAGAGAACAGGCCCCAGCCCCCACTCAGTAACCTGGGGATATGAGGCACCAGGCCTGGACCCCTGGGAGAGGCAACGATTCCCCAGTGGCCAGGGCAGAGCCTCCCTCTGACACAGTCCCAGAGCAGGACTGATGCTCAGACCGACACTGAGTGTTGCTCAGCGCTGGGGTGAGACAGGGAAGGACAAAAGGGTCTAACGGTGCCTGCAGCCTTTCAGAACAGCCCCTGGCCCCACCCTCAAGTACCAACCCTTCCTTCTGGGCTCTGCTGGGCACTGCCTGGACTCAGGCCTCCCCGGTGCCAGCCTAAGGGCTCTGGAGAAGACATGGCAGCTCCGTGGGCAGAGTCCTGAGCCCCTGGCTGGGCAGGGCTCATTAAGCAGCTGTGGGGCTGGGCTGCTGCACAGCTTAGAGCAGGGGTGGGCAATGACTTTTGATGGGGAACCGCTCCCAGGGCTGCACTTTTCCATGCTATTAACGGAGGAGGTGAGGGTCTGGGATGCAGGTTGGTGCAGACAGGAGCTTGGGGCAGAGGACTGGGGTGCAGGAATGGTTGCAGGGGGGTTGGGTTGTGACCTGGGGCACAGGATTGAGGTGCAGGATCTGGGAGGGGTGTGGGTTCAGGAGGGGGGGCAGAGGGTTTGCTTTACGTGGGGAGACTTACCTGGCTCACTCCCGGCCAGCAGCCCTGCACATTTTTCAGGCAGCCTGCCCTGCCCCCCACACAGGCTGCAGGGGCCATGTGGGTCAGTGAATAAGAGCCTGAGTGGAGCGGGGATGGTGCTTCACATGGCCAGAAACCAGCCAATGGGATTGTGCCAGGGACATTAACAGCTTCACTGAGCTCTCAGGGTTCGTCTACACAGTGCTGTTATTTTTTAATAATTTGTTTCAAAGTAGCACATCCACACTACAGGGAAGCCTCGACTTAGAGCCCCAGGAGGCACTGGGGAGTAATTACTTTGACTGGCCCTGGGGAGGAGCTATTTTGAAATAGCTGCAGTGGAGCATCCACACTATGGCTATTGCAAAATAGCTATTTTGGAAGAGGCTTTAATCCCTCGTGCAATGAGGTTTACAGATTTGGAACTAAGCCGTGGTGGCTTTTGAGGTGAGTAAGTAGGAAGAGGGAGGGGACACTGCAGCCACTTGGCCCTCTGCTTGCAAAAAAAATAGGGAACCTGCTGGTCACTGGAGAACATGGGTATCAATCCCACTACCTCTCACATTCTAAGCAAGTAGTCTACCACTTCAGCTAATTCCACTGCTGCATATATAGTGTTGCTTTTGGTGACTCTTACCTTCACCACAGGGACGTCTGTCTTCTAGGTCAGTTAGCTGGTGGGAGAGGAGAACACTCCAACAAGTCTCCTCCTCACACTCATTCTTGTGACTCCCATTCTCTCTCTGGCCTCAGGAGCAGATCTCAAGGAGACTCTCTGCAGCAAAGCCATGGGGGGTCTCTGAGATGGACCCTGGCCTGCAGCCTGTCCCACCTGGCCACTGTCATGGACTCTCTGTGAGGTCACCGCCTCCCAAACTCCTTTAGCCAACAAGATGAGGTGCTGCAAAAGCCCCTTGTGATGTCACTGCCATACCCACCCCTGCCCTCCAGGGCTAATGTCCTGCCCCAGGCAGCCCCTTTGCATGGCTGAACTGTTCCTAGGGGTGAAAGTGACACATTTCTTACAGGGCCTGTTCTAGTGGGCAGCATCCCTTGGGCCAGGGGAGATTCAAGGCAGAAACAAGGGGGGTTTCAGTAAAGCTACATGTGAATGCATCCATCTAGCAACACCTGCCAGCCACACCAACGGGGGAGGTTTTTGTGCAACAACAACATGCAGTGGAGACATACTGTAAGAGAAGTGGCCGCCTCAGGGAGATTGCTATGAGGTGCTGAAGTAGCTCAGTGGGGAGTGTGTTAACCTGAAGATCTAAAGGGCCCTGATTCAACCCCAGACTTTGGCAAAAGCATTGGTTCTTGAGTCTCGTCTTTTCTTTGGCTCCTCTGTGAAGAGCCCAGCTGTGCCTCCTGGAAGGGCCTTGTCTGTCCTGCTGCTCCACTTGGGAGCCAGCAAGTCCTGCTCCTCCTCTGCCAAGGAAGGAAAAAGGAGCTCTCCTTAGAGCAGTGTCAAGGCAGCCCCCTAAGAACACCTGCCCTTGCTCTGCCAGCTGAGCTATTGAAGCTCCTCTCTCACTGCTGCTTTGTCCATCATGGCAGGAACAGAATCCGGGACTCACCCAATCAGGCCAGGTGCCCAGAAACCCCAGACAGACGTGCACATCCGCACGCTGGCAGCAGCTGTTGTAGGACCCTACAAATCCACCACTAGACCTAATTCTCCATATGACAGGCAGCCCAAGGGAGGGCTCTGGGGTCTCAAGCAGAACAGAGTCTTAGACGGGGGGGGGGGGGGTTCTCAGCAAACTGGGCTCTCAGAGCACAGGGGAAGTTTGGGGGCTCATTGCTGGGCCATGGGGTGAAGCAGCAAACCAGCCCCCTCGTGTGGGGCCTGTGAGTGTTGCTGAATCTGGGCCCCTGCATCTGGGCAATGGCAAACAAAAGGTCTGGGGGCCACACAGAGACCCCGCTGGGCTGAGCAGGAAGTGGCTGGGACTTTGCTTTGTCTTTGCCTGTGGGCTTGGCTGTCTGCAGCCTGGAAACCTCCTGGGCTCCTCAGACCTGCCCTGAGTGACGGGGGCAGAGGGGGAGCAGCTCACACATGCCAAGGGGCTGGCCAGGGGCAGGACATGAGCCTGCAAGGCAGCAGTGACATCACAAGGAACTTTTGCAGCACCTCAGCTCATTGGTTGGGAGGCAGTGACCTCACAGAGGGTCCATGGCAACAGCCAGGTGGGACAGGCTGCAGGGCTGGGGCCATCTCAGAGACCCCATGGCCTGGCTGCCTGGAATCTCCTTTGTGAGGTTTCTTGAGGGCAGAAGGGATTGAGGTCCCATCTGGGAGTGTCTCTGTGGAGATTTCCCCTTTCCCCAGGCTGCAGTGGGAGGGGCCGGGGCAGGCAGGGGTACAGGAGGGGCTGGCACTGAACTGAACAGACCTCTGGGAGAAGCAAGAGGAAGGGCTGTAACAGCCGACAAGTATAGGGTTTGAACCCATGCATGCAGAGCACAATGGATTAGCCATCCATTGCCTTAACCAGTCGGCCACCTCATCTGACCTGTAGGCACTTGTTTCAAACTACACAAAGCCAGCACTGCCAGGAACCTTTGTGCCACTTGCTGGCTGGCCAGGGACACTCAGGGCTGGAAGGTTTTGGCTTTTCACAATGTTCCCTGGGCTGTTGTACAAAGCTCAGTGCTGGTAACAAACCCAAACACCCCCTGGCTACATCTACCCTGCAGGCTATTACACAAGAACTCTTTTGTGCAAGAGTTCTTGTGCAAAACGTCTTGTGCAAGAGCACATCCACACTGGCATGTGCTTTTGCGCAAGAATGTCAGTAGTATAAGGGCCCTACCATCAATCAAACGTTAGCCCTGCCCCCTGACCCCGGAAGTCCCGTCCCCCCGTCACTGGAAGTCCCGCCTGTGGGGGGTAGTACATCTGGGGTCAAGAGGGACAGGTGACCGGAAGTAAAGGGTGTCATGTGACCCCCGTTAGGCCTGGCCCCTGTCACTGGAAGTCCCACCCTTGGGGGTAATACATCCGGGGTCAAGAGGGACAGGTGACCGGAAGTAAAAGGTGTCATGTGACCCCTCTAAGGACTTGCCCCGCCTCCCTCTACCAATCAAGAAGGGTTTTTCCCCTGTAGGACCGCCCCGCGAACCGCTTTGACCAATCGGGGGCAGTTCCAGGACCGGATGACCCGCCCGGAAGTGGGTCATATGACCCCTCTAAGAGCTTCCCGTGACACCCTCTGCCAATCAGAGCATAGCACTTCCCCATAAGTTCTAGCTCCACACAAAAGAGGCCATCTTGTTCCACAAGCGTGTGTTTCAAAGATCGTGCAAACGCTGAGCGGAAACATGGACTCCTTCACCACCCCCACCAGAAGTTTGGACTTTGCTTTGGTGCTGAGGGCCTTCCACTGCACGAGAAGAAAGCGCCACATCAGCAACAGTTCCAAGGATGAGGGAGAGGCGAAAAGGGGCCCTTTGCCCCCACTGCTATTGGATACACCACAATCTGACCCCGAACTCCCACCGCTCACGAGGCAGCCTGACGAGCTAGACGGCCTCTCGTTATCTGTCCCTATGGAGGAAGCTGCCCATGGCTCCCAGGAGTCGGACAAGGTGAACGGAAAAGAAGTCAAACAGGTAAATGAAAAATCGAGGTGGGGGGCATCATGGGTGTTTTGTGAATCTAAAAACCAGCAGCTGTAGCTTACTCTCTTTTTTTTTTTTGACAATCTCTCGACAGCTCGACGATGACTTTCTAGAAGCCTTTGAGAAATTGCACATCAGTAATCCTGTGGGAGTAAATCTATCTTGTGCCAGCTGTTTTTGCTCATGTCTGACACATGGATCTCAAGAACAAAAGTGGAAGAATGAATTAACTTGGACTCCCTAATAGCGATAGTGGTGGGGTTGTCATGGTGCCCATTTGCAGACAGCTGTAAAAGGGTGTGTTAATCCAAATGCTTAATAAAACTTGTATTAAATGTGTTGGTGTGAATGTGTTCCAGCTTGCGAACAGGAACTGCTAACAGGGAGTTTGGAGAGGGAGTTCTCCAGGTAAAAGAGGAGTAAAAACGGGACCCTTGTGGTAAGTGGCTGTCTGGAGTGTGTGTTTGTGTGGGGGGGAGTTATTTGCTGTGTGCTGAGCTTGTGTTTGTCTGGTTGGTTGGTTGGTTTGTTTGCTTGAAGGAGCTTCTAAAAGGTTTGAAATCTAGAAGCCTCTGTTAATTGGCTGAGCCTCAGTCAGGGGGAAGGGCTACCAGAGCTATATAAGCCTGTGACTCAGCGACCAGGGAGCTTGCGAACAGGAAATGCTAACGGAGTTTGGAGAGGGAGGTTAGAGGGGGAGGGTAGAGGGCACTAGTTATTTCTTTAAAACATAACTCTTATAATAATCTATATTCCAGAGGTTTAAAAAGAATCCCAGTTTATACTTAAACTTATTAATTAGAAAAATGGAGACAGAAGCCCAGCAGCAGAGTGGGGGCTATCCTGTTTATTGCATCGAGTGTAACATGTATGATTACCTGCCCTGTGGGCGGGTGGCGTATGTGTGCACCCGTTGCAAGGAGCTCCTGACCCTCAGACCGAGTTCGGGCTTTGGAGGCCAGGTGGCTGAACTGGAGGAGCTAAGGGAGGTAGAGAGATATGTGGATGAGACTTTCTGGGACACTGTAGTACTGTCCCACCTCCAGTCTGAGAGCCCCAGTGCTCTTAAGGAGGATGAAAGTCTCAAGGGAACAGAGCATTCAATGGGAGCAGAGGAAACCATCCCGTGGTTGGGACCCTCCTCCCAGAGGATGTTGCGGTATCCTCTCGCACTGAGGATACCTCTGAGGGAGGAATGCCAGTTCGGAAGAGGCAGGTGTTAGTAGTGGGTGATTCGATCGTTAGAAACATAGATAGTTGGGTTTGTGATGACCGGGAGAACCGTATGGTCACTTGCCTGCCTGGTGCGAAGGTTGCGGATCTCTCGAGGCATCTAGATAGACTTATGTGTAGTGCTGGGGAGGAGCCGGTGGTCGTGGTACATGTAGGTACCAATGACGTAGGGAAGGGTAGGAGAGATGTCCTGGAGGCCAAATTTAGGCTGCTAGGAAGGAGACTGAAATCCAGGACCTCTACGGTGGCGTTCTCGGAAATGCTTCCAGTTCCACGCGCAGGGCCAGGTAGGCAGGCAGAGATTCAGAATCTCAATGCGTGGATGAGACGATGGTGTAGGGAAGAGGGTTTGGATTTATTAGGAACTGGGGACACTTTTGGGAGAGAGCCTATACAGGAAGGATGGGCTCCACCTAAACCAGGTGGAACCAGACTGCTGGCACTAAACATTAAAAAGGCCGTAGAGCAGTTTTTAAACTGAGAGATGGGGAAAGCCGATTGGTGCGGAGATGCACGTAAATCGGAGAGACTTCTCTTAGAGGAGAATCCATTGATAGAGATTCTCTAAGCTGTAGTCAGAAAGAGAGGAGGAGAGGGCAAACCATGGGCCAGAGCAGACAAACAACCACGTACAAAGGAATCCAATGCATCAGGGAAGGGCAGACAAATAAGCAGTGGCAAATTTTTAAGAGCTTCTACACAAATGCTAGAGTCTGACTAATAAGATGGGTGAACTAGAGTACCTAGTATTAAATGAGGAGATTGACATAATAGGCATCACTGAAACCTGGTGGAATGAGGAAAATCTGTGGGACACAATCATGCGGGATATAAAATATATCGAAAGGATAGAGCAGGCCGGGTGGGTGGCGGAGTGGCACTGTATGTGAAAGATAATGTAGAATCAAATGAAATAAAAATATTAAATGAATCAACATGTTCAATAGAATCGCTATGGATAGTAATTCCATGCTCCAAAAATAAGAAATTAGCAGTAGGGATATATTACGACCACCTGACCAGGACAGGGATACTGACATTGAAATGCTGAGGAGATTAGAGAGGCTACCAAAATAAAGAACTCTATAATAATGGGGATTTTAATTACCCCCATATTGACTGGATACATGTCACCTCAGGAAGAAGCGGAGATAAAATTTCTCAATGGCTTAAATGACTGCTTCTTGGAGCAGCTGGTGCAGGAACCCACAAGGGAGAGGCAATTCTCGATTTAGTCCTGAGTGGAGCGCAGGATCAGGTCAGGAAATAACCGTTACAGGACCGCTTGGGAATAGTGACCATAATATAATAACATTCAACATTCCTGTGGTGGGAAGAACACCTCAGCAGACCAGCACCCTGGCATTTAATTTCAAAGAGAATTACACAAAAATGAGGAGGTTAGTTAAACAGAAATTAAAAGGCACAGTGACTAGAGCCAAATCCTGCAAGCTGCATGGAAACTTTTAAAGACACCATAATAGAGGCCCAACTTAAATGTATACCCCAAATTAAAAAACATAGCAAGAGACCTAAAAAGAGTCACCGTGGCTTAACCACCATGTAAAAGAAGCAGTGAGGACAAAAGGCATCTTTTAAGAAGTGGAAGTCAATCCTAGTGAGATAAATAGAAAGGAACATAAACACTGTCAAATCAAGTGTAAAAATGTAATAAGAAAAGCAAAAAAGATTTTTGAGGAACAGCTAGCCAAAAACTCAAAAAGAAATAACAAAATGTTTTTAAGTACATTAGAAGCAGGAAGCCTGCTAAAAACCTGTGGGTCCCTAGACGATCGAACTATGAAAGGCGCTATCAAGGACGATAAAGCCATTGCATGGAGAAACTAAATGATTTCTTTGCTTCAGTCTTCACGGCTGAGGACGTTGGGGAGATTCCCAAATCTGCACCGTCCTTTGTGGGTAACGAATCTGAGGAACTGTCCCGGATTGAAGTGTCATTAGAGGAGGTTTTGGAACAAATAAAAACTTAATGTTAACAAATCTCCGGGACCGGATGGCATTCATCCAAGGGTTCTAAAAGAACTCAAATGGGAAATTGCTGAACTATTATCTGTGGTTTGTAACCTATCCCTTAAATCGGCTTCCGTACCTAATGACTGGAAGGTAGCCAACGTGACACCAATATTTAAAAAGGGCTCTAGAGGCGATCCGGCAATTACAGACCGGTAAGTCTAACTTCAGTACCTGGCAAATTAGTCGAAACAATAGTAAAGAATAAAATTGTGAAGCATGTAGAAGAACATAATTTGTTGGACAAAAGTCAACATGGTTTCTGTAAAGGGAAATCCTGTCTTACTAATCTATTAGAGTTCTTTGAAGGTTAACAAACATGCGGACAAGGGGGATCCAGTAGATATAGTATACTTAGATTTCCAGAAAGCCTTTGACAAGGTCCTCACCAAAGGCTCTTGTGTAAATTACATGGCCATGGGATAAGAGGGAAGGTCCTTTCTTGGATTGAGAACTGGTTGAAAGACAGGAAACAAAGGGTAGGAATAAATGGTAAATTTTCAGAATGGAGAGGGGTAACTAGTGGTGTCCCCAAGGGTCAGTCCTAGGACCAATCCTGTTCAACTTATTCATAAATGATCTGGAGAAAGGGTAAGCAGTGAGGTGGTAAAGTTTGCGGATGATACCAAACTGTTTAGGATAGTCAAGACAGAAGCAGACTGTGAGGGACTCCAAGAAGATCTCACCAAACTGAGTGATTGGGCAACAAAAATGGCAAATGAAATTTAATGTGGATAAGTGTAAAGTAATGCACATCGGGAAAAATAACCCCAACTATACGTACAGTATGATGGGGGCTAATTTGGCTACGACAAATCAGGAAACAGATCTTGGAGTTATCATGGACAGTTCTCTGAAAACTTCCACACATGTGCAGCGGTCAAAAAGGCAAATAGGATGCTAGGTATTATTAAGAAAGGGATAGAAAATAAGACCCAGAATATCTTACTGCCCCTGTATAAAACTATGGTACGCCCACATCTTGAATACTGTGTACAGATGTGGTCTCTCACCTCAAAAAGATATTTTGGCCTTGGAAAGGGTTCAGAAAAGGGCAACTAAAATGATTAGGGGTTTGGAACGGGTCCCATATGAGGAGAGGTTAAAGCGACTGGGACTTTTCAGTTTAGAAAAGAGGAGACTGAGGGGGATATGATAGAGGTGTATAAAATCATGAGTGGTGTGGAGAGGGCCGATAAAGAAAAGTTATTTATTAGTTCCCTAAATAGAAGAACTAGAGGACACCAAATGAAATTAATGGATAGCAGGTTTAAAACTAATAAAAGAAAGTTCTTCTTCACACAGCGTGTAGTCAGCCTGTGGAACTCCTTGCCAGAGGAGGCTGTGAAGGCTAGGAATATAACAGAGTTTAAAGAGAAGCTAGATAATTTCATGGTGGTTAGGTCCATAAAAGGCTATTAGCCAGGGGGATAAAATGGTGTCCTTGGCCTCTGTTTGTCAGAGGCTAGAGAGGGATGGCAGGAGACAAATCGCTTGATCATTGTCTTCGGTCCACCCCCTCTGGGGCGCCTGGTGCTGGCCACTGTCGGCAGACAGGATACTGGGCTAGATGGACCTTTGGTCTGACCCGGTACGGCCGTTCTTATGTTCTTATGTTCTTATGTTCCATACTTACAGCATCTTTTACTAACACAAATAACAGTCATGTCTATGCAGATAGCTCTGTTAGAGAAAATATATTACACCCCCGGGGAAGTTGGCAGCTTTGGTGGGGTGAACCCTCTGTTTCAAGCAGTCAAAAAAGCACAGTAAAACTTTGAACAGAAGACAGGTAACATCATGGCTTTCAGACCAGGATGCTTACTCTTTGCACAAGCCTGCTCGAATACGTTTTAAAAGAAACAAGACCATTGTCTCAGATGCGGATGCACAACGGCAAGCAGATTTGGTGGATATGCACCGGTTCTCCAAACACAACAGCGGTTTTAAGTATATTTTAACAGTGATCGACATTCTATCAAAATATGCTTGGGCCTTAAGCCTAAAGGACAAGACGGGCAAGGAGGTAGCCAAGGCCTTTGAAGCTATTTTCAGCGAAGGTCGCATGCCTCAAAAATTACAAACTGATCGGGGGAAAAGAATTTTTAAACAAACCTTTAAGTGGATTGTTAAAGCGGCATGGTGTCCACCATTTTGTTACTAACAATGAAGTCAAAGCGGGGGGTTGTGGAGCGATTTAACAGAACTTTAAAATCTAGGATGTGGAGATATTTTACAGCCCACAATACCTTTCTCTACATTGACGTGTTATCTGAGTTTATAAAGAGTTACAACTGGCGCTTTCACAGAACTATACGTACCAGACCTGCTGATGTGAACCCTGCAAATTCTCTGAAGGTCTGGAAAACTGTTTATGGAGATGATTTTAAAATAAAGCAGGCTGTTGTTCCTTTTAGAAAAGGGGACCACGTGAGACTCTCTAAAACCAAAGGTGCTTTTAAAAAAAGGTTATGAACAAACGTTTACCGATGAGATATTCATAGTGGATGAAGCCTTAACCAGGGGTGAGAGACTCGTCTACCGATTAAAAGATTACGAGGGTGAGACAGTGACGGGGTCGTTTTACCCTGAAGAATTACAAAAGGTGAACCCCAAACAAGACAGGATTTACAGGATTGAAAAAGTTCTAGCAGAGAAAGGGAAAGGGAGAAAAAAAGCAGCTATTGGTGAAATGGCTGGGGTGGCCCAACAAATTTAACAGTTGGGTAGAAGCTTCTCAACTCTGTAATGTTTAAGCGTGAATAAAAACAATCCCACCTGCAAGGAGAGAAATGGGGGACGGTGGCTTCTACATCACTTTGCCCAGCAACGCCCGTTCTGGGGCTTTTCCCCAAAACACCAGCTCGGCCTTTACGATACAGCTAATAAAGCCACTGGATCTCTCGGGTGCCAGGGAAGTGGGGCTAGTGGAAATACAATATCCGCACAGCTGGAACAACATTACTGAGGACACCCCTTTCCAAATCACCTTTGGAGATAAATCATGGAGTTATATCCTACGATGAGGTTATTACTCAACTATACCCGAATTATTGGAACATATAAACAGCATTGTGGCACGTCATTCTGGACCGCCTGATGTGATCATGAATTATGACCCGGTGAGTAGAAAATTTAGACTTAAATCCACCGATGCTACTGCTACGTTTTCTACCATCGGGGAGCTAGCTAACATTCTGGGTTTGGCCCCCGAGCACAGTGTCCAGAAGAGCCCCTTCTCAGCAGACATCACAGGGGGTTTCAACTCCTTGTATCTATACACAGATATTGTAGAACACCAGTTTGTGGGGGACTTTTCTGTCCCCCTGTTACGCTGCGTCCCTGTCAGAGGAAATAACAATGAGTTTGTTACCATCACCTACAATAAGCCTCATTACGTACCCATCAGTCAACACCACATCGACACCATCACCACTGAAATAAAGACAGATCAAAACAGGCACGTCTCATTTCGCTTTGGCAAGGTGATTGTGAAGCTGCACCTGCGTTCCCGGAAAGAGCGAGGTTTCTAAAAAGCAAAACACTATTATGGTGATCGTAAAAAATTACGGTGACCCCAAAGTCTACAGCAACTATTACAAAGCCCAGGCTGGATATGCCCTTCCTGGATATCATGGAGCCCTTGTGATGTAAAGGGCCGGCGTGGGCGGAATATTCTGTAGCCTTTTTCGAAAAGCTGTACCGCTTTTGCGAAGAGGGCTAGAGATTATTAAACCCCACATAAAAACAGCCGCTCAAAACATAGCCAGAGATGTGGTAGGCCACGTTTCCCAGGCTGTCCTGGAGAAGGTGGGGAATCCGGCTACACAGGAAGGGTCAGGGCTGATGTATATTAAAAGGAGGAAGAGAAAGAGAAATGAGTCATACCCGTGATGCACAGGCCCCCCGAAACCCTTTAAAAGAAGAGCCTTGACACGCAGGACAGGCCATAAGCGAAAGTCCAAGAGGAAGCCAGGGAGAAAGAGGACACGCTCTGTACCTGGTAAAAGAGATATATTTTAGTCAACATGGCTTTCGTTCACTGCAGGTCGGAAGAGTGCACCAAATCCGAACTAGACTTGTTTCAGATAGCCCCTACGCAGACCAGCATTGAGAAAAGCATCTACATCGAGGTGCTGCCTCTGTCAGCCGTGACAGAGACTGGCCCCATCGACTTTTTTTATAGCAGGGAATGGCATAGATTATATGGATTTAAACAACACGCTACTCTACCTTTGTTGCAAGATAGTAAAAGGAGACGGGACTGCACTCCCCAGGGATGCCGCGGTAGGCCTGGTGAATTACCCCGTGGCCTCTATTTTCAGTTAATTGGACGTTACGTTGGGAGACCGCCTAGTAAGCCAAAGCAACAACTGTTACCCTTACAGGGCCTTTATCGAATCAGTTCTCAATTACAGCGACGACACCCTCGCTACACAATTTTCCGCCGGACTGTTTTACAAAGACACTCCTGGACAACATGAAAAAACAGAGCTGGATGGTGAGAATCTAGGATTTGTGAGGTGTACAAGGCTGACGTCCCAGAGCAGGACAGTAGAGTTGTTGGGTCATCTACACAGCGACTTGTTTTTTCAAGAAAAACTTTTGTTGAACGGGGTGGATGTGAAAATTAAATTGACACGCAGTAAAGAGGCCTTTTGTTTAATGGGTGATGCGGCTGAGGGTTTTAAACTGCGCATTGTATCAGCCTCCCTCTTTGTGAAGAAAGTGCGTGTGGCCCCAGGTGTCCATCTGGGGCATGCGGAGGCCCTGCTTACCGCTAATGCTAAATACCCTGTGGACCGTGTGGGAATGAAAGTGTTTAGCATCCCCGCAGGCAGCAGGGTCAGTAACCAGGAGAACTTGTTCTTGGGATAGTTACCCAAAATACTTGTCCTAGTGTTTGTGGATAATGACGCCTTTAGCAGAAGTTACACTAAAAACCCCTTTCATTTTAAACATTATGATATTAATTTTGTGGCCCTGTATGTGGATGGTGAACAGATACCAACCAAACCTCTGCAACCAGACTTTGAGGCCGGCCGCTGTGTGAGAGAATACATGAATCTGGTACAGACAGCAGGCAAACACATGAAAGATCGTTCTCTGTTAATCCACCGTGAGGAGTTTGCATGGGGTTACACCTTGTTTGCCTTCGATCTCTCTCCTGACCAGGAATGCGCCGACCACTATTCGCTGATTAAAACAGGGAACCTCAGAGCAGAAATACGCTTTGGGAAGGCTTTGACTGTCACCGTCAATATGATCGTGTATGGGGTTTTTGACAACGTCATAGAGATAAATCAGAGGGGAAACGTTCTGTTTGATTACATGTGAAGATGGACACCGTGCAGCTCTCACGTGTCTTATCAACAGACCCTTATACAAAAGAGAATTTCTTGGATGTGTTCCCTTGTGATAACCTGCCACCAGGGAGCCAATCTCAGAGACCCCTAGGTTTGGTGGTCAACACGCACCCTCACAACCAACCCGGTGAACACTGGCTTGCCTTGTATCTGGCGGAGCGTAACCGCGGAGAGTTTTTTGATTCTTATGGGCATCCCCCGAACAGTGCATTGTTTCCTAGAAGCATTATGAAATTTTTAAACAAAAATGCCACCGACATTGTGTTTCACACTAGGCAATTACAACACCCCCTCTCTGTCACCTGCGGCTATCACTGTGTGTTTTTCTTGCATTACCGTAGCAAGGGTTTATCTTTTGACCAGATTTTAAAAATGTATTCTAATGACAATGCAAAATGACCAGATGGCGATGAACTTTGTAAAAAATAAATTTAAATACTTGGGCATGCCTAGTCTTGCTCAAAACGTGTTTCAGCAAACTCAGACATGCGTATCCTGCAATGACTTTCATAGCCATGTTGCTCAATAAAGCACCCCAGGTGAGCGGTTTAAAGGCAACTGATGTTTGTTTTTCTTAATTTTTGTTCTTAAAAACAATGAACAATTCAGAAAAAATACCAAGACATTATATATATATATATTAAATATATATTCTATATATATAGAAGTGTTTTATTTAAAGCAAAACATGATCAAGTTCAAAAATTATTTTTAGAACATGACAAACTTCACACACTGAGCCATTCAGATAGTTTAGGCAATTTTCGTTTTTTAGAAGGCAAAAAAGGAGACGGTGTTTCTCGATCCATCCCAGCGTCAGCGGCTGAGGCCTTCAGGCGTTCCAAAAGAACTCTGTTGTCTGCACTGCCCATGATGGAAGATGGGACGTTTAGTTCTGCCATGGCATTTATAAACACATCCCACCCTTTAGGTACATGTCTGCTAGGGACAGAATGCGTCTGGGTAACGGCTCTGACTAAGTCAAGCATGTTAGAACCATTAACCACCGAGCCTTTGTACACAAATGCACCTTTATCATTCCAGGAAGCGATAGTTTTATCCTGGCCCAGCTTATTTAGCAACACTGAGGCGTTTTTCTTATAACGCTTATTCACGTTATCCAACACCTCCTGAACCACAGAGTCTGAGGTGTTTGCTGTTTCTGGAGGTTTGGCGGTGTCACTCTGTTCCGGTAGAAACAGACTTATTTTCCCTTTATCTGCATCACTTTGCCTCACGTACGTTAGGTACCTCTGAAGCACAGCGCTGTAGAGTTTAGCCTTTTCGTATTCAGCTAAGTCAGTCCTTTGAAGAACAGACTTCATTTCAGCATCCAGTAAGCGAGTTGCGGTTGGTCTGATATTTTCCTCCACTGGAGGGGGAGCCCTTAATTGCTCCAGCTGATGGCTGGGCACCAGGTATATTTTTTCTGCATACTCCATTATCGGTTATTCAAAAGTCCCGTTATCAGAGGGACAGCAAAACTTAACAAAGGGCCGATAAACCCCCCAGACTGTTTCACCAGATGCTTCTTTCTTTTAAGTGAGACCCTTTTATTAGACAATGTTTTTATAAGTGTGCGTTTCTTTTTCAGCATGCTCACCTGATTCTGCGTCAAAGGCACGTTTCCTTTTAAGGTATTGAGTGCTATTTCTGAGATGGCCGCTACTAAATCGTCAGAGGCCGAACACAGTATAGCCTTCCTTTGATGCGGGGATGATTTGCTAAGTAATTTTAAAAGAGCCAGGTTTCTCTTCATGCAGCTAGACATGTTTTCGGTCGGCAACCCCCAGCTGTTAAAAAGGGTCTGCCGATAAATCATCTCTTTTTGTACCCGGCAGGTGTTCTTTTCAAAGTATAAACCACCGGCCAGTCTGGAGGGAAAAGACCGGTTCTTAGTCTATAAGCTTCTGGCTTGGACGCATTTAAATCCACCACCAGGTAGCCATAAGGTCTTTTGGTAGCATCCTCAAAAGCTTCTAGAAAGAATGGAGCCTTGCCGGGGTACATTTGCCGAGCAAGCATAGTGATTTATAGTTTATCCCTGGGGTTTTTGAACAGAACTTGCGAACAGGTGAGTGCTAACAGGGAGTTTAGAGAGGGAGTTCTCCAGTTAAAGGAGAAGCAGATACAGGACTCTTGAGGGAAGTGTGTGTTGTTATTGGGGTTTTCTTGCTGTGTGCTGAGCTTGTGTTTGTTGGTGTGTGGTGGGGTTTTTTTTTTCCTCCCCCTTCTCTGTGTTTTTGAGTGAGGCTTTAGAGAGGGAGTTCTCCAGGTAGAGGAGAAGCAGATAGAGAACTCTTCAGAGAAGTGTGTGTTGTGTTTGGGGCTTTCTTGCTGTGTGCTGAGCTTGTGTTTGTGAGTGAGGGTTGATGTATGTTCTTTTTTTGTTTGTTTTTTCCCCTGTGTTTGTGAGTGAGGCTTTTTTTCTCCCGCTTCCCTTTGCCCTCCCCCTCCCCTTCATGGAGTGTGTGCTGTGATTGGCTGGGGCTCTGATTGGCTGTGATTGGCAGGTGGAAACTGTTGGCTTCTAATTAAAGTTTGAATTCTTGAAGCCTCTGCTTATTGGCTGAGCCTTGGTAGGGGGAAGGACTTTCAGGCAGTCCAGGGCTTTATAAGGCTCCTTGGGCAAGCGACCAAGGAGCTTGCGAACAGGTGAGTGCTAACAGGGAGTTTAGAGAGGGAGTTAGGGAGGGGAGAGGGTGAGGTTCTCTTGCCTTTCTTTTTAAATCCCTTCTCCAGGACAGCAGGGATGGATGCTGATGGTTCTGCAGTTGTTACCTGCACGGAGTGTGCCATGTTTGTCTTCCTCCCGGATGAAAGAATGGATTTCATCTGCATTAAGTGCAAGCTGGTCGCCATTTTGGAAGAAAAAATTAGAGGGCTGGAGGCCCAAGTGTCGACCCTACGCTCGATCAGAGAGGATGAAGACGTCCTCGATCAAAGGCAGCATTTAATCCTTCACACGCGGCAGGCGGAAGAGCCAGAGAGGGCAGTACGTGACCAGGAAGAGAACTGGCAGCATGTAACTTCTAGAACGGGAAAAAGGCCAGCATGGGAATCCCCCAATGCTATAGAGGTAAGTAATCGCTTTCAGGCTCTCTCCACAGGCTCTGCAGTGCTGAATGCTTTGGAAGGGACCTCACAAGGAAGAAACCAGAAGGGAACACCATCTACCGGAAGGCATGGGACGCGTAGTCCTAGGGATGGGGGTTTCACGGCCACCGCCCCCAAAAGAAAACGACGGGTGGTGGTGGTCGGGGACTCCCTCCTAAGAGGGACTGAACCATCCCTCTGCCGTCCGGACCTGGAATCTCGAGAGGTATGCTGTTTACCAGGAGCTCGCATTAAGGATGTGACTGAGAGGCTTACCAAGCTGATCAAACCTTTGGATCGCTACCCCTTCCTGCTTCTCTACGTGGGAACTAACGATACGGCCAAGAATGACCTTGAGCGGGTTACTGCGGATTATGTAGCGCTGGGAAGAAGGATCCAAGAATTCGGAGCGCAAGTGGTGTTCTCGTCCATCCTCCCTGCTGAGGGGAAAGGACTGGGCAGGGGTCGTCGAATTGAGGACGTAAATGCGTGGTTGCGCAGGTGGTGTCGCAGAGAGGGCTTTGGTTTCTTTGACCATAGGACTCTGTTCCCGGGCACGAGGATTGTTAGGAAGAGATGGGATCCACCTAACGAAGAGAGGAAGGAGCATCTTCGCGGGCAGGCTTGCAAACCTAGTGAGGAGGGCTTTAAACTAGGTTCGTCGGGGGGATGGTGACCAAAACCCTGAGGGGAGTGGGAAAGTCGGATACCGGGAAGAAATGCAGAGAGGAACGAGCAAGAAAGGAGGACCCCTGTTTCGAATGGAGAAGAGAGGGCTATCAACTGGTTATCTGAGGTGTTTGTACACTAATGCGAGAAACCTGGGCAACAAACAGGAAGAACTGGAGGCCCTGGCCCAGTCCGAGAAATATGATTTAATTAGGATAACAGAGACTTGGTGGGATGACTCGCATGACTGGAGCGCTGTCATGGAAGGGTACAGACTGTTCAGGAAGAACAGGCAGGGTAGAAAAGGAGGAGGAGTTGCACTATATGCAAGAGAGCACTATGATTGCTCTGAACTCCAGTATAAAGAGGGAGAAAAACCTGTTGAGAGTCTATGGGTTAAGTTTAAAGGAGCAAACAACAGCAGTGAGGTTGTGGTTGGTGTCTGCTACAGGCCACTGAATCAGGTGGATGAGGTAGATGAGGCTTTCTTCGGACAACTGAGAGAAGCTTCCAGATCGCAGGCCCTGGTTCTCGTGGGGGACTTTAATCACCCTGACATCTGTTGGGAAACCAATGCAGGTACACAGGCAATCCAGGAAGTTTTTGGAGAATGTTGGGGATAACTTCTTGACGCAAGTGCTGAAAGATCCGACCAGGGGCCGTGCGGCAGACTTCTGCTCACAAACAGGGAGGAACTAATAGGGAAGTGGAGGTGGGTGACAACCTGGGAAGCAGTGATCATGAGATGGTAGATTTCAGGATCCTGACCAAAGGAAGAAAAGAGAGTAGTAAAATACACACCTTGAACTTCTAAAAAGCAGATTTTGACTCCCTCAGAGATCTGATGGGCAGAATACCGTGGGATGCTAACATGAAGGGGAAAGGAGTCCAGGACAGCTGGCAGTATTTTAAAGAAGCCTTATTGAAGGCACAGAAAGAAACCATCGCAACGCGTAGCAAGAGAGGCAAACATGGTAGGAGACCGGATTGGCTTACGGGGAAATCCTTGGTGAACTTAAGCACAAAAGGAAGCTTACAAAAGTGGAAACTTGGACAAATGACCAGGAGGGGTTTAAATGTATAGCTCGAGAATGCCGGGGGGCTATCAGGAAGGCGAAAGCACAAATGGAATTGCGACTGGCTAAGGATGTGAAGGATAACAAGAAAGGTTTCTATAGGCATGTTAACAAGAAGAAGGTGATCAGAGAGGGTGTGCGGCCCCTACTGGATGAAGGAGGTAACCTAGTGACGGATGATGTGGGGAAAAGCTGAAGTACTCAATGCTTTCTTTGCCTCTGTATTCACGGACAAGGTAGGCTCCAGGACTTCTGCGCTAAGTGATGCAAGATGGGATGAAGATGGACAGCCCATGGTGGGTAAAGAACAGGTTAGGAACTATTTAGAAAAGCTAAATGTACACAAATCCATGGGTCCGGACTTAATGCATCCGAGGGTACTGAGGGAGTTGGCAAATGTCATTGAGGAGCCTTTGGCCATTATCTTTGAAAAGTCGTGGAGATCGGGAGAAATCCCGGATGATTGGAAAAGGGCAAATGTAGTGCCCATCTTCAAAAAAGGGAAGAAGGACAATCCAGGGAACTATAGGCCGGTCAGTCTTACCTCGGTTCCTGGAAAAAACATGGAAGGGATCCTTAAGGAATCCATTTTGAGGCATTTGGAAGAGAGGAAAGTGATTAGGAATAGTCAGCATGGATTCACAAAGGGCAAGTCGTGCCTGACCAATCTGATTAGCTTCTATGATGAGGTGACTGGCTCTGTGGACGTAGGAAAGTCAGTGGATGTGATATACCTTGACTTTAGCAAGGCTTTTGATACGGTCTCCCACAATATTCTTGCCAGCAAGTTAAAGGAATGTAGATTGGATAAATGGACGGTAAGATGGATAGAAAGATGGCTAGAAGGCCGGGCCCAGTGGGTAGTGATCAATGGCTCGATGTCAGGCTGGCGGTCGGTTTCTAGCGGAGTGCCCCAAGGTTCGGTTCTAGGACCGGTTTTGTTCAATATCTTTATTAATGACCTGGATGAGGGGATGGATTGCACCTTCAGCAAGTTTGCGGATGACACTAAGCTAGGGGGAGAGGTAGATACGCTTGAGGGCAGAGATAGGGTCCAGATTGACCTAGACAAATTGGAGGATTGGGCCACAAGAAATCTGATGAAGTTCAACAAGGACAAGTGCAGAGTCCTGCACTTGGGACGGAAGAATCCCAAGCATAGTTACAAGCTGGGGACCAACCAGTTAAGTAGTAGTTCTGCAGAAAAGGACCTGGGGGTTACAGTGGATGAGAAGCTGGATATGAGTCAACAGTGTGCCCTTGTAGCCAAGAAGGCTAATGGCATATTAGGTTGCATTAAGAGGAGCATTGCCAGCAGATCCAGAGATGTCATTATTCCCCTTTATTCGGCTCTGGAGAGGCCAGATCTGGAGTATTGTGTCCAGTTCTGGGCCCCCCCACTACAAAAAGGATGTGGACACATTGGAGAGGGTCTAGCGGAGGGCAACCAAAATGATTAGGGGGCTGGAGCATATGACTTATGAGGAGAGGCTGAGGGAGTTGGGTCTGTTTAGTCTGCAGAAGCGAAGAGTGAGGGGGGATTTGATAGCAGCCTTCAACTTCCTGAAGGGAGGTTCCAAAGAGGATGGAGAGAGGCTGTTCTCAGTAGTGACAGATGGCAGAACAAGGAGCAATGGTCTCAAGTTGTAGTGGGAGAGGTCCAGGTTGGATATTAGGAAAAACTATTTCACTAGGAGGGTAGTGAAGCACTGGAATGGGTTGCCTAGGGAGGTAGTGGAGTCTCCATCCCTGGAGGTGTTTAAGTCTCGGCTTGACAAAGCCCTGGCTGGGTTGATTTACTTGGGATTGGTCCTGCTTATAGCAGAGGGCTGGACTTGATGACCTTCTGAGGTCTCTTCCAGCTCTATGGTTCTATGATTCTATGAGAACCATGTACTTAGCGTTTAGGTTAATCGTACAGCTCTCTTTCCCCTGACAAAATATGTTCTGAACAATATACATAATGCTCAAGTTCCTGTGGTGCACGTACTTGGTAAAGGCTCTCTCAATTTCATCACTTTCACAAGCAGAGTTCATCAGATCATCCACGATAATCAGATTCACTTTATTAGTAGGAAACAAACGGTCATCGTCAAAAGCGTTAGGCAGACCCTCCACAAAATTGATAAAGGGATATTTACAGAGCAGTTCTTTATACAGAGGTTGCCAACAACTGTAACACCACACAATATTCTCAGGCATAACAGACTGTGTGTGTTTGGCATTATCCAATACGTTTTTTATAAAGTAACTTTTCCCACAGTTGCTAGGCCCTGCGAAAATTGCAGAAAAGGGGTGTTTCCACCTCGTATCCATTTTTCAAAAGCCGTAGGGCTGGGTTTTAAACCCTTCTCCTAGGACCCTCTTGTTATATAAACAACTTTCTGTGGTTTTTTAAAGGGTTTTTGTCTCTATTTGCCACTGATTTTTGTTTCTTACAATCGAGGGCTGTTGCACCTCTATTTTTTTTTTGAGGTGTTTTCTTGCAGACCCGTGCAATAGTCCAGGACTAGATCTTTCAAACTGTCAAAGTTGATCTTTTCACAGTTTGCTACGTTTAGGGTAATCCCTTTGACTTTCATATAGGCCTTTCCTCCCGACAGCTTATACCCATAGGTTTTCGGGCCTGCCGACACGAACTCAGTGATGTGTTGATCTGACGGGATCTCGCTCGTGAGGTCCCCTAAATAACCCCCCAGAGGGGGATTCCAGTCACCTTCCCTTTTCACAAATATCACTGAGTCAGTGTCGTGGTACAGACACCGCTCTTGCAACCCAACTAGGAGACTGTATGATTCTAAGCGGGCATAAGCGGTGGTGAAACAGGCTATGAAAACATTGGTATTGCCAGAGACAGAGTACCGGTCTTTTGCGTGCTTCCAACACATGCATGCTGTTTCATCGTCGATAAACTCGCAGGATGAAACCTCGTAATTGGGGGAAAACAGGTACTGAAAGAGTTCGTCAGGGTCTCTCACGATGCTGGTGTTGGGTAGGTTTGTTCTTTGGCCGAATTTACCCCACAGAGAATTTAAAAACAGTTTAGCAATTTGGCGTTTAGCAGGGTTCGACCTGATCTCGTGTTGGCGTAAACGCACGCCTTCTTTTTGGTAAAAATCGTTAACGTACTTATTTTGTTTTTGTTCATCTGTGCACCAGCTGGGATACACCTCCGTCAAACAAGAGGCTTCAGGGTAATTTTATGTACTCTGAAAAGAGTTTGTCAGATTTGTCATTAAAATGCCAGATTTCATAGATTTTAGCCACTGTATATCCCTTTGCTATGGCCACATTCAATTCCACCGTGCACCATGTCCCCAGGATAGCTCTCTCCTCATCAGTATGGGTGCACGTCTCCCGCTGCTCGGTTTCTGCACACGTTTGGCATAGCGGGAACATAAGCTTGCCACCCACTCTGACAGGTAACAATGGGAAAAAGAGGCCTCGCGGGGGGTACACCTTAACTTTTGCAATTCCAAAATAATTTGCGAGGGGTCCAAAGTTGTCAAACTATATCGGGGTGTCCAATAGGGTATTCTTTGGTTTTGTTTACGAAAGGGTACAGGCTGGTAAAATCATAATAGTGGATTTCTTCCCCGGGGTTAGGCTTGTAATATAGGCGGATAGCGTTTGTCCTCCCCCCAAAAAGAGCATCCCTAGGCCTGAGAGGCTGGGGTAACTGGGCTCGGTTTAAAAAGCCTGCAAGCTCCCTGTCTGTTTCTTTCATCACCTCCCTCTTGTGCTCCCAGAGAGTCCTCACTACAAAACCAAGTCGTTTTAGATAGTCGTCTTAAGCTGCGTCTTGTAATAAAGAAACCCAAAAGTTGTCCCTGTCATAGGGTTTTGTGCTTTCACAATAACAGGTGACACAGCCATGGAAAAAACACTCGTTAAACTCAAAGGCTGTGCGTACCCCGTCAACATTGGCATAACCGTCTAAAAAGTAGGGGCCTACCTGTAGTTCCCCACCCTGTAAAGCATGCCGTATTTGTATATTTTCTTTGTAAGAGGTATACAGCAGCCACTCAATAGATGGGGTCGAATATCTCTTTTTCTGCCTGTGGTAATTGTCTGGAGGGAGAAGAGCTACTGTGTTAGGCTCCAAAAACATAAACTTGTACATCGCCATGCAGACGGAGGCCAGCGTGATGTACTGGAAAGGATCGATATACAGGTTTATCTTGGTGAATTTAGCAGGGCCTCTCTCTGCTACATCCCCCATCTCTGTCATTTTCATAATCTCTTTTCTATATAGAATACAAGCCTGTCTCAAAATTTTAACATCCTGTTGACAGTAATACGTGAGCTCTTTCTGCAAGTCAAACGTCTCAGAGCTGTGGTCCCGATACCAGTCGAGAAACTCTGCTTTTTCCCTGGGCATCATACTGTCTACACCATAGTGTCCCACACTGGGCATAGGCCCCACGTAATTTTGGTTTTCTAAAGTTTAAAAAAAAAAAAAAAAAATGTGGAAAATACCCTTTGCACCCTTCAAACCCCATCGCCTGCGGTAGCTTGCTAAGCTTCATGGGCAAGAAGTTTAAAGAGTCTATAAAATGAATGCCCAGGGCCTTAACTTTCACACACATTAGTTTACTACTCTGAGTGATCAGTTCTACTCCCATCTTTTCTTTCAGTAGCTGTCTCACAACAAAGTACGCATCGTAACCTTTGGAATTGTGAGCTATGAATGTGTAGTCACGGAACTCTGCCAATAAAGGTCTTAACGAACATAGAAAGACACTCACCACCCTTAAATTCCCAGGATTTTTCTGGCTTTAGGGCCATAGCAAAAATGTAATTGGGAGTGTGCAACCCAGTCTCCTGCGTGCATTCGAAATCATAAAAAAATATATACTTTTCTGAGGATTCGGGCTTTCTAAGGCTGTCCATATAACAGAGATGACTGTCTATGTTGCCAACAAGCAAGCCCTTACACTGCTTGCAGCGCCGCCCTTTACAGCGGTGCCGCTTGTCCACGTAAGACTGACACTCATCACACAAAGTTTTAGACAGGCATTCGACTTGTTTTTTCGATGCGCAGTCTATGTGTCTGTCTAAGCACTCTTTGGATCAACAATACAGTCTACAGCTAGGACACCTCAGCGGCACGCCCATGCTGTCTGAGCACGTTCCGCTCAAGCAGAGGCGGCAACGATACCTGCAAGAGTGGTCGTGACTGTACACTGTGTGGCAAAACTCACAACAATTTTTTCGCTCCGAACAACTTTTTCACATCCAGAACCCCATAGTAATGCTCATCGTGCAACAGGATAAAATAAGTCTTGGGGTACACTGGGCCCCCCGTTTAAAAAAAGCCCCAGCTGCCTTTCGCCGTATACAGCACCACCTGTATGTTAACTCCTAAATGCTGTTCAAATTTTGCTACGTCGCTGAGCATAACCTTTTTTTGATCTGACCACCCCAGTTTCTTGTGCAGCTTTCTTGCCCCCTCTAACAATTCGGCGTCCGTAGGTTTATGATTGGACATGACGGCCAAGAGCCCGCCCGCAAAACACAGATTGGTACCGGTGTAAGCCAGGTGTGACGGCACGTTGGGGTTTTCCCCATCTCCTGCACCCCCGTAATGGCACAGACAGACTCCACCAGCCAGTAGAATAGAAGGAGTTTATTGCTTCTCCAGGATACAGCACAGCACAGATGTAATCTGGTTACAGGGCAGGCCTAGGATGCTCCAGCCCCCCTTGAGATGGGGGAGCCTGGGCCCCTAAATCCCAGCCCGTTGCCTAGGCTGCTTCCTCCATGATACCAGCCAGAAACCTAACTAACTCACTTCCAGCCCTGCCCCCAGCCAGGGCTCCACTCCCCTTCTTCCCATTGTTCCGCTCCCTGGGAGATACTGATTGGACAGGTTCAGAACCCCCTTGCATAATGATTCATCACCTGCCCTGCTGGGCCGTGCTGCAGCCAGCAGCCAGCGGAGGTCACCCACAGCCCACTGCCCAGCATAGCAACCAGCAAGGTACCCCCCACTACATCACACCAGGTCTACTAAACATGGTCTCTTTTTATGAATAATTTGACTACTAAGAATAGAATTTAAAACTCTACGAGCACCCCCACCCCTGTTTTTTACAACTGTCACAACGAGGCACATTGTTTCATTGAGGTGCAACTCTCTATTACTCTGTAACAGCTTTGAGGTCTGGTTTAAAAAATCCTCAGCAGACAGCTCATCCCTAGTTCTTCTGACCGAAAACAAAGGGTCAGTTAAATTACGGCTCTCTAAACATAACTGAACATAATCATCAGGGCCTACCCTACCATTAACGTCATCTAGAACTAACTATCCCCCTATGTATGGCTTCAACAACCTGTTCAGCTGAATTTATTTGCTCAAGATTGACAAAACGAAATTCCTCACAATATACTGACCCCCCAAATCTAGGTAGTTCACGTTGCCAACTTCTCCCTCTCTCCATATACAACTCTGGATTTTCAGGGGTACTTGTGGGTTCCTCTACGGGACCATCAGGGGCATCTTCTACCTCAGATGCTATTTCAGAGTCAGAGTGGTCTCTGTGAGAAAGTCATCAGGACTAGCCAGGGACCCGTCTACAGACTCATTACCACCCCGCAGGTCAGATAAGCCATTTTGTGAGCCTCCAGTAGGGGACATCTCTTTTTGGTTTTTTTCCCTCATTACCTCTTTAGCCTTTTTTAAAAATTTTGCAGTGATCTTGGCCTGGAACTTTTTGGCAGCCACCAGTTTATCTGCCAAATGCTGTCCCCCCTTTTGTTTACACCTTATCTGATGGGAACCCCTGAGGATGCCCCTTTTACCCAGGCCCCTTTCTTTTAGGCCCCCTGAAGATACAGAGTTCACCAGTTTTCCGAATGAAGAATCAAACTCTTCCCCAATACTAGAATATGGGGGAGCCATGATGAGCTTATGGTTTTGGGAGAATGGTTTGTCAGTCCTTGGTTTTTTTATTCACAACCCCTAGAGCGCATGCTCCGGGTTTGTGAATGTGTGTGGTTTTGCGCACCTTCAGAACCCCTAGAGTGCATGCTCTGGGTTTGTGAATGTGGGCGTTTTCGCTCACAGTTTTCTCAGGGCTTGGTGTGGCAGTGGCTGCTGAGGAACTGGAGTTGTGTTTGCGTGGCTGCAATACCTCGGCATCACAGTAGTTTTCAGTCCTTGTTTTTTTATACGCAGCCCCTAGTGTGTGTGCTCCAGGTCTGAGCACATTCAGACTCCCTAGAGTGCGTGCTCTGGGTTTGTGAATGTAGGTGTTTTTGCTCACAGTTTCCTCAGGGCATGGTGTGGTGGTGGCCGCTGAGGAACTGGAGTTGTGGTTGCATGGTTGTTTTTTACCAGAGTCTTTTGTTTTGTCCTTGGGTTTGACGTATATGAGGTTTGGACCGCCCGGATGCTTCATCTGAACTCTTGTGCTGTTTTGCGTTGTTAAAGGTCTCAAAGCAGATTCCTGGTTCTTTGGCGGTTCTAGAGGAGGTGTCCTTGTAGCTCTGACTACAGCATTGTCAGAAAAGTTGCCCATGCCTATGGAGGTGGGGGAAAAACATTTAAAAAAAACCTGAACTTTATCATCTCTCTCACCCACACCTATGTATTTACTTAAAACCTCAGAACAACCAAACCAATAAGCAAAATATATTTACTGGGCTTCATCCATCCACCAGTCACTGATGCTGGTGAATTTTCCTTTTCAGCTGTCTCATTCCTTTTTCTTTTGAGCTTGTTTTCCCTCTGGTCTAAGGATCTCTCATATTTTGACTGTACTGTGGAGCAAACAACATTATTATAAAATACATGAAACCCTCTTGTAAACTTTAAAAATCATTAGGGTGCTTTTCTATTTAAAAAGTTATAGCTTTAAAACAAAATAATCCATTTCAGGCTGTACAACAAACACCAGTTTTGAATTTATTTCTACCACTTAAAAAAACAAATACACAAAAAACAACAAAAAACCCACAAACATTTTTAAAATACATCTCATTTTGCAGAATAAAAACCAAAACTGCTTTTAAAATCCATTTTGCACAAAAACCCTTGTTAATTTAAACAAACCAAGTACTTAAAAAAAAAAAAACCCTACACCTATGCCTTGCACAGCCCCCACACACACTAAATAGCAGCTTTATAAAACACACCAAACCAAGTTTGCAGCCATATACTTTTCAAAACCCGCATGCATTTAACACATCACATTTTGCACAGAAAAAGCAACCCACCAAACACTCTATACCAGCAGTTTGCCAACATATATTTTAAAACACACCTGTGTCTGTCACAAACTCCATCACACACACCTTCAAAAACTCCCCACAACAGTTTTAAAACCATTTGCAACAATATTTTTTAAAAGCAGCGGTATGCAACAAAATGTTTTGTTTTTTTTTAAACCACTTATCTCTAGCATAAGCCCCTGAATCACCCACAACTTAACCCCTACAGCCAGCTTTTTTAAAATAAAAACCCCAGGTAAAAACACACCACATTTTTGTAACCAACCCAGATACTTTTAGCCTAATCCCATCACCTCCTCCCCCAACTCAGAACTGAACATTTATTTTGAAAACACATTTTGCACAGAAAAAGCAACCCACCAAACACTCTATACCAGCAGTTTGCCAACATATAGTTTAAAAACACCAATAAGCTCCCCCACAATTAAGTTTTGAAAAAAAACCCAACTCACAATTTAAACATTACAATTAGTTAAAAGAAAAAATAACCCACACGCTTTAAAAAACAATTATGGATAGTTACCTTCTACCACACGGTAAAGGCATGCTGGCACAGGGCTATTCTGTTTTCCCCTATGTATATTTGGGACTATGGAATAAAGAACAAGCAAAAAATGTGAGTTAGGATTACCAGCAAATGCTTCAAACCCCATTTTAAAAACACATCACATTTTGCACAGTAAAAAACCCTGTTAGTATGAAACAAGCCAACAGTTTGAAACCAAATACTTTTTAAAAAACACACCTATGTCTTGCACAGACCTCATCTCTCTCTCTCACACACACACACACACACAACCCCCCCACCCCACACACACACCCACACACAAACCCCACATACATTTAAAAGCCAATTGCAAAAAAGTTACCTTTCACTATGGGATAAAGTGTTGCAGGCACATTCTTGTTCTGTCCCCGCCATGTGTGTTTGGGCCTTCCGGTTAAAGAATAAGCACAAATGTTAGTTAGTATTACCCAGGTTTTTTTTAAACAGTATTAAGCACAACTACAGTTAAAAATGGTTTTTACCTTGGCCTGGTGGTGAACTGCAGCTTAAAGTTACTGGTTCCATGTTAAACAGATCACACTGCAATAAAGATAGCCACCATTATTTTACTAAGAGAGCATGGCCAAAGAGTGGCATTATATAATATATATTTTCAAAGTTAAAAACAGGGAACATACCTTCTCCTCTTGCAGTCCAGCAGCCATTCAAGAAAGTTTCTGTTGAAAAGGACAGGCTCCAAAATACCTAGGTTTTTATACACTCCTAACCCATTGTTTCAAACAACTTCAACATAGTAGCTAGCAAGTTAATTTGATCACTGCAACTCTAAAATAATAGATCCTTAAAGACTTTAGACACCCCTCCTTAGCATTGCCTTTTGTGATCTGGGGGTGGAGGAATTAAGCTGTCTCCACAACTGAGTTGCTTTTGGCTAAATTTTTTTTTCTTTTAGTTAAAATACATTTTTGTAGGGCTTTCTTACAGTATTAACAGTAAAAGCACCAATCCTTAATGTAGCTGTACCCATTTCCATGTGGAGACCCTTTGCAGATATCAATAAATGTCTTGGGGTTTTGTTTTTTAAACATGTTTATTTCATGCTTAAGGCTTTGGGTTTAAATAAAATGCTTTTAAATGTTTGATTGTCTTTAGAGCAAATGCTTGTTCTAAAGTATGGGTAAAAGTTTGAAACATTTCAGTTTTGGGTTAGACCCTTAATTTTTTTTTTTAACTTTTAATGGCTAGAAAGAGTAGCCCATAGCATTCAACCTACTCCTGGGTCATATTTAAACTGTCCAATAGCATTTCTACCAACTCCTGTGTCCTTTAAACTGTCCAATAGTGCTCTACCAACCCCAGTGGTTATATTTAAACTGTCCAATAGCATCTGCAAACTCCTGAGGTGTTATTTAATTAGATATTCATCAGAGCCCACCCATCCAACCCATCAAATTTAATCACTGAACATTAACCTCAACAAGGGTAAGTGGTCACACCTAAACCTAACCATTGACTAGAGCCCCCTGGCTATTCAGTGAGGTGTGGTTAAACCATTGAGTTCAACAGGGTGAGTCAGCTCTGTTGTACTCAAACACATGTCTAATAAATCCTAACCGGGGTTGATTTTTTCCTTTTATTTAAAAACAAAACATTTTAGAGGGGGTTTTCCTTCCCCGAGTTTCTACCATACATCTTTCAGGGTTTTTCAGTAAATGGGCCCCTTTATACAAAATGGATTCTCACAAACTTTATTTTTTTTAATGATTTTATTTAAAAGACATACAGGCCATGTGTTCCACCAAAACTTTTACTCATGTAAGGATCACACAAACCTTCTGACAGAAGATAGTCACCAAAGCCCCTTTTCAATAGATATTTACAGCTACCAAGTTTTATATCTCATGTGTTCCCCTCACCATTCTCTAACTTCATCCTTTTAGACATCTTATAAATAGTCTTTTTCTTAAGCAGGGTTCTGTAACTTTTTGTACGCACCAGACGTTCAATATAACGCTCTAAGCAGGCGTCTTTTGGCTTGGTCATGGTCTTTAAAACACTGTGAGGATCTTGACTGAATTGCACTGCATTTACCAAAGTCACCCCTTGTGCTAAGTGTTCTTGAGCTAAGCACAGACATTGCATAGCATAACCTACGGCAATAATAGTATTTAATAAGCTTTCCAAACACAGTTCAGCACATAGGCCCCGGAGCTTGCAGTTTATATCCTCTGAAGTCCAAGTCAAACAGTCATGTTGCCGCTGGGCTGGTGCATCTCTGACACAACCTTCACAGTCCTCAAAAAGCTTTTCCCTAAGACAGTGACTAAGGACGGTATAAACACCAATGCGTACAATAGAGCGCATAACTTTTTTACGCTTATGATGTGGCACTGGCTCAACTAGGTCAATGCCAAGCCACCTCCTGAATTCTTCATGGCCGTCATCCTTGGCGTTCTCTTCAATGCTTTGTATCGGTGTTGAGCAAAAACAAGGTGGGCCGGTTCGTCTTCCTTGTCCGATGCAGCTAGAAAGGCATCGTCGAGCTGTCAAGAGATTGCCAGAAAGAAATAATGTAAGACCCTCTGGTCATTTTTTTTTTTTTTTTTTTTAGGTTTACTAAATTCCAGTTTCCTAACCCCATGATGCCCTAACTTCGATCTTTCATTTACCTGTTTGACTTCTTTTCCATTCACCTTGTCCAATTCCTGGGAGCCATGGGCACCTTCCTCCTCCAGGTCGTCTAGCTCTTTAGGCTGCCTCGTGAGTGGTTGGGTTTCGGCATCAGATTCTGGTGTATTCATCAGTGGCTGGGCCAAAGGGCTACCTTCAACTTCTCCTTCCTCCTCGGAACTGTCGCTGATGTAGCGCTTTCTTCTCGGCACCAAAACAAAGTTGGTGAAAGAAGCCATGTTTCTGCTCAGTGTTTGCACGATCTCTGAAACACGCGCTCTTGGAACAAGATGGCCTCTTTTGTGTGGTGCTAGAACTTATGGGGAAGTGCTATGCTCTGATTGGCAGAGGGTGTCACAGGAAGCTCTTAGAGGGGTCACATGACCCGCTTCCGGTCTGGTCAATCGGTCCCGGAACTGCCCCCCTGATTGGTCAAAGCGGTTTGCGGGGTGGCCCTACAGGAGAAAAACCCTTCCTGATTAGTAGAGGGAGGCGGGGCGAGTTCTTAGAGGGGTCACATGACCCACTTCTGGGCGGGTCATCCGGTCCCGGAACTGCCCCCCAATTTGTCAAAGCGGTTCGCGGGGCGGTCCTACAGGGGGAAAACCCTTCCTGATTGGTAGAGGGAGGTGGGGCGAGTCCTTAGAGGGGTCACATGACACCCCTTACTTCTGGTCACCTGTCCCTCTTCCTCTTGACCCCGGATGTATTACCCCCAAGGGCGGGACTTCCGGTGACAGGGGACGGGCCTAACGGGGGTCACATGACACCCTTTACTTCCGGTCACCTGACCCTCTTGACCCCGGATGTACTACCCTCCAAGGGCGGGACTTCTGGTGACGGGGGGGGGACGGGTCTTCCGGGGACAGGGGCGGGACTTCCGGGGTCAGGGGGCCGGGCTAACGTTTGATTGATGGTAGGGCCCTTATACTACTGAAGTTGTTTAAACAAATGTGTTGCAATGGTAGAAAAAATTTATATATGTCTGAAAACTGTAGGGGTACTTATAATTTTTTAAAGGGGTACTGTATAAAAAAAGGTAGAGAAACACTGCTCTAGATCATTTATAAATAAGTCGAATAGGATTGTTCCCAGTATGGACCCTTGGGAGACTCTACTAGTTACCTCTGTTCTCTCAGAAAACAGCTTCCCCTATCCCCACAAGGCAGCGGAGGTTGGGGGAGGGGCAGGATGGCTCTACGGAGATGGAACTGGGGTGAACCAGCTTCTAAGCCAGCACCTGCTCTCCCCTGTCCTTGCTGCCTCTCATAGAGGCAGCAAGGGGAGGGGGATGGGAGTGAGTAGTCCAGTGTTTCTTAAACTGTGTTCCGTGGTACACTGGTATGCCGCAGAGAACAACAGAATTCAAAATGGTGCCCTTAAAGGGGCAGGCAACCTTCCCCAATAACTTTCTCCCTGACCTTTTTTTTTTTCCTCAACAAAAAATCCTTGGTGTTCCTCATAAAAAAAACTATGGTTGGTGTTCCTCAGTCTTAAAAAGTTTTAAGAAACACTGGAGTAGTCGACACTCCAGTCGATTACCCAATTAGCTTATGCTTATCAGGTGGTTGACTAGTCAACTACTTGCTAACTGTAGTAAATTGAGGGTCAGTAACATGGGGTACGTCTAGACTACATGCCTCTGCCAACAGAAGCATGTAAAATAGACTACCCAACATAGTCAATGAAGTGGGGATTTAAATAAACCCCCGCTTCATTAAAATAAAAATGGCCGCCGCACTGTGCCGGCTCAGCTGATTGTCGACCGATCCTGTTTCACGAGGCATAAGGGAACAGCTGGCAAAGGCTTTCCCTGCCGACCGATCCACATCTTGACTGCCGTGCTATGCCAACAATCGGCTGAGCTGGCACAGTGCGGTGGCCATTTTTATTTTAATGAAGCGGGGTTTATTTAAATCCCCACTTCATTGACTATGTCAGGTAGTCTATTTTACATGCCTCTGTCGGCACAGGCATGTAGTCTAGACATACCCATGGGGTCAGCAGGCCTAAATGGAGGCCTGTAACATGAAAATTGGCAATAGGCCTGCAATCTAGTGAGCAAGACTTTGGTTCAGTAACTCAGGAGCCAAGAAAGTGGCCTTATTAAGAATTGTGTAATTGTGTAAGTTAGGTGAATCATAGAAGGACACAGGGAGGCACTGGGTACGGGGATAAAATGGTTTCCTTGGCCTCTGTTTGTCAGAGGCTGGAGAGGGATGGCAGGAGGCAAATCGCTTGATCATTGTCTTCGGTCCACCCCCTCTGGGGCACCTGGTGCTGGCCACTGTCGGCAGACAGGATACTGGGCTAGATGGACCTTTGGTCTGACCCAGTACGGCCGTTCTTATGTTCTTATGTACTGTAAGCCAAGGGGGAATAGCAGAACATCTTAAAAAGAAATGTCTCAGTACAAAGACTCCCCCAAAACTAATGCACATACTGACCTAGGACCGGGTCGAGACTGACAGCATGAAGGATAATAAGCCCCCCTTCTGTAAGGTGAAGGGTGGTAACTAGGCAACTGGGGGTGGTAACCTGGTACATAAAGAAATGATGTAAGTTGTTTGAACCTATCTATAAAAGGACACCACAGAGGGTGCTCTCTGGCCAACCTTGGGGGGTGGGGGGGTTGGGAGACACACTAGGAGCCTGAATGGCAGGTGTCATTGCCTAAACTTACAGAATGCACGGTGGCTTAATTCTGACTAACCACCGTTAATATCTGTTACATGGCAACAGGCCTGCTTGGTGTTGGTAGCTTGTCAATGCAGGCCAAAGGTGCAGTGGTGTAGCATTGCAGGATCTCTGCTAGCAATGGTTGAGCTTCGCATTTGACAATAAACCTTCTCAATTGATTTCAAACCTGCCTGCATCTATTATTTCCGGGAGCTCTTAGAGATCTCCTGTATTGACCAAAGTGCACAGGGTCTAACACTCTAGAGAAAGGGAACACCAATTGTTATGCACACAGCTGAAAGTCTATCATCACCAATGGAGTAGAGGTCCTGTCAGGAGCAGGCCAGGACGACCCGGACCAGACGACGCTAACACTGACAGTACAGACCACCGAAGTTACCGAAGTATGACACCGACATACAACACTTCTTTCTTGTCAGAGTGAGTCTCATTTGATCTATGCCATCAAATGCCAGCAGTGCCCCACTGCTATATATATTGGACAAACTAGACAGTCCCTACAGGAAAGAATCAATGGACACAAATGAGATATACGTAAAGGGAACATACAGAAACCTGTTGGAGAGCACTTCAATCCACCTAATCACTCTTTAAAAGATCTCCAGGTGGCTGTCTTGTCACAAACCAGTTCTACTAGTCAAATACACAGAGAGGTGTTGGAATTATAATTCATCCACACGTTCAGTTATTCTGCTGATGGCCTTCTCAATTGAGATAAGGGATGGCTGGGACATTATCTACCTAACATTCAATGAAAGTGCTGACAGCTCTTTGTGTAGATTCTTGCGTTAGTACCCTTCCGATCTATTGCTATCCTATGATCCTTATTTGCTTCCTTTTAACTATCCAATCCTCAGATGCTTATAGATTGCCAGTTCTGCCTACTTTTTTTTCCCTTTGATATTTTCGTAGCCTCTGCTCCTTGTTTTCTGCCCCCTCCTTTTTTTCCCTTCCCCCCTGTCTCTTCTCCCCTATTTTTTGTGGGTCTGCACATCCTAAACTCAAAACTCCAGGTATCTGAAGAAGTGGGCTGTGCCCACAAAAGCTCATGATACCATCTACATGTTTTGTTAGTCTATAAAGTGCTACCAGGCCATTTGTTGTTTTTTAAGTTTATCCTGTACAGACTAACTCAGCTACCCCCTGAAGCTTCTGATATTCTTGCCCTTCAGGTGGGAAAAGCTATTCACAAACCTCCATCAAAATGATCTTATGAACTCAAAAGTTTTGCAGCCACTGCTGATCTTCCCATAGCTGCATCACAATGTGGTCCCACTAGACTGTGCTTGTCTCACGGCACCAGAACCACTGTTGCACTGTGTCACATGGATCAACCGCCACCAGCGTGTGCTGATTGTTCCACTCAAGAGTTTCAGACATGTCTGTGTTCATGGCCTCATCACATTCTTCCTTGTTTGGCAGCTCATGGCTAGGCCCTGGACATGCCACGGCCGAACGAGCGAGATGTTGGCAATAATTACCAGAGCACTTTGCAGCTGAGTGAGGTCTGTGCTTGCCCTGCTATGGAGTTGGCATGGATAACCAGAGCAAAAGGGGTGTGAAAAGACTCTTCTCCATTGCTTTGAAGTGCAGGAAAGGGCGGAGGTCATTGCATTATGGAATGCTGACAACATATACCCAGAATCACTCACTGCAGCACCCTTTTTGTCCCTTTGGGAGCCTAACCCAGAAAGCAAAGGTGTGGCTGGAAGTGTGGGATGGCTACCCACAGTGCACCACTGTCAAAGTCAATGGCAGGCACCCCACTGGAGATGCACTATGTCAAACTCTTGCACACAGCGGAGACATGCACCTTCAACTTTACAAAATCGGGTACTAAAAATCAACCTTAATAAATTGGATCTTATCTCTCAGAGTAGACACAGGCAGGGTAATGTCGATATCGGATGTGCAGGACTGTTCAGAATCAAGAGACCTGATCTTGTTTCTAACACTGGAAACTATAGTTGCTTCAGAAGGCAATTTCTTGGCCCATGGTCTCCTTAAGTATGTCTTCTGCTAGGATGCACTTGATAAGTCTGCCAATACAGACAAACAAAATGTTTTAAATACATAGTCCTGTGTGTTCCTTTTACTTACAGCAACAAACATATCTCATATATATATTCAGAAGCTTTTACACATAACCCACCCTGTTATGGGAGACTAAAACAATTTTTCTTTTATTAATGGTGCTGAAAGACTGGGGCTGCGTCTGGACTGGCAAGTTTTTCCACAAAAGCGGCCGCTTTTGCGGAAAAACTTGCCAGCTGTCTACACTGGCCTCTTGAATTTGCGCAAGAACACTGACGATCTGATGTAAGATTGTCAGTGTTCTTCCGCAAATACTATGCTGCTCCCGTTCGGGAAAAAGCCCTCTTGCGCAACTGCTTTTGCGCAAGAGGAAGCCCTCTTGCGCAAATGCTTTTGCGCAAGAGGGCCAGTGTAGACAGCTGAGAACCGTTTTGCGCAAAAAAGCCCCGATGGCGAAAATGGCGATCGGGGCTTTCTTGAGCAAAACCGCATCTAGATTGGCACGGACTCTTTTGCGCAAAAAGTGCTTTTTCGCAAAAGCGTCCGTGCCAATTTAGACGCTCTTTTCCGCAAATGCTTTTAACGGAAAAACTTTTCCGTTAAAAGCATTTGCAGAAAATCATGCCAGTCTAGACGCAGCCTGGGTGTTCAAATACAATTTTTTTAAAAAATGCTATTCTTGCTTATGCCACACGGGTGAGACACACCTTCAAAATGCTCAGCAATTGCCAGCAATACTTTTTTCAGTAAAACCTTTAAGGCAAAGTCCACTTCTTTTTTACTACCAGTGACAAATGTAACCCCACAATTTACATGACAATGCATAACCACAACCCCAAGGAAAAAAATGTGTACAGTTACAAAGCAATGACTTCTTCAGATAACAAAAGAAAATATTTATCTTACTTCTTTGTGAAGTTAATTAATCAATTATACTTTTAAAATATTATACACAGCATTATTTCTAATAAAATATATTGCAAATAACATTTATCTTTAACCAAGCTAAACAAAGTAGAATTCTTATTTCTTATAAAAAAAAATGGGTTACTCTTTTAGACTAACTTGTATTTTGTACGATTTCTTTTTAGGCACTTTAAAAGCAAGTTTCGGAAGGTTTCATTTTATGTTCTGGTCACCTAACTTTTGCCTTCTGATCTTTAATTCACAAGCTGCTTTTGATATGTAAAAGTGCTAAATAAAAGAGTATTTCTTCATAATAGGATTGGATTGAGGAGAAGATTTTTGAGATGTGATTATTAAATAATTTCCATTTTATTACATATTTTACAAGGCCCTTTCTTTTGCCAGGTACACTCATTCCATGATTTATTGCAATAAGCCTTTTTCTTGTTTGTTTTGTTTAATTTAAACAAAAAGTAAGTTTACCAGACATTTACTCATCTTTATAACACATTCCACTGTCTCTAAAGACACTTTTTTCTATTATTTAGTGCTTTTTTATGTTTTTTTATGTATTTTAATTGCCCTATTTTCACAGTCTTAATTATCTTAATGACACTGTCACTAAATACAGATTTTTTTTGTTCTTTAATTATGTTCTATACTTTTTATTTTTTCATTCTCACATTCCCAGAGACTTACTGATCTATAAAACCAACTCCCCTTTCACTAAACACAAACTTTCCTGTATTCTGTATTTTGTATTTTTATTCATTAATTATTTTTCAGTTCCCACACTCCACTGGCTTATTGATCTTTATAACAAATTCCACTCGCTTGTTTCTTTCTATGGTTTCCTCTCTCTCTACTCTTTAAAAATCTTGCAAATCCTAACAAAAATTTTTTTTTTTTCAAAATTTTCTTTATGGACTTGCTAGTTATTTTTTCTCTAAATTTGTATCAAAATATTCCCCCCATCCAAACATAATAAAAACATTATTTTATTACAAAAGGGCCAATAGCTAAATCTAATAAAAGATCTGTCATAGTATCTTCTGGTCTGTCATACTTTTTCTCTATACTTGCATCAAGGAACAAGCATGCCACATTCCACCGACCAAACATAAAAAAATTAAAGTTTTTCTTTTCTTCCAAAATGACTGACAATGCCAAACCTCAACATGAAAGGAAACTGAGATGGAGGATGAGACATAAGTGATAAAATGGGCGCAAGAACCTGCGTAATTTATATGGTAATGAATACTATTGAGATTCTCCTACTCAGGCCAGGCTCAGCTAGATTTCCAGGTCTTCCCAGGGCCAATAACTCCATGATCTGACTCTGAACAAAAAGCCAAGCCCAGGACCTCAGTGAGTACCACTGGGCAAGCGAGCAGCAGGGAATCTCCAGGCATTTCCTGTCCTAGGGAATCTACGATCATGGCAAAGAGAGAAACAGTCACTGGGGGCCAGAGTGAGCAGGCCAGTCTCTGCTGTATGGGCTGCTTTGTGCGGTCAACTCAACTGTGTCAAGGAAACTGCCCCTAGCATGATAGAAGGAGGGGTGGAGAATTGGGAGAGCTGGGGAAGGAGATTTGGTAGCTGGGCTAGGGAAGGGGGAGGGGAGAGCCCAAGACCAGTGCTGTGTGAGTGATGGTCCCACACTGGGTGGATGGGACCCACTCATGGAAAGGAGCCTAAGAAGCTCTTCAACCCATCTCCCCCCATGTATTAACTCCACCCAATCTCTTGCTGAGCTCACACACCACCTCAATCCATATCCTCCAATCTTTGCATCTGCCTCCATGCTTGGGATGCCTACCCTAACTTACTGCCCTCAGCCTGCAGACTTTTTTGTATCCCTCTCTGCATGTCTTGGGGTGCGACTACACAGCACCCTTACCTCAAAATAAGCTACAGGATTTGCACTACACAAGGTAATTTTGAAATAGCTTATTTCGTCATTTGGTGCTGTCTACACTGCCAATTTTCACAATAATGTGCTATTCCTAAATTCCCCATCATGCTCGTGGAACGAGAGTTATCAGGACATTGAAATAAGCTGCCCGTTATTTTGAAATGTATTTCATAATAATGGGCTGCTTCAATAGACACAAAATAGCTATTTTGGGATACTCTGGTATCCCAAAATAGCTCCGCGGTGTAGACGTAGCCTTAGTGAAAGCCTGAGCCCAGTCCTGCTTGGGAGTTTCCATGTTCCACTTTGCCAGTTGCCCTCAAACTGATCACAATTTTCTCAGATTATTTGTTCAAAAATATTTGCTGAAAACATTTGTAAATACACTAATCTGTTTAGTATAATTGGACTCACAGGTCACATGGGATTGCTTCTGTTTCTGGATTGGATTATTTTCAATAGGTTTTTTGGTGGAAATATGTGTGATTAAGGCTTTGGTGGGGCTGCCTGCATCCTGAAAGTTATGCACAAAATTGAGGCCCTTGTTGCATCAGGGCTTAGTTTGTCAGATATTGCTGCCCAGGAATATTTTATAACATTTGGTGGAAATCCCTTCTTTACATGCACTCTCCTGCCTGGGAACACTTTCAATGGAATATGACTAGGACAAATGCAGAAGGGCAGGATTGAAGCTGAAGGGAGCTCATGGGAGTCAGGCACCTAACTCATGCAGGCACTTTTGAAAGTCACACTCGGCTCCTGTCTTTATCTCTACCAGCCTCAGTAGCTGGCACAGAGACTAAGGGGCAGAATTTGGAAGGTCTGTAGGCACTTAAAGATGTAATTAGGCATCTAGTGTGATTTTCAAAAGCATTTAGGTGCCTAAATCCCATTGGAAGGTCGGTGCTTAGCTTCAATAACTTAATTAAAGTCTCACAGGAAATCAGACAAAGGGCAGGGAATTATGCAGCCTAACCATAGTACACCCTTCACAGTAGCATCTGAAGCATCTTCCTTTCAGATACTGGCTGTGTCTACACTACAAAGAAAAGTCAGAAAAAGATTCTCAAATTGCAAACTGCAATTTGTGTATCTTTTTCTACTTTTCTTCCAAAAGAGGTTTTTCCAAATTTGGCCCGTCTACATGGGGCCAAATTTCAGAAAAACCTGCCCTTTTGACACATCCCTTCTTCCTCATACAATGAGGTTTACAGGGATGGTGAAAGAACACTTCCGCTTTTCCAAAAAATTTTTCAGAAAAGCAGACGTGTTCCTTGGGTGCATCATAGATTTTCTGGGATATTGATGTATCCAGGAAAAGCTCTGCAGTCTAGACGTAGCCACCCTGAGCAATGTCAGCACAGGCAGGAGAGTGTTTAATGACATACCCTATCAGTGAGTTCTGAGGCGCAGGGCGTGACTATCAGGTAAGAGCTCAATGATGTGCCATAAAAAAGGAGAGTCTGACCCCAGAGCTTCCCATTGGACACCGCTCCCTTCTGCAGCTCAATAATTGTTGATAATTGATTATTGCTTTCCTTTGTACCCTGCACTCGCCACCTGCATCTTCCTGCTGCTTGTCTCCATGGGCGTCTCGGCAGGATTATAACTGATGGGGGCAGGGAGAAGCCCTGGGAAATGGTGGGCAGGTCTGGGCATTAACTCAGGGATCTTGGTCACTTTTCCTCTTAATTTTTAAATGCTATTTTTTCCCCCTCTCATTCTCACCAGATTGAGCCTATTTTCTAGGAAAAAGAATAATGGGGCCACATAGAAGAACTGATAAAATCACACTGTTCATTTCTCCCGGCTCCTTTCACCTCAGGAAGGTGAGCTTTGCCACATTCAAACTGAAAGCTGCAGCCAGAGTCTTATCTGGCACCTGAACTGGGCTGGACACCTTAGCCTCTGGAGCAACAGAGCTCACCGCATCCCTGCAGCCTCACTCAGACCAGCCTGTTGGCTGTGGTTACTTTCCAACAGTTTCATGTTCAGGGGCAGGATGGCGGAAACCCAGACAAAACAGAATTTTGTTAGCTCAGTGTCTGCCTGTGACAATAACCCAGGGCTACGTCTAGACTACAAGGCTACATCTGTGAAATAAGGGATACGGGATCTTTCGGAAAAGGCTTTATTTTCCGCAAGATCAGCGTTAGACTAGCGCTTTTTTCCGACAAAGCTCCGTGCGGAAAAAAAGCGGCAGCCATTTTTATGCTAATGAAGCGGAGGAGATTTAAATCCCCGCTTTATTAGCAATTGCGATACGTCTAATTTACATCCCTTTTATGAAAAAAGGATGTAGTCTAGACGTAGCCCAGGGGGTCTGCTAGGCCCCTAAGTGCACACAGTGCAATACACAGGGGCTGCGTCTAGACTGGCATGATTTTGCAGAAATACTTTTAACAGAAAAGTTTTTCCGTTAAAAGTATTTCCGCAAAAACGCGTCTAGATTGGCACAGATGCTTTTGCGCAAAAAGTGCTTTTGCGCAAAAGCATCCATGGCCAGTCTAGACGCGATTTTGTGCAAGAAAGCCCCGATCACCATTTTAGCCATCGGGGCTTTTTTGCGCAAAACAGTTCTTCCCTGTCTCCACTGGCCCTCTTGAGCAAGTATTCTTGCGCAAGAGGGCTTTTTCCCGAGCAGGAGCGTGAAAGTATTTGCGCAAGAACCACTGATTTTGTACATTACAAAGTCAGTGCTCTTGCTCAAATTCAAGCGGCCAGTGTAGACAGCTGGCAAGTTTTTGCCAGTCTAGACGCACCCAGGGGGACAAGATGTGTATTAGGGCCAGAGCCAATGGCTGAGGGAATCTGATCATTGGCTGCTGTGGTGGCCAGGTCGTGCGAGAGGGTTCACAGGGTCTCAGACAGGCCAGCGCTCATTGGTAGAAATGTCGGGCTGGAGAGGCCATTGAGAAGACCCCACATCCTGCCCCTGAGCTGTGGCAGAGCCCAGTAAAACTGACCGACAGGGTTTCAAACCGGTCTCTGTGTTGTGTAGGGGGGAGGCATCCTCAGATCATGCTGCATCCAGGCCGTATTTTGGGGCTCACACGAGGAGATCCTGGGCAAGCTGAAGGCAGCAGGGAAGAGCCAGAGGGAAGGGAGAAGAGCTCAGGAGAGGCACTACTGCAAGGCTGTAACATGCTTGTTGGTATTAGGTAGCTGCCGCTTCCAGTAGGAGTGAGGAGGGGGAGAGTGCAGGGGAGATGAGGTGGGGCAGCGGGGGTGGGGGCAGCCGGCTGTCATCACGAGACTGGCTCCCTGACTGCAAGGACATCAGACTCGTTGCAGACACGGCCGGGCTGTGGGTGGGAGCTGGGGAAGGAGCCTTGCACACTGTGCGCCGGGCAGCGCCTAGGGAGAGCAGGTGGTGCAGATGGCACAGGGGGAGGCTGCTGTTGAGAATTGAGCTCAGGCCCATCAGCTCCCTGTGCCTGTGGGTGAGGAGGCTGGGCCTTGTCTGTGCGGCTAGATGGGCTACTGCCCCTCCCGCCAAGCAGCAAGGCGGCTGAGATTGGCAGTGAGTGATATTCCCAGTGTAGGTGGCATCAGTCCCCTGAAGGGGATGAGTTGTACCAACAAAGGGGGCTACAGGGAGGTGTGAGCTGGGACAGTTATGTGGCGTGGGTGGGTTTTTCACACGTCTAACTGACGTAGCCATGCCAGCATGACTTCTCACTGTTAGCCAGGGGTTGGGGACCTCAGGCCCAGGGTGCTGGATGTGGCCCCTGGCTTGCCTGGATCCAGGCTCTGAGGCTCAGGGCTCCCCCCAGCACTGGCTCTCCAGACCCACTTTGTTCCCCCTCAAGGCTGGAGCACACAACATCTACTAGGCTGGGCCCCCCAGGCTCTGGCGTCTGAGGGGAATGTGCGGAGGGTCTTTCCGCTTCTCAGCCAGGAGCAATGTCACTAAGGGTTTGCTTTGGTTTTTTGCTTCTCACCTGTGTGAGGCCCCCAACTGATTTTTCTGTGGGTCAGTGGCTCCTGGCTCAAAACAGGACCCCGCCCCTGCTGTAAACCAAGACCCGGTCTCTCTGGGCCCCACAGCACTGTCATGAATCCCGGTGCTGACCTGCCTCGCAGGGCTGCTGTGTGAGAACAAAAGAAGGATAGCGATCCTGAGGGACACAGTCTGGCAGTGGAGCATTTCAGTGGGATGGGGAGAGCAATGCAGAGAGCCCCCCCGGGCTGCTTCCCCCACAAGAGTCCCACATGGGCATGACAAGGTTTGGCCTCAACTTTTTTTTTTCATTGCATCAAACTCAGAGGATCACTGCAGACTTTCCAACTGCTCTTGGGAAGGAGACCTAGATCATCATGTTTTAGTGCCTCCTCCACAGCCCCCAGGCAACCCCAGTAGGGTCAGCTCAGGCTTGCCTTGGAGGGATGGTCTGACTCCCAAGGAAAAATCAAGCCCAGCAGCTCAGTGAGCGCCATGGGGCAAGTGACTAATAGGGAATGTCCCGGCATTTACAGGGCAGCAGGGACTCTTTGCCCCTGGCTACAGGGGCTGGGAGAGAGTGCAAGATCCTGCTGTGCAGGCTGCTTTGTGAGGGAAACTGGTCTTAGCACCATGGGGGGAGGTGTGGGGAGAGGAGGTGGGGAAGGGGAATTGGTAGCTGGGACAGGGGAAGGGGAGGCAGAGCCCAGTCCCAGGACTGTGGATCAAGGAGCCCAAGCTGAGTGAATGGCACCAGCCCCCAGGAAGGCGCCCAGGAAAAACTTCACCCCTCACCCATGTAGTATCTCCACTTCTGTCTCTACCCTCGCCCATCCTCCTCCCCATGTGTTACCTCCACCTCAGCCTCTTGCCTCGCCCATGCCCCAACCGATATCCTTCTGTCTTTGCGCCTGTCTCCATGCCTGGGATGCCCACACAGAACATCTGCCCCAGGCCTGTAGATTTCTCCTTCGAGCCCCTCCACACACCTGTTAGGGCACGTCTACACTGCAACACTATTTCAAAATTACAGTCCTCGTCTGCACAACAGGCAGTTATTTTGAAATAGCGTCAAACTAATGTCAAGCTGGAGGACTTCTTACTCCGACTTGTGTAACCCTCTGTACGAGAGGGCCCCCCCCTTCTCGTGTTCCCCTCGTCCCGCGTAGAGTTTATAACTGTCTGTCGATCCAACCCCGGAGACAGGCGTGGGGCGCTTGCGCGATGCCCGACCTGCGGGGTTAGGGGGGTCTGGGCCCACCCTCTCTCCCGGACCCCAGCCCAGGGCCCTAAGGATAGGTCGACCATGACCTACCCAGCCGGTGGGGTAATGCCCCAAACTCACCGGCTCCATGCCCCGCCCTGGGCTACTTCCTATCCCCCTTGCTGCTGCCCCCCCCCTTTGTCTCTGTCCCAGTGGTGCCTCCCCTCTTCTCCCGCCTCCGCTGCCCTTCCTCCTTCCTGGCCTCCCGCTTGGTTCCAGCCCCTGCTGCTCAAAAGCCCCGCGCCGGGGCTCCCGCCGCTGACGTCTGCCACCGTGCACGCCCTTCCCCCTTCCCCAGCCTATCCCGGGCTGCCACGTACCGTACGCGCCCCGCTCCAGCTCCGCCCCCGCCTCCCAGCTGAGCGGCGGCGGCGGTGCAGGGGCCGCAAGCCGCCGACGCGTTCCGGGCCACGCCCAGGAGCGTGAGGGCGACCGCGGGGTCGGTGCGGGGCGTGCCCATCTCCGCGGGGTGGAGATGGCCTGCCCCGTCACACCCTCATAATAGGAGGAGTAAGGGAAGTCAGAGGAAGAGTGCTCTATTTTGAAATAAGTGCTGTGTAGACGCTCCCTATTTCATAATAAGCTACATAATTCATGTAGCTCAATTTGCATAGCTTATTTCAAGTAAAGCCCTGCTGTGTAGATGCACCCTTAGTGAGTTCCTGAGCCCAGCCCTGCTTGGGAGCTCCAAGGCAGGGACCATGCGACATGTCCAGGGCACTGCAGGGCTACAGAAATAACATGGAATAACAGTGACACCAGTAATTCTTCAGGGAGTGCAAAGGCGTGTATAGAAGGCAAGAGATCGAGACCAACGTGGGCCAAAGAAAAGACAACAGGGCTGAAAGCAGAGCTGGGGGATCAAGTGCAGCATATAATGTGTCCAGCGAGCTCAGCATCTCTTCCCGTTTGTCAGCAGCCCACAAACAGACCTCAGATTTATAGGTTGTTCAAAAATATTGGATACGTATTTTTATGATATCACTTTGGTATATATGGTTATGCCAATTTTCTTCCACATACTGATCTGATGAAGTGGATCTGGCCCACGAAAGCTCATCACCTAATAAACCATCTTGTTAGTCTTTAAAGTGCTACATAGTTTTGTCTTTTATGATAAACATGTTTGTGAAGTGCATTGCTCACTGGGGTTAGTTATGACCAGACACACAGATCAATGGGATTGTTTCTGTTTCTTGTTTGGCCTTTTAGAAACAGGTTTTTGGCACCAATATGTGTGATTAAGGCTTTGGTGACTGCAGGCTGACTGCAGGCTAAAAGTGATGCACAAACTTAAGGGCCATGGGATAAATGCAGAAGGAGCAAGAAAATAGTTGAGGGTGTTCATATGAGTCAGACACCTAACTCATGGCAAGCCACCTAACTCAAGTGCCACTAACCTCCAGCTGCATCCATAGGAGGGGGAGAGTTTGGAAGGTCTGTCGGCCCCCAAAGATGTAACTAGGTGTCTAGTGGGATTTTCAAAAACACCTACATGCCTATTTCCAATTGAAAGGTCGGTGCCCAGGCACCTTTGTACAGTCCATTGGGCACCTATCTGCACCTTTATGGTACATGTGCACAGCAACTTTATTTCGGAATAACGGACATTATTTCAAAGTAACTGTGTGCGTCTACACAGCAATTCCATGATTTTGAAACAATATTGAAATAACGGGCGGCTTATTCCGGATTCCGTAAACCCCATTCCATGAACAATAACGGCTCTTCCGAAATAGCTATTTCAGAATAGCGGGAGTGTGGATGTCCCACTGCTGCTATTTCAAAATAGCTCCTCCTCAGAGCCATTGAAAGTAATAACTTCCCAGCGCTTCCTGGGGCTCTAAAATGAGGTTATGCATCCACATTAGGGGAGCCTGACTTGGACCAATTTTGAAGCTTCTCTGTAGTGTAGACACACTATTTTGAAATAAGCTTTTCTGGAGTACTTCTTATTCTGAAATAATCATGCAGTGTCGATGTACTGTCAGACATCAAAACACCTTGGAAACTCTGGCCCTACATGACCTGTGTAAGGTCACACAGGGGTTGTAGCAGAGCAGGGAAATACACAGGCTGCTTTTGGAACTCCATTCAGAGCTGCACCTGAACCATCTCAGATCCCCCGAGCTCTCTCAGTGTAGGTAATGGACTGAGAATTACTGTTTCCTTTCAGTGTTTTTCTGGGTGCAGGGGCTCAGCACTGCTGTTCCCCTGACGCAGGGTGTGTCTGTCAGATAAGAGTTCAATGATGTGCCATAAAAAAGGAACTCTGACCCAAAAGGCTCCCTTTGGACACCGCTCCCCTCTGCAGCTCAATAAACTGCTGCTTAATGTTACTCTTTGTACCCTGCTCCCTGCTGCTGTTATCTACAGTCCTTCCTCATCTCAGCAGGATCATAAATGACGGGAGAGGGGAGAATGACCTGGGAGCAGTGGTCAGATCTGGACATTAACTCTGGTGTCTTGGTAAATTTTCCTCTTAATTTCAAAATGCTGGTTTTTCTCTCTTGCAGGACTGAGTCTATGTTTTTGGAAAAAATGTGGCCACATAAAAGAAGAGCCGATAAAATCACATTGTTAATTTCCCATTGTTAGTTTCACTTCAGGAAGGTGAGGTTTGCCACATTCCAACTGAAAGCTGCAGCCAGAGTCTTATCTGGCACCTGGGCTGGGCAGAGCACCTCAGCCTCTGGAGCAACAGAACTCACTGTGTCCCTGCAGCCTCACTCGGACCAGCCCCAGGGCTGTGGTTACTTTCCAACAGTTTCATGTTCAAGGCAGGATGGTGGAACAGAGATAAGACTGAACAGACTCTGTGAGCTTAGCTCAGTGACCGCCTGTGACAGTAACCCAGGGGTTTGCTAAGCCCCTAACACCACAATGCACAGGTGATAAGATCAGCATTAGGGCCAGATCCAATGGCCAATGGGAATCTGGCCTTCGACTGCCATTGGCACCCGGTCAGACACCTCCAAGGCCCGGAGAGTCACAGTGGGTATGTCTACACTACAAAGTTAATTTGAACTAACAGCCGTTAGTTCGAATTAACTTTAATAGGGGCTATAAATGCAAACCGCTATTTTGAATTTAATTCGAACTAGCGGAGCACTTAATTCGAACTAGGTAAACCTCATTCTACAAGGAGTAACGCCTAATTTGAATTAAGTAGTTCAAATTAAGGGCTGTGTAGCCACTTAATTCGAACTAGTTGGAGGCTAGCCCTTCCCAGGTTGCCCTGGTGGCCACTATGGGCCAAGCCAGGAAAACTCTTCTGCCCCCCTCCCAGCCCCGGAGACCTTAAAGGGGCACATTCTGCCCACAGGGCCTGTGTCAGTTGCAAGCTTGCCAACATTTAGCCAGCAGACCTTGCACCTGGCACAGGATGAGCCAGCCACCCGCTGCCACCCAGCCCTCCACCTCTTCCCAGGACCAGGCTGGCGGCTCCCAGGAGCCTGCACAGGGCCGAAAAAGATGGGCGCCCACCTGGTCTAGTGCGGAGATCGTGGACCTCATCGAGGTTTGGGGGGAGGCCTCCAATGTCCACGATCTCCGCACTAGGCACAGGAATGTGGCCGTCTACAGCCACATGGCTGCCAGCCTGGCCACCAGAGGCCACATGCGGACCCAGGAGCAGGTCCGCTGCAAAATTAAGGACCTGCGGCAGGCCTACTCTAGGGCCTCCCAACCAGGGGCTGACCCAGAGGCCTGCCTTCACTTTGAGGCCCTGGACCGCATCCTGGGGGCTCACGCAGTCCATGCCCCCCGGGTGATGGTCGATTCTGGGGCAGAAACGGAGGAAGAGGAGGACGCCAAGAGCCAGGAGCCACAGGAGCCTGCAGGGAGCCTGCCCAGGACCCAGGACCCCCGAGTCATTCCACAGAGCACATGTGTTGTGTCGTCTGAGGACGGGGAGGGTTCCACATGGGAGTGCCATCATGCTCCCCTTATGTGTATGGGGGTGGTGGAGAGGGAGCCCAGGGACTGTGCGCCTGGGCCTTGCCCACCATGGAGCAGCAGCTGGGTGTCATGCAGGGGCCTTGGCTCGTTCCCCACATGCCAACCTCGCCTTGCAGAGCGGGGCTGGGTTTCACCCACTGTGTCCCCAGAGAGAACTGACCACTGCTCTTGTTTCACCACAGCCGCAGCACCTGGGCCTGCAGGGTGCAACACCCCACCTGGAACAGCCACTCGCACTCGGGCCAGCAGGCACACCCGGAACCAGGAGGAGTACCAGCAGCAGCACCTGTGGCTACTGGGGCAGCAGCTCTGCCTCCAGGACCACTGGGTCTGTGCGGACCTGCGGCTGCGGCAGCAGAGCTTGGAGGCGCTGGAGGATCAGGGCCGTGCCCTCCGAGGTCACCTCCAGACCCTGGGGGACAGGTTCCTGCCTCCTCCTGCTCCAGCCCCTGCGGCCGCCCCAGCTCTCGCTCCTCCTCCCACTCCTGCTCCCCCTCCCGCTTCCTCTGCCCCCCCCGTCCCACCCTCCATACCCACTCCCCTTGATGCCCCCTGCACCGCAGTGCTGCGAGACGGAAGAGCCAGCAAGACCCCTAACCCTGAGCTTTCCCTTCCCTTACTCCCCTTCCTCCCCCTTCCAGCTCCCTCCTCCCAGGTTTCCCTCTCCCCTCTCCCACCCCAGTTATGTAAAATAAAAGAGATTTTTGTTGTCAAAACAGGTGTCTTTATTTGACATTAGGAAGGGGGGTTAGGGAGGGGAAAGGGGAAGGAGGGGAGGAGGGTGGAAGAAGGCCCCAGTGGGGCATGCAGGGAGAGTTCAGTCCTCCTCCACCAGGAAGCTCTCCCGCAGGGCTTCCCGGATCTGGACGGCCCCCCGCTGGGCCTCCCGGATGGCGGCAGTGCGGGGCTGCGTGTACTGGCCAGCCAAGTGTTCCGCCCAGACATCCAGGCTGGCAGGAAAGCCTCCCCCTTCCGTTCACATAAATTGTGCAGCACACAACATGCTGCCACCACGGGAGGGATATTGTGTTCGGCGAGGTTGAGGCGGGTGAGGAAGCATCAGAATAGGGCTTTCAGGCATCCGAAGACCCCCTCCACCATGATGCGGGCCCTGGTGAGCCTGGTATTGAAGGCCTGCCGGGAGGGGCTGAGGTGTCCCGTGTAGGGCTTCATTAGCCAGGACTGTAGGGGGTAGGCCGCATCCCCCACAAGGCAGACGGGCATGTCCATGTCCCCAACCCTGATGTGGTGGTCGGGGAAGAAGGTCCCAGTGTGCAGCCTCTGGCACATGGAGGAGTTCCGGAACACCCTGGCGTCGTGTGCCTTGCCGGACCAGCCCACATTAATGTCCGTGAACTGGCCCCGGTGGTCAGACATGGCCTGCAGGAGCACAGAGAAGTACCCCTTGAGGTTGATATACTGGGAGGCCTGGTGTTCCGGGGCACAGATGGGGATGTGCATCCCATCAATGGCCCCCCCGCAGTTTGGGAAGCCGAGGGCGCCAAACCCCTGGATGACTGCGTCCGGGTCGGTGAGGCGGACCACCCTGTGGAGCAGCACCCTGTTGATGGTCTTGACCACCTTCAGAGAGACACAACAAACCATGAATCACTGGGGTGCCTGGGTGGCTGGGAGTGTTCGTTCCCTGGCACTGCCCCACGCCCCACTCCCAGAAGCAACCTCTGCTGCGATCCTGGCTGCCATGGGCGGCGTGTAGTATGGCTGGGACAGGCCAAACCCTCCCATGCGGGGCATTTTCACCTCCTCCCCCCCGGTTTCCCTGGGGCGGCCCATCCCCTCCTTGCAGCCCCCCTCCCCCCCGGCCCAGTGGCCGGTGAGTGCCGTACCTGCATGAGCACTGCTCCGACGGTGGATTTACCCACATTGAACTGGTTTCCGATGGATCAGTAGCTGTCCGGCGTGGAGAGCTTCCACAGGGCGATGGCCACACGCTTCTGGAGGGGGATGGCGGGCCTCATGCGAGTGTCCCGTTGCCGCAGAGCAGGGGTGAGCCACTCGCATAGCTCCAGGAAGGTGTCCTTCTTCATTCTGAAGTTCTGGGTCCACTGTTGGTCTCCCCAGCGCTCCAGGATGATGCGGTCCCACCAGTCGCTGCTGGTGTCCAGACGCAAGATGCAGCGGGGCACGCTGGCGTCCGGACGCTGCTGCAGCTCCTCCACGGCCCCCAGGGAGGCCAGGGGGAGGGGCAGGGGGCTGACGTGCACCAGATGGTTCCAGGCAGCCTCCAGCCATTGCTGGCAGTCTTGCAGCAGCAAGTCCAAAAACTGGAGCAGCATGCCCAGGGCGAGCTCTGGCTCCATGGTACCAACTGCGGCGGCGTCCCCAATGGGAACCACCGACACAGGCAGGCAGAGAGGAAAACGCTTTGCTGTCCCTCGGCGAGGTAGGCAAGCAAGCGAAAAAGCTGAGAACCGGCTGTCCAAGGGGGTCCTTTAAGCACAAGCCTCAGATAGCCTCAGACAGCAGCCACACAAAGCAACTACTGACCTGATGCCCTGCCGAACCGGTTTCAGCTGGCCTTAACACGACACAGCCCCAATCAGTGTGGACGCGCTATTTTGAATTAGCAAAACGTTAATTCGAATTAGTTTTTGGGTCTAGATGCATTATTTTGAATTAGCTTATTTTGAATTAACTAATTTGAAATAGGTTAGTTCAAATTATTGCTGTAGTGAAGACATACCCTAATATATTTATTAATTATTTATATTTATTTATATGTATTAATTTATTAATAATAGAGACTTCAAAGTTCAGTGTGGAGCAGTGTCGGAGGGAGTCTTGGCTGGGAAGCCATTAATCAGCTCCCACCACTCCAGCCTCAATCAAGGGGACTGGATGAGGCTGAGTCAAGGACCCTGTGACCACCTGATACCTGGCAACACATGTCAGCCTCAATAAGTGTGTGGGAGAAAGCAAGCAAGCAAGCAGGCATCCTAGTTTGTTGTTGGCCAGGCCTGTTGTATGCAGTGAAGCATTTATGTAGCTGGGAACCGGTGGTGGGAAAGAGCCCAGGTGTTGCACCAGATTGAAGTGTCCCTGACTCACTGAAAGGGCGGCCAAGGTGCTGAACGAGGGGTGCAGTGTGATCCCCTTTGCACCCACATCCAGATATCAGGTTCTTAGAGTTTGCTGGCTTGAAAGGCTGTCTGGGTGCCCAGCTTGGATGGGTCAATGGGTTTGCTCAGCACTTGGCTTGTAGCCAAGTTATGGCAGAGCTGAGAGGTGGGGGTGAAGACACGACAGGGATCAGGCAGGTGCATTTTATATTCTTTTGCCATGAGACTTGCAATTCCTTTGTCCCAAACACAAGCCTCACGTCACTTGTCCCTACGTGGCTTGCTGACTCAGCAGGTGCACTAGCGGGGGCAGGGGAATGAGGAGGAGGGGGTGTGACGGACCAGGCCAGGTCTGAGCACCACTGAGGGTGTCCGCTATGGGCAAATTGCTCAAACTCAGGGCTCCTTACAGCCCCTGACTGGAGGCTGTTCCCAAAGGGCCACAAACCAGTCACACGGGGTGCTTCAGCTGCCAATCCAGCCACCAGGAAGCCTCACAAGCAAAACCCCTCTGACACCCCAGCTCTCCCTGTGCCACAATCAGCCCCAGGCCTAACACCCAGGTGAAGGGTTACAGAACCCAATCTCACCTACCCCAAAAGGGTCTTTCAAGAACCAGCCACAAATCCCCGGTCAATTTACACTTTGGATGTAATTGGTTGGGCCAATCCTTTAGAATCTAAAATCTAAAGGTTTATTAATAAAAGAAAGAAAAGGTGGAGAATAAGGCTGTTAAAGAAAATACATTACATGCATCGAATGAGCAAGTTCTCAGTGCAGGCTCTCAGCAGAGATGTTACAAACTGCTATCTTAAACATCTCTGGTGTACATCCTATGTCAGGATGGGTAAACGATTCTTTCCATCTCTCTGTCCCTCGCAAGGCTGCATCTGGAATCAGTAGCAGAATTGAAGGCAAGATGGAGTCTGCCTCATGGCATTTGATATCCATCCCTGTTATCTTCCAAGCTGGAGCAGGTCACATGGCCCAGTGACCTATCCCTGTGTCCCATGTCAGCAGTCATGATATTGGCTGGTTTGCAGGTCCCAGACACATTCCTCAGGTGTGTACTGGCCTCTCTGAAAGCCTTGCTAATTAGCATGGACACTGACTGAACATTCCTGGCTCATTGCTCTGTCTCAGACAGAGAATCTTCCAGCATAAGCACAGAGTACATATTTATAACTCCACATACAGATATCACACAAGTACATGAGTAGCATACGTAGAATCAGTAGAACATAAGCTTTCATTGGACATCTCACATGGCCCCCTTTGTACAGACTTTGGGGCAACCCTCCCCCCCTTGTGTGCAGCAGTGACCTGTCGGATCCCCTTAAAATCCAGTAACGTGACAGGGGGCAGATGTAACCAGAGAGTGAAGGAGGCAGGGTTAGGAGAACAGGTGCCTTCAAAGTGCCGCTTCTCTCTGGCCAGCAGTGCGGCCACCCCTGCTCCTCCTGAGTCCTCGACACCCACCTCTTGTTGCCACCCGCCTGCCCTGCCCAAGGACTGCCAGCTCTCCTGGACTGGATGCTGTTGCAGACAATGTCATCCAGTCCATCCAATCCATGGAAGTTGGCAACCCCCAGCCCCTGCCACAGCTTTTCCCCTCACAGTTCCCCCTCCCCAAGCTGCCAGCGCTGAGCTGTCTCTTTTCAGACTGCAGGTGAGCACTTTAATCACTGGGCTGAACATGATGAGGTGCCTCTAATTTTGGACAGGACCAGCTCTGCTGCTCTGCCTCCACGCTGACCTGCTGAATCAGGCCCTGAAGGCAAGGCAAGCAGAGGAGCAGCTGTCTGCCCTCGATTCAGGCACATGCTAAGGAATGGGCAGGAGATGGGGGGGGGCGGGACTGGCAGCAGGCAGCAGTGCCCCGTCTAGAGGCAGAATCACGGGTCCTTAGAGGATCACTGCTGCTGCAAAACTGTAGGTGCCAAGTCGGAATGTAAAAGAGCATTTAAATGGTTAACTGGTTAAATTACAATATTAACATTTAACACTACAATAGGGACACTACGATAGTAACATTTAACTGGTTAACTGCCTGGGCTGCTCTGATGCTTTGGGGACGGGTTCCTGCTGGCCTGCCCTGACCAACTTGGACCTGCTGACATTGGGGCCGGCCAGAGCCAAAGACCCACCTGCCTGTCCCCCGTGACTGAGGCTGGAGTCGTGCTAGGCTGCTCCAAGTGGTTGGAGTGGGGTTGCGTTGGACTGCTCCTGTGAGGTGAAGGGGTGGGACACCACTGGGCCTGGGGGGGCAGAGTCACACCAGGCTGCCCCACATGACCAGGGGGACAGGAGTCCCACCAGGCCACCCTGTGTGGCCAAGGGTTGGTGGGGGGCGAGGGGGAGAGCAGGACATGGCAAGGTTGTTCCATGCTGACACAGAGTGGCCAGGATACTGCCAGCTGCCCCCATGCAGGCTGGGCCCCACTGGCTGACACAGGCGCAGCCCTGCCCACCTTCCCCCAGCAGACTGGGCTCAGACAGGGCTGCTCTAGTCTACCAGAGTTGGCAATGAAACCGGTGAGCTGGTCAGCACCCCAGTTGACCCAGCGCTCACTGGTCACACACGGGTCCCCTTGGACACCCCTAGTGACAGGGGCACTCAGGATGTTGCTACTGGTAGCACATTGGGATGGGGAGCAGTTCCTAACACACTGGCCAACTTCAGCTACCTTGATCTCAGCCCCCGCCACGCAAGGGCTCGGGTGCTGGAGTCCCCCCTTCTCTGGCTCAGACCCCTCCAGATTCCCCGCTCCTGCTATATGGAATATGGAGCTGTGTGGGATGAGAAAGCCGGGCAGGGCCTGATCCTGCAATGCCTCCCAGTCCAACCACCATGTTGGTCCCAGGAATGCTGCTGGGGCAGTGGGTGGGGAGATGGGGGTGGCTGCAGAGGGGTCAGTGGCTGGGATGGGCTGTGCTGAGCAGCAGGGGCAGGCACCAGATGGGTGATCAATCCCCCTTCCCTGCTCCAGCGGTTCCTTTTGACAAGGAGCTGGGGGCAAGGAGGATGCACATGACTGACGGGAATCCAACCTGCTGGGACCAAGGGTTCCTCCTTTCCGGCTGCTCCACATAGGGCAGGGCAGGGCAGGAGGCTGTGGGCTCCTCATCCTGACAGCTGCACCCAGCGCCCCACTGACACTCACACGAGGGCACTAAAACTTCTGGTGGGAGCTGTAGCCCACCCTGGACCGCCTCATTCCCTGTCCTCCCCACCCCCCAGCCCGGAGCCGCTCGGTGCAGCCCCCAGTGCTGCAGGAGCGCAGCAAGTCAGAGCTCTTGTGTTAAAAGGCATGTGTGGATGGGTAACAGGGGTTTTTTTGTGCAAGAAGAAGGAAGAGGAAAAAGCACAGGTGCCCTGGTGGCCATTCTGTCCATAGCAATCACAGCTTACTTGAGAGAGAGCATCCAAGCAGTCTGGACACTCTCTTGCACAAAAGTATATTGCTTTTCCAATGCACTTGTGCAGTGTGGATGCTCTCTTGCGCAAGAAGTTTTTGTGGAAGATCTCTTCTGCAAAAACCTTCTTTGCGCAAGAAGTCTGTAGTGTAGACATAGCCACACAGACTCAGATGTCCTGGCAGAGAAGACTTGTCTTGCCTCCATTGTCCCTAATGGGATAACCTGATGGCCCAAATTCTTGCTGCCACAGGTTAGTTCAAAAAATATTTTCCATCAACAGGTGGCTTGTTAAGATGCAGGGTATCTATTTCGGTAACTCGAATTAGCCACGTGGTGTAGACGTACCCGTGGAGCCCTGGCATTCAACAACACAGCGGCTTTATCCACACACTGGGCTTGTCGAAGCTGGAATCCCAGCCCAGAGGACATTGAGGAAGGGAGCAGTTAAAATGCCCCTTCGCTTCTTATCTCCTCACCCAGAGTGTTGGTCAAAATCCACAAATCCACCCTCCTTTGTTCCCCACCTGCCCCTGTGCCAGGCTCCCTCAAGCAGAGCCCGGCCTGGCCTTTGCACCTGGAGCCTGAGTCCCCCCGACTCACGTTCATTCTGTGCTCCCCAAACTCGCCTTTCTATGAGCTGAACAGACAACCTGTGCACAGCCAGGCCTCTTGGGCCTTGACCCCATCACCACTTGGGCCCTGAGAAAAGGAGCTGCAGGGCCCATGGTGTAAGGGGCAGTACTCAGGGTTTTGCAGCCTAAGTTCAAATGTCAGTGGGACCTGCCTGGTGAAGTGCTGCTTGGCTGCCAATCCCTGCTAATTCCTTGTCCTTAGATGCCCCCAGAATGAGTCTTTTCCCCTGTCTTGGTTGTGCTGTGGCTCTTGAGCCTCGCCAGTCTCAGCACCGTGGTTCCCTTCACTCCCAATCTGCAGCCCCTGCCAACTGGGCCTGTGGTGTCCCTCACTCCTGACCCACAGCCCCCTTCAACTTGCCTCTGCACCTCCCAGCTTACCTGTGTCCTTGCAACACTGGGTCTATGGGGCCCCTCACTCCCAACCTGCAGCCCCATTGAACCTGCCAGCTCCACGGTCCCCCAGTACTGCCCTTTGCTCCTCTTCTCATCCCCCTGTCTGCCCCCCTTTGTGCCCCTCCACCCCTGGCCTTGCACACCTGGCCAAGGGGATATGGCATCAGCATCTGGAGCACAGCCTAGTAGGCTGGAATCCCCCTGACCTCTGCTCCACCCACCATGGCAGTACCTGGCGGTACCCTGAGTAACAGTTACCCCCATTGCTCCTCCCTGTGTGGGGGCAAAACCCTGATACAGGGGCTGGCATGGACTCACCCCAGCTCCAATCAACCCCCGGCCTGATTTTTCACTTCCAGCCCCCGCTCTGCCCCACCAGAAAGTTAATTGGTGCCCCCAGGCTGGTACATTTCTGTCCCCGGGTCACACCCTGCCCCTTCCCCCGCTGCGACCCCCCAGCCCCTTTTCACTGACGGCAAAGAGCGGGGACCAGCCTCTGAAGCCCCAAACGGGCAGCAGTAGAAGCAGCTCTCACGGCGCGTGCTCAGTAGCCCCAGGCATGGAATTCTGAAGGCAGCTGTTTGTGACCCTACGGCGGGACACAGCCCAGTTCGCTTCCCTCCTCCGCCTCCAGCGGTTCCCTTTGGCAAGGAGCTGGGGCCGAGGGGAACTCACGTGGCTGACGGGAATCCAGCCTGCGGGGGCGAAGGGCTCCTCCTTTCCGGCTTCGGGGGGCAGCGGAGTCTGGAACAGGAGCAACTTAGCACTTTAGAGCCTCACACACGTAGCTGGGATCACGCGCTTTCCTGGGCACAGCTGAATAAGCGGGCGGTGCCCAGGAAAGCTCACGATCCCAGCTACATGTTTTGTGAAAGTGCTACCGGACTGTTTGCTGTTGAAGTTTTTCCTTTCCGGCTATTCAGAGCAGGGCGGGGCAGGACGCTGCGGGCTCCCGGTCCCGGCAGCTGCGCCCAGCGCCCCACCCACTCTCACACGACGTCCCTAAATCTCCCTGGAGCCAGCCCTGGGCCGCCCCGCTCCCATCCTGCCCGGGCGCTGCTGCTGAGGGGATCACGCGGGGCTTTGCAGCCTGGAGCGCAGCGCGGCTGGGAACGTCTCCCCTGCCGGGTCCTCGGCGCTGCGCTGGGCACGGCGGGCGCGGGCCCGAGCGCCATCCCCAGAAACTCGCTGCCCTGCGGCTCCAGAGCCAGAGGGCGAGGGATGGAGCAGCCCGGGTGCAAGTGAAGCAGGGAGCGGGAGATTTTCTAAAGCGCCCAAGGGATTCAGGAGCACAAGCCTCATTGACACCCCCCCAACTCCCCTGGGCCTGTGAAAATCTCCCCTCCGCGTGAATTGCCCTGCCTGGGCCTCCATACCCCTGGCATTTGGGGGAGGGCGGGAATAGGGGCCTGCTGCTGCTCTCAAGGGGCTTTTTTTGCTCAACAAATTTGGTGGCCCCTCCCCCCCCTTTTTTTGCTTAACCAATTTTTTCCCCTGCCATTTTTTGGAAGGTATCTGGCAATCCTAACAGAGCTCCCTCAGCTGGAACTGCTAAAAACCTGGGCAGGTTTCCCTGGTCTCTGAGCAGCCACACTTGGCCGGTCCAGGGGTGGTGCTGGTGGTGAGACATGGCACTCCCTTACTGGGGTCTGACCAGCACCTCGAAATGCCCAGGACTCTGCTGAAAAGGGTCACAAGCACCATTTGGCAGCTGGAGCGAACGCTGCACGCTAGGACACTGCGGGTCAGTCTGTTCAGTCTGGCACAGAGCAGCATAAGAGGTGACTTCCTGTCAAGCACACACACGATCTGGTCTGTGCCAGGCCTTCAGCCAGGCCCTTGGGAGTGTCCCTTTTATTGTGCTGGGCCCCACAACCTACACCATTGCACAGAGGCAAGGAAAAGGTGAAAGTAATTTAAATGTCTGACAGGTACTGTCATACCACAGTCCAAAGCAGGGAGGGCTCAGGGCAGGTGGTTGGGTTGTGTGTGGCTATGGGAACTCAGGGCAGGGGGCTGGCAATGTTGGGGTGCAGGAGTCAGGGCAGAGGGCTGGGGACATGGGGGACTCAGGACAGGGGTTGGGGAGTGTGTGTGGGAAGCATGGGGAGGGAGCTTGGGGCTGATGCAGTCCTAGACCATGGGGACGGGGTTGTGGGGGCTGGCTTGGGGCAGTCCCAGACATGCACTTCAGCCACCGCCCAGCTCCTTCCAAAAAAGGAAACACTGGAGCAGGAGAGGCAGCAAACAGCCCTGACCATGGTACCCTGCCCCTGCTGCTCAGCGCAGAGTCTCCCAGCCACCACAAGCCCCTGAACCCACCCCCATCCTCCCATCCACTTCCCCTGCAGCCCTGAGACACAGCAGAACCGCTGGGACCAACACGGTGATTGGACTGGGAGGGGTTGCTGGATGGGGCCCTGGCCGGCTTTCTCATCCCGCACGGCTCCACATGCCATACAGCAGGAGGGGGGATTCTGGAGGGGCCTGACCAGAACGTGAACATGGAAAAAAATTGGTTCCCTTGTGCTTACCTGGCCCTCAGGGCCCAATTCAGCAGGTCTGCTCAGCGGTGGACCAGCAGCTCCAGACCTCGTAGGACTCTGGCCGGAGGAGAAGGTGCCTGTCTCCGCGTGCTCAGCCCAGGGATGGGAGCACTCCCCTGCAATATGAAGAGACTATGGGCACTGGGTGTGCTCCCCCTGCCCTCCCATTTGGGGAAGCCCTCTTCCCGGGCCCCATAAGAGGCCGAGGCCCCCTTGCCCACCAGAGTCAGAGTAGCCCCAACACCCCATCACTGCCCAGCCCCACCTACTATGTCTGGCACAGAGGGGCAGGGCCTCCTTCCTCTGTCAGGGCCAGGTGCCGTCACACTGCCGAGTCCCTGTACTGGGGAAGCTGGGGTTTCAGGGTGATCTCCCCACCTCAGTGCAGCCAGTGGCCTTTGCTTCCCCCTGCTAGAAATGGGAAGATCTGGGGTCTTCTCAATGGGCTTCGTGTCCCAGACTTCCAGTGTAATGTTGGGCCCGTCATCTAAGGCTTAATCTCAAGGGGAGCTTTTCCACTGATATTTTTAAAGGGGATAATAATAACATTGCCTGCCTCACAGGAGTGTGTGTAAATCCATTGGTCTGGGTGAGGTGCTTTGAGGTCAGCAGAAGGAAAGTGCTGAGAAGGGCAATTTTGGTAACTGGTTTTTTTACAATTCCAAAACCTTTCTGCTTCATTCATGCAGCAGCCGCTGCTCCTGGATGGCCAGAGAATGTCAAGCGGGGACTTTATGGGATAACTCCTCCTCCCACTGTGTGATGCTGGAGCTGTTTGCCAGAAGAGACGGGTAGAGAGAGCAGGGTCCCACCCGGCCTCCTCCATCCTCACTTTACAAAGGGCTAGACAAAGAGGCAGCTAGGCCAGCCAGCCTTGTGCTGTGTGTGCAGTAAGTGTGTGTGCTGCGGGGGGGCTGGCTCATTTGCGGCAGCAGGCCCCCTGTGCCGGCCTGTCCTCAGGGCCGGCTAAGTGGCCCATAGGGTTGCCAGATGGTTTCAACAAAAATACCGGACACACTTGACATGACATCACAATCGACATGACATCTTGTTTAGAAAATACTGGACATTGATATTTTCTCAATTTGTTTCCCAGACAGAAAGCTCAAATACTGGACTGTCCGGTTCAAAACTGGGCACCTGGCAACCCTGGGCAGAGCAGTAAATGGCCTGGAGGAACAGATCTCTTTCCATGTGGGCCAGAGCCCTTCAGAGCATCCCCACAGGTGAGCAGTGCCCCGGCCTGGCAATTAGGGGAGGGGAGAGATGAGGGAGACAGTGTAAGGGGGTGGGGCCTGGGCTGGGCAGGGTTGCTACTGCCTCCCCAAGTGGGAGCTTCACTCACTGCCCACGCTTGGCATCATGGTTAAAATTACCCCCAACCAACATCTCCAGTGGCCCTTCTGGTTAAGGCCCTGACCTCATAGGTGGCAGGTCCCAGGTCACATCCCTTCTACCCCCCATGCACAAGGGTGATTGAAATGGGGGGGTCTCCCGCTGCCCAAAGTTCCCAAACCACCGGGCTGCAGGTGAGGAGCAAAGGCCTTTCTTTGGGTGAACCCCGCCAGAAGGACACCAGCCGGCCGGCTGCCAGCCACTCATCTCCCCCTGGCTTGTGACTAGCTCCTGGCGCAGACTGAAGAGGGGTGTGGGACAGGGAGAGGGAAGCAGCCTACACACAGCCAGAGCCAGCAACACAGGCCCTGGGGAAACTTTTATTAAAAAAACATAGGCCTTGAGCTAGTGTCTAAGCTCGTACAGGGCATCTGGAAAGACGTGTGCTAAGCGCTCTAGGCCCCACATCCATGGGTTAGACATACAAAGCTGCCTGTGGAGCAGGGGATATGCTGTCCCAGCCAGACTTGCAGCAATACCGACCAGATGTGATCCTATTCTTCCCCCTCTCTCCGTTTCCCCTGTTCCCCTCCAATCTCCCTCCATTCCTGTTCTGTTTCCCTCCCCCCTTCCCTCTGCCCTGCCCCCTCTTTTCAGTTTCACTTTCAGGTTTTGTCCTTCCCCTTCCTTCCGCCTCCTCTTTCTTCTTCTCCCCTCAGTGTCAGCACAAGCCCGCGCCCGGCAGAGCAGGCACATGCCCGACGGCCATGGCCTCCGCAGTGATAGCAGGGGAATTGCAAGAAGAAGCCACTTGCCCCATCTGCCTGGGGTATCTGACAGAGCCGGTAACAATAGCCTGTGGGCACAACTTCTGCCGAGCCGAGCCTGCCTCACCCGGCACTGTGAGCAACAGGGAGCAAAGACCCCCCCAACCTGTCCCCAGTGCAGGGCCCCGTTCCAGAAGGGGCAGTTCAAACCCAACACCCAGCTGCGCAACATCGTGCAGAAGCTGCAGCAGCTGGGGCCACAGCCCGGGGCAGGGCGAATGGAGGGTCTGTGTGAGAGACACCAGGAGCGTCTCAAACTCTTCTGCCAGGAGGACGGAGCCGCCATTTGCTGGGTGTGTGAGAAATCCCGGGGCCCACAAGTCCCACACGGTGGTGCCCGTCGAGGAGGCTGCCCAGGAGTACAAGGTAGGAGACGCTGCTGACTTTGCCTAATTAAAGCCCTACAGGCCCTAGGTTTATCCCCCTCCCAATACAGGGACAACAGTTCACAGCCGGCTGCTCTAAGGGAGGCAGCTAAATGAAAGGGGCTGGTTTTCAGAGGGGCAGTGGGAAAAGATCCAGACTTGTTTCGGCCCGACACTGGAAGTTCCCACACCCTGACAGAGAGAACAGGGCCGGCTGGTCTCTCTGCACCTGTGACCCGCCTGCCACGGGGAGTGGGCAGCAACCAGGGCTGGGTTCAATATCTGGGGGTTCCCTTTAAACACAGAACTGGCTCAAGTCCCCACCCAGTAACCCGGGCAAATTACACCCCTTCCCTGAGCTGAGTTCCCTCTAGGGGGCGCGCCTGCGCGTGGGCGCACAAAGAATTCTCATCCCACCCACTGGCTAAGCAGAGCCCCCCAGCACTCCCCGTCCTGGGACGTGGAAGGTAAACTGCTGCTGGTGGTGGGCTCGGTGGGAGAGTGGGGGGCCAGGGCCACATGGTGGCTGCCCAGCTGCTCCTGGGGAAGTGCTGTGAGGCAGGTGGCTGCCCCATGTGCTGGGGCTGGAGCTGGCACCTGGAGCAGCCACCTGCCACGAGGCCACGCCCCAGGAGCAACTGGGCAGCCATAATGTGGCCCTGGTCCCCACTCTCCCACCAAGCCCACTGCCAGCAGCAGTTAACCCCTACTCAGAGAAAGTTCAACTCTGGGGCTACGTCTAGACGGCAGCCTTCTTCCTCAAAAGCTTATGCACATGAAGCGCAGAGTAGAATATCATCATGCTTCATTTGCATAATTAATTAGGGGCCATTTTTCCACAAGAGGCTTTTTTTGTGCAAAAAGGAGCCGTCTACACAGCTTCTTCTTGCGCAAAAGGCTTTTGTGCAAAAATGGCTGCTAATTAATTATGCAAATTAAGTGCAGAGATATTCTACTCCGCTCAAGTTATATAAGCTTTGCGGAAAAAGGCTCCTGTCTAGATGTAGCCAATGTCAATTATTCTGAAATAACGAGTGCGTGTCCACACAGCAAGCCAGTTATTTCAAAAACTTTCAGGGTGTGTCTCCACAGCACCGTAACTCGCAGTAAGATGCTTCAGGTACCCAAGTGCTAGTCTGTGCAGGATAAACTTAAAAAACAAGAAATAGTCTGGCAGCACTTTATAGACTAACAAAACATGTAGATGGGATCATGAGCTTTCGTGGGCACAGCCCACTTCTTCTGATGACCAGAGTGTTGGATGTCCAGAACTAAAATAAATAAGAGAGAAGGGGGTGGGGATGGAGAAGGGAAAAATGGGGGGGGGGACAAGAAGAGGCAGTGGTTATAAGAATATCAAGGTGAAAGCTGAGCAGGAATGCAACAGGAAAAACAAATGGTCTATAAGCACCTACAGACTGAATAGTCAAAAGAGGCAGATAAGAACCACAACCGTGCCGTGCAGTGTAGACGTACCCTCAGAAAGCTGTTTGGCTGGATGCAAAGGCTGCTTCTCTGCCTGTCTCTCACCAGCCCCTGCCGGCTCCTGGCTCAGGGTGTCCCTGCAGCAGCACCGCAGGGGCGTGAGAAGCCGCGGCCTGGGCCCTTGGGCAGGGAGAGGAGGGAGCTCGAGGGAAAAGAGTGAAATGGGGAAGCTTGGAGGGGGCTGAGGAAGTGGCGTGAGGGGGCTGCCCAGAGCGGGGCTGACAGGACAAGAGCACGTCGCTCTGCCGGGTGAATGTCAAAGGGGAAGAGAACCCGGGGTTACGGCAGCCCAGGAGCAGTTATTGGTGTCTGTTCCCCAGAGCGAGCGCGTTCCCTGGGCCTGGCGGGTCTCCAGCCACATCACAGCTCCGCCCTGTGCAGCTAAAGGGCCCGGTGCCCCGGTGTCGCGAAAGCCTGGGCCGACAGAGGAGAGTGGAGTGTGGGTCTGGTTCCTGCTTGGGTCTGGGCAGAGCCGTCCCACCCATAGGACTGTTTGTGGCAGCCACTATGGGCCCTGCGCTTTGGGGGGAGGGCATGAGGATTACTGGGGGGAGCCATGGGATGTGAGCGACCCAGCAGTCTTCAACGCTCTGCCCTCTCCCAGTCAGGTCGCCCCACTTCACTGGGGTGGCAGGAGGCGGAGCCCCCAGTCCCAGCCCACTGTACTCCCCACCCCACCTGCAGTGCAAGTGGGAGCCAGGCCGGGTGGCTCTGCTTCCTGTCACCATGCTGAGCGTGGGAGGCCCGACCCCTGCTGCCAGCACCAGCCCCTCCCGGTAACCACTCAGGGGGCCTGTGGGAAGGGGTGAATGGGGGTGGAGGGGCATGTGAGGGGCAGGCAGGGGCAGGGCTTAGGGGAAGGGGTGAACTGAATGGGGATGGGGACAGGAAGGGCGAGAGTGGAGAGAGGCAGGGCTGGTAGGAAGGGATGAATGGGTGGGAGGGGGCATGTGAGGGGCAGGGTGGAGGGGGCAGGGCTTGGGGCAGGGCTTGGGGGAAGGGAGTGGAGCGGGGGCAGAGCAGGGGTGGGAAGAGGCAGGGCTGGCCTGGAAGGAGGGGAGGTGTCTCAGGCCTTACAGCCCCTCGAGTTGGGTCCGGGTCTGGGGCGCGGTACAGCGATGTTCCTGCCCCAGCTCCTCGCACCAACTGGCTGGAGGGACCATTCAGGGGCTTCCCAGCCATTTCCCCTCTGGCCCACACGCAGGGATGTGACACCTGAGCTAACACATGGGGGTGGAGTTGCCCTGAGTGGCTGCAGGAGGCAGAGCCCCTGCTTGAAGCCGGACATCTCTGCTCCCACGGTGCCTTTGGGGCTGGCAGTGCCGAGCAGCTGCCTCCTTCCAGGCTGAGTCCCTGTGTGCGTGTGGAAGGCCGGTGTGTGCAGCGCTTGCCACCTGTCGGACAGGCAGATAACGGCTGTTTGTCTCCCACGATGCCCTGCAGGAGAAACTCCAAGGGGTCCTGGGTCCGCTCAGGAAGCAGCTGGAGGAGGCCCTGGCGCTGACATCTAAAGAGGAGAAGAAAACCACGGAGTGGCAGGTGGGTGTCTGGGTTAATCTCCCTGATCCCTTCCCCCGGCAGCGCTCCCAGGGCCGAAGGAGCTGAAAGCTCCAGGACAAGGCTATGAACCTGCTCTAGCAGATCAAGGCTAGTTGTGGATGTGTCTGCCCATGGTGCCATCGGCACTCCCACTGCAGCGGGGACACCCCCTGAACGACCAGAGCCAGGGTGGGTCCCAGCCTCTGCTGCCATCGTGTGGCCCCCTCATCCCAGTCACCTGCTGCTGCTCCTGTGACCTTCCCTGGCCTTGTCTGTAGCTGGGGCATGAACGTCCGTTCTGGTTCTCCTGCCTGTTACAGCAAGATCCCCGCTGGGGGTGTAGGGGTGTGAGGAAAACACTGGCTGTTCTCTGGGCACATGGGCACAGGGCACATGGCCAGGCTGGGTGAGGCCAAAGCCAGCCCTGGCAATGCCCTGAGGGCCCAACACCCACATAAGCCCAGGACGACACCCAAATGGCTATTGGCACCAGCCCTCATTGCTGAACATGGGCAGCCCTGGGAGCCTGTTGTCAAGAATGAGCATCGCCCACACCCTGCTTTGACGGGTCTGCTTGGTGTGGGAGTGCCCAGCCCTGCGCACCCAACTCTCCTTCCCCACAGACGTGCTGCTCCCCTCCCTCCCCCCGTACATCTCTCCTGTTCCCTCGACTTCTTCCCTCTCCCATGTCCATCCCATGCCATCTGCAATAACAGACTGCAGCTTTACGTAGCACCCTAGACAACCTCACCACGGGGACTGGCCCTGTTCACTCTGAGCTAAAACCAACCCTTTACGCTACAAACAGCAAGGAGTTTGGACTCCTAGGTGTGTTTGCTGAAGCAGACTGACACAGCTACCTCGCTGAAACTTTCTGGTGCATTTACCAAAGAAGTAACTGTCCTTACAACCTCAGACAGAGCTGATTCTCCCTGCTTCACAGAGGCCCCGCCTGTAACTCAACATCTGACTGGTGTTTTCTCTGTGTCTTTCCTATTTTCCTTTCTCCAGAGGAAAGTGCGGGTGAAGCGGGAATCGATTGCCGGTGAATTTAACAAGCTGCACACGCTGCTGAAGGAGGAGGAGCAACTGCTTCTGCAGAGGCTGGCGGAGGAGGAGAGGGAGACTCTGCAGAGGCTGCAGGAAAATGTCACCAAACTCTCCCAGCAAAGTTCCTCCCTACAGCGGCTGATCGCAGAGATCGAGGGGAAATGTCAGCAGCCGGTTGTGGAGCTGCTAAAGGTGAGACAGCATCAAAACTCTGCCCCCAGACAGAATCACAGCTCGGATCCATGGGCCTGGATCTCAAGAATTAGAGTAAATAGAGTTTACTGATGGACAGAATGTCAGACCAAAGGCTGCATTAGTTCCAAACGTTACAGTTTGTGTGCAGGGGGAATTCTGGTCATGGAGATCCAGGGAGGCCCCGCGAGGTTACATGAATGATGCAAAAATGATACTGAGCTAAACCCCATCCCACTCTGATTCTAGAGCATGTAGCCCAACATGTGTTACAAACACAGATTCCGCCATGTGCAATGATGGGATAGGGCCCCAGAGGGGAGAACGATGCAACTAAACTCCTGTTTCCCCTGCATGAGATGAGCCGTGGGAATGCAAAAGGCCACGTGAGATTTTACCCCAAACAGTGAAGCCCAGAAGGGTTGATTTGTTTTCTAGATGGGAAGGGGATGTGCAGAGTGAGAAGTGGCTGGGTTTTGTGCATGGTTGTGATTAAGAGCATTGCTTTTCTTTCTCCTTCCAGGATGTGAGGGTCACACTGAGCAGGTACGTGTCCGATACTCGTTGCTCTTACATACTTGGTAGTAGCTCTGCGGGGAGGTGCGCACAGAGCAGCCGAGTGATGTGGGGGATGTTTTCTTCCTAGGAGTGAAAGTATCAAACTCCTGGAACCTGAAGCCGTTTCCACTGACCTGAAGCACGTGTATAAAATCCCAGAGCGCTGCCTGGAAATGCGAGAAATGCTCAAGAGATTCGCAGGTGAGTGGAAGCCCCTGGGGCACTGAGCTGTTTGGTGCCGGGGGCTCTGGACAGATCCTGGGGCCCCAGGACATGCATGGACCCGACTGGCAGCCTGGGAGCTGTGTGGAAGCTGGAGGCTAATGGGCTCAGAGCTGGGGAGTTTACCTGCTGTTCACACCTGCCTGCTGGCACTTGCCCAAGTATCTGAGTAGGCCCCATCACCCAGCACGCTGACCCCTTCCTAGCTGGGTAAATGGGGCCACTGAGCAGGTGCTGTGAGGCCTGGCCTGGGCCCATGTGCTGGGGGCTGCACAGACGGGTCATGGGGGACATGTCTGTGCCTCTCTCCTAGCACACGGCGAGGGCCGGCCAAGCTCCCTGGTCTGGGGAGGGGCTGGTCTGGTTGTTGCACCCTGGCATGGACCGTGTGTTACTGGGGAACAAATTGAGTCCTATTGGCCCCTCCACCCCCGTCTGCCCAGCGTAAGGCTGGTCAGTGATTTGCTGCTCGGTGGGTGAGACTCATTCACCAGAGTGTGGCCCTGTCGCTGTCTGAGCCTGAGCTGCCCCCATCCAACCCCCCCACAGCCCAGCGCGGAGCCCAGGGGCAAAGCAGACACGTGGCAGCGAGGGGGGCAGAGAGGAAACTCCGGCAGAGGGACGGGGGCTGGGAGGGGTCACAGAGCTCTGGCTGGGAGTGGTGCTCAGGCCCCTTCATCCTACCCCTGCCGCTCCACCCTCCCCACCGCCCTCCAGCAGGGGTAGTCGAAGGGGCCCCGCCAGGTTTGTGTGACCCAGCCAATGGTGGTGGAAGCAGGGCCAGGAGCTCTGAGGAGCAGGAAGCCCAGGCTGTGGGGGAAGCAGCTTGGAGCGATTCTGGTCTCCAGCTGCTGCTGCTCCTCTGGGGTCAGGCTCCTTGGCCAGAGGTCTCAGCCATTCCAGCTGCCGCTTGCTCCCTGTGGGGCGGTGCCGGGCGCTCGGTACGTGCGGGAACTGTGGGTGTCTCCTGCATGTGGACGGTCTTACCAGGCCCTGGCTCACGCAGGGGCTGGAGCTTTGCCATCAGTGGCTGCTGGGCTTCTGGGGAGCTGGAGCAGCATTTCTTCTGCTGACCCCTAGGCCTTTGTCAGTGTCTTGGCCCATCTGCTCTCCAGAGCCACATGCTGGGGGCTTCTGTCCTGCTCTGTCAGTGGCCCCCATGGCCTGTGTCAAAGTTAGACTCAGGACTCACAATTTCGCAGACCACTCTGTTTTATTAGCAAAGCGCTTCGCTAATACAACCAGAAAAGTGACCCCATTCCAAACCTAAGCCACCTTATTTATACAGATAAAAGGAGAGTGAAACAAAGGATTGAAAAGGGCGTGAACTGACAAGGTTACCTGGGGTCAGTCAAGTATCTCAGGGTATGTCTACACTACAGCGCTAATTCGAATAACTAACTTAGTTCAAATTAGTTAATTCGAACTAAGCTAATTCGAATTAGTGCATCTAGACCTAAAAACTAATTTGAATTAGCGTTTTGCTAATTCGAACTAGCATGTCCACATTGAGTGGACCCTGAACCGAAGTTAAGGCTGGCCGGAACCAGTGCCAGCAGGGCATCAGGTTAGGACTTAGAGTGTGGAGCTGCTGCCTCAGGCTAGCCGAGGGCTGTGCTTAAAGGGACCCGACCCCCACCCCGGACAGACAGTTCTCAGGGTTCCCCGCTTGCTTGTCCTGTCTTGGAGTGCCCTGAGTGCCCACACTCGGCACATCACAGCACTCGGCCATCAGCCTGGCTGCATTTGCCACAGGCTGCCATCCGGGGGTGTCAATCGGGGGGCTGTCAGGATCCAGGAGGCCCTTCAGGAGAGCTTCCACCCTGAGGAGCCCGCAGAGCCACCCCAGTCCTCCCCATCAGGGGCTCGTGCCCCATTCCTCCCTCACCTCCTTCCACTTACCCCTCCCTAGCCCCCCTTCCTGATGTAAAAAATAAAGGACACGTATGTTCAAAAATAGAAACTCTCTTTATTTAACAAAACTGGGGGTGGGAGGATTAACCTCTGGGGAGACTGGGAAAAGGAGGTGGGAAAGGGGAAGGGAGAGGGTGGGAGACGGGAGGGGGAAACCTGGGAGGAGGTAGCTGGAAGGGGGAAGCCAGGGGAAGAAGAAGGAGGTGAAGTATAAAACTATGGGCCTGTCCCCTTCCCCTCCCCTTCCTATGTCTGTCCTTACGCTCCACCCCTCGATCCCCCTGGCACCTGCCCTTTCCCCTCCCCCTTCCCATGCCCTCCTGGTGCCTGCCCCCTGCCTCCTTCTTCTCGGTGCCCACCCCCTCACCGCCCTCTGCCCCGGTTCTCCTCACATCCCTCTGGGCCCTCACATGTGACTTGCCCCACCCCCTGCCTTCCTCATGACCACCCCTCCTTTCACCCCCTCTGCCCCGGCACCCACTGCTCCTCCTCCCCTTCCTTTTGTCTGCCCCTCCCTTCCCCCTTCTGTCCCCTGGCACCTGCCCCTCCCCCTGCCCTCTGGTACCCTCCCTTCCCTTGCCCCCTTCAACCTCCAATAGCTGCTTCACACCTGGCCCCTTGTTGGCCCTGGTGCCTGTCCCACTGTAGGCTGCGGCCCTGAGCCCCCGGCACCCGCCCCTTCTCCCGCCCCTTGTGCCCTCTAGCCCCTGGCATCTGCCCCACCTAGGTCTCAGCATGAGCCCTTCCCTCACCCCGTGCCTGCCCCTGGACTCACACTCCCTCCCCTTCCACCTTCCCTTAGTTCTGCCCCTCCTCCTCTGCCTCCCTGACACCTGCACCCTTCCTCCCGAATCCACTGATGCCAGACCCTTTGTGCTCCTCCTCTGGCCCCTGGGCCCATCTCTCCCAGCTGCCTTCCCGGTGCAAGTCCTCCCTTGACCCCCTTTGGGCCCCTGATGTTTGCCCCTTCCTCCCCTTCTCATCCTCCAGCCCATTGGCGCCTCGCCTCCTTCTCCTAAACTCTGGGACCTGTCCTCCACTCACCTTCCTCTGCCCCTTTGTGCCCTCCCTTCTACACCCAACTCTGCCCCTGTGCTCACCTGTTCCCTTGTCCCCACTCTGCCCCTGGTGCCTGCCCCGCTCTCTCTGCCCTGCTTGCCTCTGCCCCTCTGCTCAGCCCCCTCCCTTCTTCGGGACTGTTCCTTCCCTTACCCATCTCTGTTCTCCTGGCACCCGCCCCACATGCCCCTCCCCCCTTGATAACCACCCTCCCCTTGCTGCCCTTTTGCCCCCTGGTGTCTGCCCCCCATGTCCCTCTCACCACTCACTTTCCCCTTGTCACCTGCACCGTCTCCCACCCCCTCCTTGCCCCTGGGGCCACGCGAGGCCTGGAGAATGTGGGCAGGTGTGGAAAACGTGAGTCAGGAAGTGTCATTTCCCCTTCACTGCACACAGGGGCCAGGGGCACCCAATGACGTGACCAGGCAGCGAGACTGACCCACACACAAGGCAGCATTTCCTCATGCAGCGCAGTCGGCCGGCGGGACTCTGCCGGGGGTGGGGTGAAGGCCAAAGTTACAGCATGGTCAGAAAGGGCAAGATCCGTTCACGGAGGGTCGCTCTGTCAGTGGCTCTGAGCCAGGATGGGCAGGGATGCACCAGCCAGATCTGAGTGTCCCTAGTCTCTGTGCGCCGGATGCTGGGAGTGGGCGACAGGGCAGGGATCACTAGACGATTCCCTCCTCTGCTCGTTCCCTCTGGCTGCTCCAGGCGCTGCAGTGGCAGGAGGCAGGACACTGGGCAGAGGGACCAGGGGTCTGGCCCAATATGGCTGTTTTTGCATAAATATTAATTATAATAACAACACAGTTAATACAGAAACTCCCCAGACACTTAGCGATGTCGTGACACAACGACCTTGGCAATTAATGAATTTTAAAAGTCTTGGCCTCCTAGGAAACGTGTTTTTCTATCCGGTTCCCAGGCTCAAAGCAAGGCGGTGGAGTTAAGTCACTGACGCAGAGTCCCACAGACCCATGTTCTGGCTGCTGCTGTTTGCTGCGCCACCGTTCCCTCTACTGCTCCGTTCCCAATGGCCCGGCCCCGGCACCTGCTGCTGCCCTCTGCCCCGGTGCCCTCGGCCCGTCCCTCCAGGTCCCACCAGCTCTGAGCGATGGCAGCTCTGAGTGGGGAACCTCGCAGTTAGTGCAGGTTGGGCTGCGGCCCCCCCGCCCGCCCCGCACACTGTCCACAGTAGGGCTCAGCCCTGAGAGCTCTGTGACTGCAGCTCCAGCCGTCACTGAACAAGCCAAAGGCTCCGTCTGGCCCAGGCAGCTCTGTCTGCACGGGAGAGAGGGGCCGGCAAACCCCTGGGCCACCCGCCTCTCCTCACCAGCACTGGCAGCCCCACCCTGCTCCCCAGCGCAGGGCGTGTGGGGGTGGCCAGGGCTTAACCTGTCACCGGAGAGGGGCCGGGCTCCAGCACGTTTGTTATTTTCCCAACTGATGGGCTGAGCCCAGAGGTGCCGGGGCTGAGAACTGCCAGGCCCAGAGGTCTCAGAGGGGACCAATTGATTCTGTATCTTAAAAAAACCCCTAAAAAACCAACGAGTGGTCCTGGAGCACCTGAGAAACCAGCAACAAATCTAGTCACCTCTCTGTTAGTCTGGAGGGCGCTGCAGGACTGTGTAAGCCCAGAGGTGCCAGGGCTGGGAACTGACAAGCCCAGAGGGGCCGGAGCTGAGCCCTGGGCAAGCCCCAGCACAGATTCGGTGCTGAGGGTCCCCTTCCCCAGGCAGGCCCAGTCCAGCTCTGCTGCTGCCCGTCACTCAGTCACTAAAAGGGTCCCAACATTTCCTGACCCCACATGGCACCTCAGTGGTTTGTGCCCAGCCCCAGGCAGAACGGATCCCCGGGCAGCCCAGCTCTGTGGGCCGGGCCCCCAGGCAGGGCAGGCGTGTCCCTGGCAATACAGGCTGGGCCTGGCATCATCCCAATCCGGCTCCTCATGAGCTGTTGGGGGAAAGGGGGCTCCTTCAGACCCTGTTTATACACTAGTGGGTCGGCCAGGGCAGCCGGACCAGCCCCACCAGCACAGACAGCAGCCGGGAGAGCTCGTCCGGGCCCTGCTGTCACACCCGCCCTGCACGCTCAGGGGAGAGTCAGGAGCTGCCCAGCGGATTAGCAGAGCGTTCACGTGGCCCATAGCCCGTGTTTCTCCTGGGCGCGCCTCAGTGCACATCATAAAATGTATTCCGCACACGGCTAGGAACAGTTGGAGGGCGCACTGGTGTACACCCCCCCGGGTCCTAAGGAAATCCCGGCTGGAACCTGCCCCTTCCTTCACCCCCCTCTGTCCTCATGGTGCCTGCTCCTCTTGCCCCCAACAACCCCTTTCTGCCCCTCTCATCCGCCCTCCCCTTCCTCTCCCAGCATCAGCCTGTCCTCCTCCCACCCCGCCCCACTGACACCTTCCCACCCCTCCCCACTCCTCCTGCCCTTTCTCCTCACTGTCTCCCTTTGGCCCCTGTTAGCCCTGGTGCCTGCTCCTTCCCCTGCCCCATTGCTGCTAGCCCATCTGTTCCTCCTCTGCCCCTGCCTTTAACCCCTCCCTGGTACCTCTCTAGCCCCTGGCACCCACCCTTCCCTTTCCACCCACTGAGGATCAAACCTTCCTCCCCATCTGCCCTGGTGCCTTCCCCATCCCTGTCCCCGGCATTTGTCTCTCCCCACTCTGCCCCTTCTTGCTTCCCCTTTCTCCTCCTGCCCTGCCCCCCCTCAGCATAAGCCCCTTTCCTCTCCCCCACCCCACCCTGCTACCTGCCCCCTCCTCACATTTCCTCCACCTTCCCTTAGTTCTCCCCTGCTCCTCTCCTCTGCCCCTGACCCTGCATCCTCATCCCCTCTAGCCCCTGGTACTAGCCCCTCTGGGCATTGCTCCTCTGCCTTCCTGAGGCCCCTTTCTGCCTTCACCTCCGTGAGAATCACAAAACTGGCAGGGACTTCGAGAGTCATCGAGTCCAGTCCCCTGCCCTCACGGCAGGACACAGCACCATCCAGACCATCCCTGACAGGTGTGTGTCCAACCTGCTCTTCAATATCTCCAGGGATGGAGACTCCACAACCTCCCCAGGCAACTTATTCCAGTGTGTCACCACCCGGACAGCCAGGAAGTTTTTCCTAATGTCCAACCTCAACCTCCCTTGCTGTAGGTTAAGCTCATTGCTTCTTGTCCTATCCTCAGACCCCAAGGAGAACAATTTCCCCCTCCTCCTTGTGACACCCTTTTAGGTACCTGAAAACCGCTCTCATGTCCCCTCTCCGTCTTCTCCTTTCCAAACTAAGCAAGCCCAGTTCCTTCAGCCTCCCCTCCTAGCTCATGTTCTCTCGACCTTCCATCATTCCTGTTGCTCTTCTCTGGACCTTCTCCAATTTCTCCACCTCTCTCCTGAAATGTGGGGCCCAGAACTGGACACAAGACTCCAGCTGAGGCCTGATCAGCGCGGAGCAGAGCGGAAGGACGACTCCTCGTGTCTCGCTCACAGCGCTCCTGGGAATCTGCCTCCCCGGTGCCTGCTCTTCCTTTTGGCCCTCTGCCTGCCTGGTGTCTCCTCCCTGGGCCCCCCTTTGGGTCCTGTGGTGTAGGCCCCACCCCATCTCTGCCACACTGGTGCCCACATCTCCTCCCCCCTCTGCCTCCCTAGGGCCTGCCCTTCCCCCTACCCCTCTGTCTGCGCCCCTGTGCTCCTCTGCTCCCTGGTGTCCACCCCTCCCTCTGCCCTCCTTGCATCTGCCCCTCCACCTAGCCCTCCTGGGGACTGCCCCTTCCCTCACCCCTCTGTCCCCTTGTGCCTGCTCCTCTTGCCCCACATTGGCCCTATGGTGGCTCCTCCCCTCCGCCCTCCCCTCTCTCCCATCATCTGCCCCTCCCCTTTCCTCTCCCAGCATTACCCCTGCCCCTCCCCACTGGCAGCTTGCCACCCTCCCCGCTCCCCTGCCCTTTTCCCCTCTGTGTCTCCTCACCGGCAGAGGGGCCCTGACCCCTCAGACAATAACACCCCCCCCCTCACAGCGATTAACGGGGGGGGGGGGCAGGTTAATTTCCGCTGACCCCAGGGACCCGCCCCTGTCCCCGGCCCTGACTCTGTGACTCTCTCCCCAGTGGACGTGACGCTGGATCCAGACACGGCAAATCCCAGACTCGTCCTGTCTGAGGATCGGAAACGTGTGAGATACGGAGACACGCGCCAGGATCTGCCCAAAACCCCCAAGAGATTTGACACTTCTGCCTGTGTGCTGGGCGCCGAGGGGTTCGCGGGCGGGAGGCGTTACTGGGAGGTGGAGGTGGGAGGCAAGACTAAGTGGGACCTGGGGGTCTGCAGGGAATCTGTGAGCAGGAAGGGGAAGGTCACATACTCCCCTAAGGATGGATGCTGGGTCGTGTGGCTGAGGGACGGGGGATACAAGGCCTGCACCTCCCCACCGACCCCCCTCCCCGTGAGCGCCAGGCCCAGCCGGGTGGGGGTTTTCCTGGACTACGAGGCGGGCGAGGTCTCGTTTTACAATGTGACTGACAGGTCCCATCTCTTCACCTTCACCGGCACCTTCTCCGGGACGCTCCGCCCATATTTTCATCCCGGTCTCAACACTGGGGGCATCAATGCGGCTCCCCTGACCATCTGCCCGGTGCCGGCTCAGGCCGGAGGGAATCCCTGCCCCTGACAGTGACCCCGCGGCACCGACTGGCCCCTCCCAGCGCGGCGGCTCTTCCCCCAGGGCAGGGCCAGTTACCTGGACATTTTGTGCCAACCGGTCACTGCCCCTTTCCTTTTGCAACTGGAGCCTCCAGTGGAAAACCGGACACCTGGCAGCCCAGCCCAGGCCGGGTGAATGGGACCCCCCTGGCTGGAAAGAACCCAGGCTGCCTTTCCCCCCTGCCCCGGGTTTGCTCCACCCCAGCACAGGGTGAAACTGGTACGAAACACGGCCAGACAGCAAGTGGGGTTTGCTGCCCTCACCTTGCCCCGTCCCCTGCCCCAGATGAGTGGGGAGGGGACTTTCACTCCTGTCAGAATTTTCTACTGCTGTGAAATCTCAGTGTCAAATATGAAAGAAAAAAGTCTTCTAATTTCGAAACTTGTTATTGTAACAAGGTGTCAGCACAACATTTTCCTTTACAGTTCAACAGCTTTTTATTAAAAATCTATGTTTAGAAATGGAATTTTTGTCCTTTTTTCCCCTTACATCTATATTGATATTTGACTTGTTTACAGAGCATTGTGTGTATTTCAGCTGTGGCACTTCAAGCAATCCAAAACCTTTCTCTGAACCCAATGTTATGGCATTGTCAGACTGATCAGTGACAATGCCAGTGTGTCATAACCAGCGCAGACACACACACATGCGGCTGCTCCTCGCTCTCTTGCCTTGACCAGCTCTCTCTAGAAAGCAGGGCTCATACACCCCATATTGCACTGCACCTTTGAACATTCATAGGTGAAAAAAAACACAGAATGAATTAACCAATCTCGTTAGATCCATGAGATTTTGTAATATTCTTTGAACTTCTGGCTGCATTAATTCCTGCGATTTTCAACTGTCTAGCTACATATCATGGGTAATCAAGATATGGGCCCTCCCTGCCTGCTCCTGCATCAATTAACACCACACAGTCCCCAACCTCACAAGCGTCTTCCTCTCCATAGAAATCTCTGCTGCAATATCCTTTTATTTTATTTTTCTGTAGAAATATTATTCGCAGCCAGTGTCCACTGTTGATTTCAGAGCAGCATCGGGCTCTTCATGTCCTTGGTTTTAAAAACACAACAAATGCAGTTTGGTAAAGAAATAGAGAAAGGATCCTTTTACCGAGTCATCACAAATTAACTTATCAGATTTTTAGCGAATATAACTCAAGGTTATATTCATTTTTACAAACCCCGCACCTCCCCCGCGGCCGGGTATACTCGGGTGCAGGGTATACAAAACTTTTTTTACTCACCTGGGGGTGAGTGTGGCTGTGCGGGAACCGGGCGGTGTGTGTTTCCCCCGCCAGGAGCCTTGGCTTCCAAAAGCTACCGGGGGTTGAGTGCTCCCCCGCCCGGATCAGGCTCACAGGCAAGCGTCACGGGGCATAGTGCGGGCAGGCCATGAAGCACATGCCTTGGAGAATGCCCCCCCCCCGCTCTGAGAGACCCTCCTGGCTGAGCCTTTGCCGGGCTGGGGTTGAGAGCTGCAAACACCTTTGCCCCCACAGAGAGCCGGGGATGGATTGACCAGCCCACAGCTGAACAATGTGGGGAAACTTAAGGGGGAGGGGGGTGCAGCCCAGTAACTTTTTCCGATGTGGCTCTCCCAGAATGGGAAGTGGGGGGCAAAGTCTGCCCGGGAGCCCAGCTCACTCACCAGGAACGCTCCAGAGCTGGGGCAGAGGCATCCCCAGCAGAGGTGCAAGGCGGGAGGCTCCCAGCCTGAGCTGACAAAGGGAAGGAGCCCGGAGCCCTGTCCCCAGCGGTGGGTGGCCTGCGCCGTGGATCACTGCAAACTGCCCGCGGTGCCTGGCAGCCCCCCCCTGCAACCCGCTTGCAATGTCCCCTGCGCCCCTTTGTAGTCTCCTTGCCACACCTCAGAGCAGTTGCGGGCGCAGGGCTCAGCGGCCAGCAGCAGCAGCGGGAGGCTGCAGGCGGCCACGGTGCACAGGAGTGGGGGCAGGCAAGAATATAACCGCACCCAAGTAAACCCCACCTCCTGCCCCTGCGGGCTATACTCCTGTGCGGGGTATACAGGGATTTCTAAACTCAAACAGCAAAAACCGTGGGGTATATTCGGGTGCGGGGTATATTCGCGAAAAGTAATTGTATTAAAGACACTGGCACATCATGACACCTAACATGGAGTCTGGTGAAGCTTGCTTTCTTCCCAGCCATAAATCAATGGAAAAGATCACATTTTTGTTTGTCACACCAGGAGCGGCCCTAGACGAGCTGCCGGCAACTGGTACCCTAGGCGAAATGCACGATTGGCACGCAATCGATGCCCTCACCTCCAAAGCCCTCAATGGCCGTTTATCTTGGCGCCCTAGGCGACCGCCTAGTTCGCCTGTATTGATGGGCCGCCACTGTGTCATACATTTAGGGATGTCTGCACAGCAGCGTTCTTTCAGAATAACTGACTTTATTTGAAATAACAACATGCGCATTTCAACAGCGAGCCGTTATGTCGCAGTAATGTCGCTCTGGAGGGCCGTGTCTCCTGTGAAGGTGGTTTGCTAGGCCAGTGTGGACACCTTGGGCGTTAGAGGGGTGGGATCCGATTTACTGCGCAGTCACGGGCCAGGGTAAGCGAGGTCGAGCTGGTTATTGCGAAGGCCACAAAGAGATTTACGTGTCCTCGGAACCGCGCGTCCTGCACTCGAAGGGTTCTCTACCTTGGCCCAGGGACAGCGCTGTAAAGTGCTGGGCAACGTTCCCTCTAAGGCGTGTGCGCATGAGCAGCCATGCACAAAAATTCTCCACCCGTCCCTCTCCGCGGAGGTGAGTGGTGCGTGCTCTGGCGGCGGGGCTGCTGTGGCCTCATGGTGGGGTAGGGGGAAACTGAGGGCCTGGTCTGGAGGCTGGAGCCTGTGTTGAGGCCACGTGGTGGCAGCAGGTCGGGGCCTGCTCCAGCCACGTGGTGAGGGGGCCAGGGCCTGCTCTGGCAACTGGGGCTTGCTGGAGGGTCTAGCGCCTGCTGCATGGTGGGAAGGTCTGCGCCAATGGAGAGCCAAGGGTTGCAGCATGGTGGTGGTGGGGCTGCTCCAGTGGGGAGCCAAGGGCTGCCGTGTGGCAGGGGGCCGGGGCCTGCTCTGATGGGAGCCAGGGCATGGCATATGGGGCTGTTTCTCTGGCAGGGAGCCAGGGTATGCTGCATGGTGGTGGGCGGGGGGGGAACCAGGGTCTATCACATGATGGGGGAGCTGCTCTGGAGAGGATCCAGGGCCTGTTGCATGGTGGGGGCTGCACTGTGGGGGAGGGAGGAGCCAGGGTCTGCTGCAGCCACATAGTGGGGGCGTCAGGCCCCACTCTGGCAGCCAGGGCCCTGGTCCAGTGGCTGGAGGCCTGCACCCAGGCCACGTGTTTTGAGGGGCCTGATCTGTTCCGGCAGCCGGGCTGCTCCCAGGCCTAGTTCAGGCATTTCCCAGGGTTGAAGCAGGGCTGTGGTGCAGCTGCTCCTGGGGCTGCCCCCCGACCTCTCTTTCTCCCCTCAGAGCCCCTGGCTCCCACCTCTCCACCCCAGGTGGGGCTCACAGCCAGCCCCGAGGGGCAGCCTGGGGCTTCCTTCCCTGCACACTGGCTGCCTAGGGAGCAACACTCCCTGGCAGAGGGGAGGGGGGTGCGTCTCACCGTCTTCCCACAAGGTGTGTGGGGGAGTACTTCCTGGAAGAGTTTCTCGGGGAGCCACCGCACTGGTGGGTGCCACGGCAGCACCCATCCACCTGCACTTCCCACCTGCTGCCCTGAGGCTGCCTGTGAGCCTCCCGCCTGCCCTGCCCCAGGGCTGCCAGCTCTCCCGGACCAGATGCCGTTGCAGCCAGTGTCATCCAGTCCATCCGGTCCATGGAAGTTGGCAACCCTCGGCTCCCCTCACAGCTTCTCCCCACAGTTCCCCTCCCGGGTGCCAGTGCTGGGCTGAGTCTCTTCAGGCTGCAGGTGAGCACTTCAATCACCGGGCTGAATGTGATGGGTTGCCTCTAATTTTGGACAGGCCCAGCTCAGCTGCTCTCCCTCCACGCTGACCTGCTGAATCAGGCCCTGAAGGCAAGGCAAGCAGAGGAGCAGCTGCCTGCCCTCAACTCAGGCTTGTGCTAAGGAGTGGGCAAGAAATGGGTGGGAGGGCGGGAGCCTGGCAGCAGTGCCCCGTCTAGAGGCAGAATCATGGGCACTTAGGGGATTGCTGCTGCAAAAATGTAGGTGCCAAGTAGGATGTACAAGAGCGTTTAAGCGGTTAACTGGATAAACAACTGAAATGTTAACATTTAATCGGTTAACTGCCTGGGCTGCTCTGATGCTGTGTGTGTGGGAGGGTGGGGGCGGGGTTGGAAAGTTCCTGCTGGCCTATTTGGGCCAATTTGGATCTGCTGATGTTGGGGCTGGCCAAGGCCACCTACCTGTTCCGCATCACCAAGGCTGGAGTCGTGCCAGGCCAACCCAAGTGGCAGGGGCTGGGTGGTGGCAGTGGTTGTGCTGGACTGCTTTGTGAGGTGAAGGGGTGGGACACCGCTACGCCCAAGGGAGTCAATATTGGACACCCTTCAGTCCCCCCTTCTCTGGCTTAGACCCCCCCTTCCAGATTCCCCTCTCCTACTATATGGAATATGGAGCTCTGATGGATGAGAAAGCCGGGCAGGGCCCGATCCTGCAACCCCTCCCAGTCCAGCCATCGTGTGGGTCCCAGGGGTGCTGCTGGGGCAGTGGGTGGGGAGATGAGGGGGCTGTAGGAGGGGTCGTTGTCTGCGAGAGGCCGGGCTGACGAGCAGGTGCAGGCCCCAATGGGTTGTTCGCTCCCCCTCCTCTGCTCCAGAGCTTCCTCTTTGCAAGGAGCTGGGGGACTCATGAGACTGGCAGGAATCCAGCCTGCTGGGGCCAAGAGCTTCTCCTTTCCGGGCTGCTCAGCGCAGCGCAGCGAGGGCCCTGCAGACTCCTGGCCCTGGCAGCTGCGTCCAGCACCGGCCCCGAGTCCCACCGACACTCACTAGGTCCCTAAGACTCCTGGCGGGGGCTGGAGCTAGTCCCGGACTCTGCTCGCCCCAGCCCGGAGCCGAGAGCCGCTGGGTTCAGGGAGCGCAGCGAGTCAGATCGCAGGGGGGTGCCGTGCCGGGCTCCCCGTGTCACCCCCGGCCGGGCCTGGGAGCCCATCCCGCGGGCCCAGAGCTGCCGCCCCCGACCCAGGGCCGTGCCCGGGGCTTGAACTCGGGGCCAGACTAGGAAGTGCCCCGCCCCGCCCTTTGCTGCTTTCGGTTTCGAGTCGGGCAGCCCCCGCCGGCGGGACGGACGCTGGGCCCTGGAATGGGCCGCTCTGCCTGGGGGCCCTGCCTAGGGACGGGGGCTCCGGGGGCCGCTGGGGAGCCCGGAGCGGCGCAGACTCGCCCCCCAGGTAGGGTCCCTGCGAGCCCCACGCTTTGCTGCCGGGCCGGGCTCTGCCTGGGCGCTGCTGCGGGGATCACGCGTCGCTTTGCTGCCGGGCCGAGTCCTGCTGCTGCTGCGGGGATCATGTGGGGCTTTGCCGCCGGGCGCACAGCGCGGCTGGGATCGTCTCCCCTGCCGGGTCCCTTGGCACGCTGCGCTGGGCACAGGACCCGAGCGCCATTTGAACAGGGGCTGGGGGCAGTTGCCCCGGGCGCCAAGCTAGTGGGGGAGCCGGGCTGGGGAGGGGGCACAGCCCCTTGCGGCCAGCTCAGCACAGACGGGCTACGTGCTCCTTGCAGTCCAGCCGCTGAGGCGGGACCGGGCAGAGAGAGCGATCAAAGGCAGGGTTCCCCACTTCCGGTGGCTGGCTCTGGGTGAGAGGAGAGGGGTTGGGTTGGGGGTGCCTGGCTCTGGGGGAGGGGTGGATGCATTGGGGGTATTTATAATTTTTATTTTTACTTTTTTTTTTAAAGGGGTACTTTATATAAAAAAAAAAGGTTGAGAAACATTGTTCTAAACCCTTCCTTTTGGCCTCCCTGCTTCCTTTCTCCTTCGGGGAGTTGAGCAGGCAGCAATTTTGGTAAAACTACATCAGACATGGGCACACAGTGTCCGCTCTACCTCAACTGGTACTGGATAATCAGTGCCTCAATTCTAAAGGAGTTGGCATTACTGAGGCAATTGATCCCCCCACCTTTTGTTTAGGGTTGTCAGATGTTTCAACTAAAATACTGGACACACTTGACATGACATCAGCATCTACATTACATCTTATTTAGAAAACTAGCCAATTAGCCCTCCATAAGATGGGATTTTCAGGGCTCTCCTCCACGTCGGTCTTTTCTCCTGAGCGTCTGGTCTCTCGCTCCATCTCTTTCTCTTCTTAGTGCCTCCCCCTCTCTCTTTCAGCTCTCCTTCGCCCTCTCTCTTCTCCTCCTCCTTCTGCCTCTCACGCTCTCTCTGCTTTCCTCTGTCTCCGTCAGGGATGCACGCTCGTCCAGGCCCTGTCCCCCGGGTATATACGTCACCTCCCCAACCCCCTTCACCTCCCGCCGTGGCCCTTAGCTGACTTCTGCGCCACGCAGCTGGGCCGCCACGTGGGAGCAAGTGGTGCAGATGGCCTCTCTCTCTCTTCTCCTCCTACTGCCTCACCTCTCTCTCTCTCAACTCTTCTCTGCCTCCTGCCTCTCTCTCCTTCTCTCTCTTCTCTCCCTCCCGCCTCTCTCTCTGTTTTTTTCTTCTCCTCCTCCTGCTGCGTCTCTCTCACTGTCCTCTGCCTCTTCCATTCTCCTCGCTGTCTCCTCTGCATCCTCTGTGTCTGCTCCGCTTTCCTCTTTTTGAATCCGGTGCCCTTTCCTGAAGTCAGAGACACACGCTCATCCAGGCCCCGCCCCCTGGCTGTTCCCTCTGGGCGGAGCTGTTGCTTCCCGCCATGGCACTCGGCTGACTTCTGCACTGCTCAGCCAGGCCACTGCATGGGAGCAAGCAGCGCAAGTGGCTGTTTGGGCCCCGCGCTCCTTATGTAGCACCCCCGTAGAAGTCAGCCGAGCACCACAGCGGGAGGCAACAGTGCCTCTCAGAGGGAACAGCCAACGTTTCAGAGTCACAGACATTGGGCTACTATATATATGATACCGAACATTTATATTTTCTAATTTCTATTTTCTCCGTTTTCCTGAACAGAAAGTTCAAATACTGGACTGTCCGGTTCAAAACCAGACATTTGGCAACCCTAGTTTTGTTGCAGATTTTCCAAAGACCAGAACGGCCGGGATTCCTCTGCACGACCGTTGAAATGGTTTGCTGGTGAATTCTATGGCAGGTGATGTTAGGCTGGCACACTGGGATTATTTACCAGTTTCCCTATCTCAATACTGCCCAGAGCTGTGATGGCCGAGTGGTTCAGGCGTTGGACTTGAAATCCAATAGGATTTCCTTGCGCATGTTCAAATCCTGTTCATAGCGAGGCCTGTGTTTTGGCCACACCCCTTCCTCGGGCAACAAGGGCCTCTGTGAGTTACCAGCAGTGGGGCTCTTAGTATCAGCATATAACTAATTGCACCATTAGGCCATTTCTTCACTCAGGTGGAGATTTCTGCTGCAATCTATCTGAGGGGCTACGTCTACACTGCAGGCTTTTTGCGCAAAAACTTTCAGAGCATCTACACTTCACGCATGTTCTTGAGCAAGTAAATTTACAGTACAGCATCAGAAAACAGGGCTTCTTCTGGAAGAGTTATTCCTCTCCCCACGAGGAATAAGCCCTCTTGTCAAGAGCTCTCCACAAGAAGGCAGTGTAGACAGGCAACATGTATTTCTTGCGTAAGAAGCCCCTACGGTTAAAATGGCCATCAGAACTTCCTTGCACAAGAGAGCGTCCACACTGCCATGGATGTTCTTGCGGAGAAGCACAGCTCTTGCACAAAAGCATATGGCAGTGTGGATGCGCTCTTGTGCAAGACCTTTTGCACAAGAACTCTTCTGCAAAAGAGTTGTTGTGCAAGAACCCACCAGTGGGCACTCTACCTCAGCTTAGAGCCCCAGGAGGCACTGGGGAGTAATGACTTTGAATGGCCCTGGGTAGGAGCTATTTTGAAACAGCAGCAGTGGAGCGTCCACACTATGGCTATTGAAAAATAGCTAATTTGGAAGAGGCATTATCCCTCGTGCAATGAGGTTTACAGATTTGGAACTAGGCCGTGGCTGGCTTTTGAGGTGAGTGAGTAGGAAGAGGGAGGGGCCACTGGAGGCTCTTGGCCCTCTGGATGGCTCTGCTTGTGAAATAGGAGTAGGGACTACACATTATTTGAGAATGGGGGTATTGCTCCCCCTGCCTCTCACACACTGAGCTAGCACTCTTCCACTTCAGCTAATTCCTTTGCTATGCGAGAACTACCCCCCTTGGTGACTCTTTCCTTCTCCACAGGGAAGTCTGTCTTCAAGGTCAGTTAGTCGAGGGAAAGGAGAAGGCGCCAATGAGGCTTCTCCTCACACTCATGCTTGGGACCCTCATTCTCTCTCTGGCCTCAAGGGCAGATCTCAAGAAGGAGACTCCTTGCAGCAAAGTCATGGGGGCATTTCTGAGATGGCCTCCGCCCTGCAGCCTGTCCCACCTGGCCATTGTCATGGACTCTCTGTGAGGTCACCACCTCCCAACCTCCTTTAGCCAATAAGCTGAGGGGCTGCAAAAGGCTCTTGTGATGTCCTGAAAATAAGCATCGTAACGGCATTCCGCAAGCGGGTTCTCGTTGTGCTAGAAGGGGCAGTGTAGGCAGCTCCTTCTGGTGCAAGAGCTTCTTCCGCAAATATGGCGGCTCATTAGCTATGCAAATGAGGCTCAGCGATATTCCACATTTAGCCTCATTTGCATATTACTTGCACAAGAAGCCGCGAGTGTAGACATAGCCTTCTTGTCAGCTCACTGCAAAACACCTCACAATGATGAGTGAGGGTGAGTGTGGATAAACCCAGCTGTGCTGCAGAGCAGCTGTTAGATGAGGAAAGAGAGGTGCCCCCTCGGCCTCACCAAGCAACACACATATATAAGAAAACTGCGGTTGAAAGCTCCAGCCCAGGTGTCAGGATGGTTGAGTGGTCTAAGGTACCACACTCAAGCTACTGTCTTTATGTCAGTGGGGTGTTCTGGTCTCTGGATGGAGACGTGGGCTTGAATCCCATGCCTAACACATCCTGTTTTCTGTCAAGAGAAGTGAACTGATTTTGATGTCTCCCCTGCCATTGTAGAAGCGCTTGCTTATGATTTCTCTTAGGCTGCATCTACACAGCAGCGTTCCTTGGGAATAACGGCCATTATACTGCAATAACAATGTGAGCGTCTACACAGCAATTCCATTATTCCGACTTCTGTAACGCTCCATCCAGACCAGTGGTCTGAGGAGCCAGGAGGTTTCCAGGCTGCAGACAGCCAAGCCCACAGGCAAAGACAAAGCAAAATCTCAGCCACTTCCTGCTCAGCCCATCAGGGTCTCTGTGTGGCCCCCCAGACCTTTTGTTTGCCATTGCCCAGGCACAGGGGCCCAGATTCTACAACACTCACAGGCCCCACAGGAGGGGGCTGGTTTGATGCTTCACCCCATGACCCAGCAACGAGACCCCAAACTCCCCCTGTGCTCTGAGAGCCCAGTTTGCTGAGACCCTCCCCTGCCTGAGACTCTGTTTGCTTGAGATCCCAGAGCCCTCCCTTGGGCCGCCTGGCATGTGGGGAATTTGGTCTAGTGGTGGATTTGCAGAGTCCCACAACAGCTGTTGCCAGCATGCGGATGTGCACGTCTGTCTGGGGTTACTGGGCACCCGGCCTGATTGGGTGAGTCCCGGATTCTGTTCCTGCCAAAATGGACAAAGCAGCAGTGAGACAGGAGCTTCAATAGCTCAGCTGGCAGAGTAGGTGTTCTGAGGGGTCTGCTTTGATGCTGCTCTAAGGAGAGCTCCTTTTTCTTTCCCTGGCAGAGGAGAGGCAGGATTTGCTGGCTCGTAGGTGGAGCAGCAGGGCAGACAAGGCCCTTCCAGGAGGTACAGCTGGGCTCTTCACAGGAGGAGCCAAAGAAGGGACAAGCCTCAAGAACAAAGACTTTTGCCAAAGCCTGAGACTGAACCACAAACCTTCAGATATTCAGTTTAACGCTTGCCCCACTGAGCTACTTTGGCACCTAACCTGCCCCTGTCCCTTCTGAGCCTGCCACTTCTCTCCCAGTACGTCTCCACTGCATGTTGTGCTTTCACAAAAACCTCCCCCTGTGCGTGTGGCTGGCAGTGGTTGCTAGGTGGATCAATTCACATGTAACTTTACTGAAACCCCCCTCGTTTCCGCCTTGAGCCTCCCCCGGCCCAAGGGGTGGTGCCCAATAGAACAGTCCCTGTAAGAAATGTGTCACTTTCACCCCTGGGAGCAGCTCAGCCATGCAAAGGGGCTGCCTGGGGCAGGACATTAGCCCAGGAGGGCAGGGGTGGGTGTGGCAGTGACATCACAAGGGCCTTTTGCAGCCCCTCAGCTTATTGGCTAAAGGAGGTTGGGAGCCTGTGCGGGGGCAGGGAGGCTGCCTGAGAAATGTGCTGGGCTGCTGGCCAGGTAAGTCTCCCAGCCAGAGCCTGCCTCTGGCACCCCAGCCCCTCCCTTCCCTCAGCCCACTGGTACCCCACATAACCAAACCCTCTGCCCCCCTGAACCCACAACCCTCCCAGATCCTGTACCCCAATCCTCTGCCCCAGGTCACAACCCAACCCCCTGCAACTGTTCCTGCACCCCAGTCCTCTGCCCCAAGCTCCTGTCTGCACCCAGCCTCCATCCCAGACCCCCACCTCCTCTGTTAATAGCATGGAAAAGTGCAGCCCTGGGAGTGGTTCCCAGTTCTTCCCCACCCCTGCCCTAAGCTGTGCAGCAGCCCAGCCCCACAGCTGCTTAATGAGCCCGGCCCAGCCAGGGGCTCAGGACTCTGCCCACGGAGCTGCCATGTCTTCTCCAGAGCCCTTAGGCTGGCACCGGGGAGGCCTGAGTCCAACAGTGCCCAGCAGGGGCAGAGGAAAGGGCTGGTACTGGTACTTGGGGGTGGGGCTAGGGGCTGTTCTGAAAGGCTGCAGTCACCATTAGACTCTTTTGTCCTTCCCTGTCTCACCCCAGCGCTGAGCAACACTCAGTGTCGATCTGAGCATCCGTCCTGCTCTGGGACGTGTCTCTGTGGCCAGAACCTGCCCAGGCGGCTCTAGCAGTGAGGCCCCTCCCTGGCAGCACCGAGCAATGAGAGCTGAGTGAAGGGGGGAGGCAGGACCAGGGGGAGAAGGCTCCATGACTGTGTCAGAGGGAGGCTCTGCAGTGGCCAATGGGGAATCGATGCCTCTCCAAGGTGCCCAGGCCTGGTGGGTCATTTCCCCAGGTTACTGAGTGGGGCTAGAGCCAGTTCTGTGTTGTCTCCTTCAACCACCAAAGCGAACCAATGGATCTTGTGCTGACCGGACTGTGCACTGGGCTAGTGCTCTGTGTGCCACGGAGCTTCCTGCCGTGCTGCCCACATGGGAGAGGGGAAGGGCAGTTTGAATCACCCAGCTCTACCCCTTCTGAAGGGCTTGTGAAAATGGCAAGTGCTGTCTTGGCAGTGAGGGAGAGGTGGGAAAGGGGCCCAGAGTGAACCTCTTGGGTCACAGCTGCTGTAACAATGAGGTAAGATGACTCCGTAGGCAGTTGTCATGTGAAAAGTGAGGTTGGGGTGGGACTTGAACCCAGGCCTTAGCAGTGAAAGGGCTGAATTCTAGCCAGTAGATGATAAGGAACACATGCATGCACTTCTTTCCTTACCTACATTAGCCTTTCACAGGCCACTTTCTGTCCCCTTCAGGACAGGGGTCAATTTTCCATTGCCCAGAGGGGACAAGAACAGAAACCAAACAGAACATCAGAACAGCCAGACTGGGCCATGCCAGTTGTCCAACTACCCCAGGATCCCGTCTCATGACAGCAGCCAATTTCATTGCCCAGTGGGAATCCTCAGGAAAGACAATTCTTCAGTGATTCCTCCTGTCGCCCATTCCCAGCTTCTAGAATACACCAGCTAGGGACACCTGACCTGTCCATCCTGGTTAAATGCCATTGAGTGACCTTTCCTGCATTAAATTATCCAGTTCTGTTTTGGACCTTCTTGTAGATTTCACCTTGACAACATCCTCTGGCAAGAGTTCCACTGGGTGCAAAAATGCTTCCTTTTGGTTTATTTTTAATTTGGTTACTTACCAGTTTCATTCTGTCACCAGGGATCTTGAGTAGGAGAAAAAAAAAATTCTTATTGCTTTCTGCACCCCTGTCATCATTACACGAAACTCTGTCCCATCGCCCCTGAGTCGTCCCTTTCCCAAGCTGAGAAGAAGAAGTTCCATGAACTCCTGGGAGCTGCTGTTCCAAAGAAGAGGCATTTCCTGTGGAAAAGATGGCCAAGCCCAATCCCCCTACACAGAGCCCCAGAAAATACCAATGGACACTAGGCACTTGTAAAGCTCCCTCTCGGGCAGCGCTACCGAATGGATCCGGCTGGCCATCGGGCTGACTAACGCCATCAACAGACGAGTCCCAGAGAGACTTCTCAGCCCAAGTGCAGAGACTGTGGAGTCTCCTACTCCCAGCCCAGTGGCAGAGGGGCGGCGCCCTGAGGAGGCGGGTCCCGAGTCAGCGGAGACCTATGAAGGGAACAGAGACATAAGGTAAGAAGGAAGGAGAACAAGTCACCTCTTCTCAGGTGAGATGTGGTGGGAAACTACCAGATCCAGTGCAAGCTGAGCTCCAAGGGGTGGTTCCTGCCCTGGTGGCTCCTTGCAGGGCCTGGCTTGAGAAGCGCCAAGGAGCCGTGTGTGGCCAGGAGAAAGGGTGCAGAAGGAACGAGGATGAAGGAGCAGGGTGGGGGAGCAGGAAGAAGAGAGGGTGTCAAAACAAGCTGGGGGTGCTGGGTGGGAAGAAAGCGAGGAATGGGGTGGCTGGGGTCTGGGCATGAGGCGGGACATTATGTGGCTTTATGTCCCCTTGCAGCAAAGGTGACAGCCACACTGCCCCGAAGGTGCACAGCCACAGTAGTGGCACTTCCATGGTGGGCGCTGGACTGTGTGGCCGCAAAGACCTGGTCCCAGGCAAGGGACCGTTGATAAGTCTCAGCCTCAGCCCTGCCTCCTCCAATCTCAGCCTAACCTGTTTAGCTGTCTCCCACATGCTCCTGAAAGCCAGCACACATGCCACCCATCCCTGCACCAGAGGACAGGCCCTGGAACTGCCTTGTGGTCACCAAGGGGAACCACAATAAGAGAAGACACTGTGTTACTGCCTAGTTTTGAACCAGGGACCTAATGGCTACGTCTAGACTGGCATGATTTTCCGGAAATGCTTTTAACGGAAAAGTTTTCCGTTAAAAGCATTTTCGGAAAAGAGCATCTAGATTGGCATGGACGCTTTTCTGCAAAAGCACTTTTTGCGGAAAAGCGTCCGTGCTAATCTAGACGCTTTCTATAAAAAAGCCCCGATCGCCATTTTCGCAATCGGGCTTTTTGCGCAAAACAAATCTCAGCTGTCTACACTGGCCCTTTTGTGCAAAGTTTTGCGCAAAGGGACTTTTTTTGCCCGAATGGGAGCAGCATAGTATTTCGCAAAAGCACTGATTTCTTACAGTAGGAAGTCAGTGCTTTTGCAGAATTTCAAGTGGCCAGTGTAGACAGCTGGCAAGTTTTTCCGGAAAAGCGGCTGATTTTCCGGAAAAACTGGCGAGTCTAGACACAGCCTTTGTGTGTTAGGCAAATGTAACAACCACTACACCACAGAAACACACGTAAGCTGCTGCACTTAAACTTGTACAAATATTCGGTTGCTAACCCTTTGGCCAACAGAGATTGCTGCAGGGCAAAGGAATTCTCTGTTGTCAATTTTGTGCCCTCAGGAAGGGACCAAACTGAAGGAGGCCGGGCCCCCACCTGGGGACTCCAACCTAAACCCTGAGACCAAGGGGTTTACAAGCCAGATAATCAAAGTTTGCTGCATTTCGCCCTCCCCCAACCTTGCAAAACCTTAAAGGCAACTCTGCAGTCCCAGCGGCTGGGGGAGATGTGCATGTTAGAGCCTCTGCCCACTGAGCTGTAGCTTTCTGTGCCCAGGGAAGCAGACACCACCAGGGTGGGAAGGCAGGAGGGGAAATGGGGAATGGCCGAACTCTGCGAGGTGTTGTCTGGGACCATACAGTAGAACAGTTTACAGATGGGTCTGAGTAGGGCACCATGGCTTAGCTGGCTAAAGCATTCGCCTAATAAACAGGTGATCCTGGGTTTAATTACCGGTGGTACCTTGTTGCAGACTTTGCTCACATTTACTTATGCCCTTCTGGGACACAGAAGAGGCCTCCCCAGGCCACCCATGGAACTGCTGGTTCAGGAAAAGGCTGAGTGGAGAGGTGTGTGGGGAAGAAGCAAACCACAAGCCCCAAGAGGTTTCTCCCCCCACAGGTGAGAAGCACCTGATGCCCACGTACCCTAACTCTCCATGGCTGCAGCAGCTGCAACGGTTGCACTGGCAGGCTCTCTAGGTGCTGACACCCCCAGGGAATCACAAGGGCACGTGGTGCTGGCTCTCCTGTCCCAGCAATTGAAGTCAGAGCCCTGCCTTGCCAGTGCCAGTCACAGCAGCTTCTGCACCCGCTCCAGGCTTGTGGTTTCCTTCTTCCCAACACTCCTCCCCAATCAGCCTTTTCCTGAACCAGCAGTTCCATGGGTGGCCAGGGGAGGCCTCTTCTGTGTCCCACAAGGTCCTAGGAAAATGTGAGTAAAGGCTACAACAAGGCACCACTGGGAGTTGAACCCAGGATCTCTTGTTTAGGAGGCAGGTGCTTTAGCCAACTAAGCCATGGTGCCCACCTCCAGAGGCTCTTTAAAATGTTTCTTTATGTTTGCAAACAACACTTTTGAATTCCAAAGTGCAGCCATTCCCCTCTTCCCTCCAGACATCCAGCCCTGGCGGTGTCTGGCCGCCTGAGCACAGAAAGCTACAGCTCAGTGGGCAGGGGGCTTTGGCTTCCTTGCCCATGGGATGCTGTTGCAGGAAGGGCTGCTCAGCAGGGATGGGGTTCACCTGTTGAGGAAGGGAAGAGAGTATTTTGATGCAGACTGGCTAACCTAGTGAGGAGGCTGTAAACTAGGTTTGATGGGGGCAGGTGCCCAGAGCCCACAGGTAAGTGAATAACATGGACACCTGGGAGCTGGGTCAGAAATGGGAGAGAGCAGGGGCTGTAACAGCAGAGATAAAGGAGGGACGTGGGACCACTGGGAAGCAAAATCTAATCTGTGTCTTAGATGCTGGTACGGACACATGGGAACGATGGGTAATAAGCAGGAAGAAGTTGGTATCACAGGGACTTGGTGGGGTAATACACATGACTGGAATATTGGCACAGAAGGGTACAGCTTGCTTGGGAAAGATTGACAGGGGAAAGGGAGGAAGAGTTTCCTTAGCTATCAAACATGCGAATACTTGGCCTGAGGCACAGATGGACACAGGAGACAGACTTGTTGGGAGTCTCTGGGTTAGGTTAAAGAGGGTAAAACCCCAGGGTGATGTCACACTAGGCATCTATTACAGACACATCCCCAGGCAGAAGAGGTGCATGAGGCTTTTTAAACAATTAACAAAGTCATCCAAAGCGCAGCTGGTTTCACACACACTCAGTCTCACCTACAGCTGGGAGGCAGTTTGCAGTGAGCTGAAAAGAACCTGGCTGGTAGAACCAAGTCTTGGGATTCTTCTGTGTCCAGATGTGCTAAGCAGCTGGCTGGCAGCCAAGCTCCCAAGTGCTGATCTGTTCCTGCCCTCCCCAGAAAGGCAAATCCCCTACTCTGGGGCTGCGTCTAGACTGGCATGATTTTGCAGAAATACTTTTAACGGAAAAGATTTTCCGTTAAAAGTATTTCCGCAAAAGCACGTCTAGATTGGCACGGATGCTTTTGCGCAAAAAGTGCTTTTGCGCAAAAGCATCCGTGGCCAGTCTAGATGCGATTTTGTGCAAGAAAGCCCCGATCGCCATTTTAGCCATCGGAGCTTTTTTGAGCAAAACAGTTCTTTGCTGTCTACACTCGCCCTCTTGCACAAATATTCTTGCGCAAGAGGGCTTTTTCCCAAGCGGGAAGCGTGAAAGTATTTGCACAAGAAGCACTGATTTTGTACATTACAAAGTCAGTGCTCTTGTGCAAATTCAAGCGGCAGCGTAGACAGCTGGCAAGTTTTTGCACGAAAGCCGCTGCTTTTGCGCAGAATCTTGCCACTCTAGACACAGCCTGGGTGTTACAGGCTGCACTTTACCTACAGAGCTGTTGCATGTGAGGCAAATGTGACACCCACCGCACTGCCAAAACCAGCCCACTGCCTTTTGGGAAGAGACACTTGAAAGCTCTGAGCTCTCTGGCTGGCTCTCCCTGTAAAGCAACAGGACAAGCAACTCTACCACTGGAGAAGGTGGGTATCGATCCCACTGCCTCCCGCATGCAAAGCAAGCACTTGCCCACTTGAGCTAATTCCCCTGCCTATGACCTAGTTTTCAGCCCCATCCTGTTTGTTCCAGAGCCAACAACATCCCTTCTGCTAAACCCTCATATAAAACTCGGCAAATATCCAGAGAAGTTGCGGTTCCCTTTACAAGACTCTGCACAGCTCAGTTCCAATCAGCCAGTCTTCCCTAGAGCCCAGAACATTGACCATGGCAGCGTCGCTCTTACGCCTAGTGTAGACACGGCCTTGGAGTGACACAAAATCAGCCCCAGGACACATTCCTGGCTAGGACCAGTCACAGTCTGGGGTCAGTGAGGGTCCGTCCTACCTGAGATGTGTGTGACACAAAAGCCTCCTGTTCCCTGCCCAGTTCCCAACACTGGCTGCAAACACAGCGATATTTGGTGCCTTGGCTGCTGTCCCTGCTGCCAGGGAGCTGTCCCGCACCTGCAGTTCATCCGCCTCCCGGAGAGGCAGCAGCTCTGTGAGGGGGAGAAGCGCTGGGGGTGTTCAAGTCAGGGCATTTCCCTGCATGCGTAAAAACCATCACTGCTGTCCCGGGCTGGGCCAGTGCGCTGGCATCCCTCCTGTCTGGAGCATCCCGCCAGGGAAAAACTGAAACTGTGTCAGGAGATAAGGGGTCAGGGTCCCTCTTGGCATGACCTATAGTGCCTGGGGTCCCTCCACAACAGGAAATATAGGATCAGGGCTCCCTAGTTGGGGTTATTTTTCCCAATGTGCATTACTTTACATTTATCCACATTCAATTTCAGTTGCCATTTTGTTGCCCAGTCACTGAGTTTGGTGAGATCTTTTTGAAGTTCTTCACCGTCTGCTTTGGTCTTAACGACCTCGAACAGTTTAGAATAATCTGCAAACTTTGCCACCTCACTGTTTACCCCTTTCTCCAGATCATTTATGAATATGTTGAACAGGATTGGTCCTAGGACTGACACCAGGAGCTATGGGGCAATGGGACCCTTCACCAAACAGCAGATGGCAGGTGCACACAAACAGGTGCACACGCCCTCAATATTGGTGCCCAGGACAAAACTTGCTCTGCTCCTGGAACAGGAACAGTGACTAGCAGTGAGGCCCCTCCCTGGCAGCACCGTGTCAGACGCTTTCTTCTTGGCCTGGTACCTCCTGAATGATGGGAGGAGCTGCCTGGTCCGAGGGGCTGCAGTTCCCTGGAGAGAGGGGCTGGGCCGGTGGCTGCAGGAAAACCCTTCTGCTGTGTCTGTGGCTGAGCTGCACAAAGGAGTGAGTGGGGGGCAAGGGGAGCAGCTCACACATGCCAAGGGGCTGGGCAGGGGTAGGACATGAGCCCTGCAAGGCAGCAGTGACATCACAAGGAACTTTTGCAGCACCTCAGCTCATTGGTTGAGAGGCAGTGACCTCACAGAGGGACCATGGCAACGGCCAGGTGGGACAGGCTGCAGGGCTGGGGCATCTCGGAGACCCCCATGGCCTGGCTGCCTGGAATCTCCTTTGTGAGGTTTCCCCTTGAGGGCAGAAGGGATTGAGGGTCCCATCTGGGAGTGTCTCTGTGGAGATTTCCCCTTTCCCCAGGCTGCAGTGGGAGGGGCTGGGGCAGGCAGGGTTAGAGGAGGGGGTTGGCACTGAACTTCTGGGTTGGCCCTTCTACCTGCTCTCCCAAAAACGACAGACCCAGCTCCCCTTTCTTTACCCCACCAGCAATTGCCATGCTGCAAAGCAGAGAGTGGAGATAACAAGCCCAGCAGTCCCTTAGGCTCTGTGGTGCAATGGAAAGCTTGTTGGACTTCTAAGTTGTAATGGCCAATGTGAGGTGAGCTAGATATTCAAAAGTTGTGGGTTCAAGTCCCACCAGAGTCACTTCAGCTGCTTCCTCATTTCCAGCTTGCCTCATTTACAGAGCAGGCAATCCTTAGGCTGACACCAGGGTGAACTGGAGTCCAGACAATTCCCAGCAGACCCCAGTGAGGGTGGAGGGAAGGGCTGGTACTTGGGAGTCAAGGCAGTGGTTGTTCTGAAAGTGCTGTTGGACCCTTTTGTCCCTCCTTGTCTCCTACCAGTGCTCCTATCAGGCTATGTCTACACTGCACTGTTCTGAAAAAAAGCTACGCAAATTGCTTCTTTTTTCATAAGAGGCTTTTCTGACATTTGGCCCAATGTAGACAGGCCAAATGTCAGAAAAAAAAAACCTTTTTTGGAACATCCCTTCTTCCTCATAAATGAGGTTCACAGGGATACTGAAAAAATACTTCTGCTCTTCCGAAAAAATTTCAGAAGAGCAGATGTGTTCTCTGGACTAAAGCGTTGTCTCTGTAGTGTAGACAGAGCCCTGATGTAGCATCTTCAGCACAGACAGAGAGGTGACATATAATACACAATTTGAGCTGGGGAAGTTGTCATTTTGAGCTTATTTTGAAAACTCTTTGGTGTCTACACAGCACCAAATATGGAAATAACCTGCTATTCCGAAATGTCCCTTGCGCCTCATGGAATGAGGTTTACAGGGATGCTGGACTAGCGAGCCCATTGTATTTCAAAATAAGGGGGCACTGTTAACATGCAAATGCATGACCCTGCATGTGCAGGGTCCCAGCCCCTCACAGACTGCTGGTTGGGGGAAGGGGAGGGTTCAGACACGCAGCAGGTGGCACAAATTCCTCTCTGGGGAGCCTGCAGGAAAGGAAGCCAAAGAAGATGGATTTTGAGAGGTTTGCAGCAACCAGCCCGGCCCCAGCAGGTCCCACTGAGATTTGAGTTCAGAATCATGAGTGCTGCCCCTTTACACAATGGGACCTACACCAGCCACCCCGACTCAACTGGGCCCCAATGGGCATGGGCCAGCTGAGTCCAAAGTTTTTTGCAGAGGTCCCATGGTGTAAGGGGCAGCACTCAGGACTCTGAATCCTGCAATCTGAGTTCAAATCTCAGTGGGACCTGCTGGGGTTGGGCTGGTTGCTACAAACCCCTGACAATCCACCTTCTTTGGCTTCCTTTCCTGCAGGCTGCCCAGAGAGGAATTTGTGCCCCCTGCTGTGAATCTGAGAACCCCTGGCAGCTCTATCTCTTGCCTGGCAGTTGGTGAGGGGCTGGGGCCCTGGAGATGCTCATGGCTGAAGACAGCAACAGAGAATCCCAAGAGCAGAAGGCTGAATATGGGGAATGTGAATGTGACAGGGGAGAGGCTGTGGAAGGCAGAGACTTGTCCCCTGTCTCCTCCTGTGTCACTAGAAATGCTCTGCTGTGCTGAGTGTAACTGGGCTGTTTGCAGGCAGGTACCATCTGTGCACTGTAGGCTCTAATTGTTCAATGATGCAGCCTCAGCTCCCCCAGGACTCTTTAGCTCTAACTGCCTCCCAACTGAGCTACTGAGCTACTTTGGCAGCTGTGCCCTCAACTCTGAGGCTGCTGCTTCTCTCTCAGGGGCTATGTCTACAGTGGTGGCATCTTGCGCAAGGTTCTTGTGGGAAGAAGTCTTGCACAAGAAAACGTCCACACTGCCCTTTGCCAGCTGTGCTTTTGTGCAAGAGCGCCCATGGCAGTGTGGATGCTCTCTTGCGCAAGAAAGCTCTGATGGCAATTTTAGCCATAGGGGTTTCTTGTGCAAGAAATCTCTGCCGAGCGTCCACACTGCCCTCTTGTGTAAGAACTCCTGAACAAGAGAGCTTACACCTGTTAGAAAAGAGCGTAGCTCTTGCACAAGAAGCCCTCTCTTACCACGCCGTACTGTAAATTTCGTTGCGCAAGAGCAGTCGGGCAGTGTGGATGCTCTGCGGATTCTTGAGCCAGAACGGCCACACTTGCGCAAGAAGCCGCGAGTGTAGACATAGCCAGGGTGTTTTTCTCCTCAGCAGGACACAAGAGAGACGCTGTTGTCAGTGGCCCTGCAAGGCAAGATGAGCTTTGCCTGCCCCCTCAGCCTGACTCGCTACTTGGCCCCATTCTCGCCTCCCTTCCTGGGCTGAACAGGGGCTGAAAGGGGCTCTGGCTGCTGCTGACAGGGAAGAAGCTGGGAGGCAAGGTGCTGGCAGCAAGAGATTCCAGCTGCGTCTTTGCCCTGGGTCTCAGTGCGTCTGCCAGCCACCTTGAGCAAACCTGAAACCATCTGGACTAGCCAGCCCACATCACAATGAGTTATTAGTGGCCCTATCAGAGAAGAGCCATTGGCAGCTGCAGAGATATCCCTGCAGGTGCCTTAGGTGCCTTTCTAAAAGGGCCACTTGTGAGAGGGGGCATGGTTACTCATGGGCCAGCTAGCTCAGTTGGTTAGAGTGTGGTGCTAATAGCGCCAAGGTCATGGGTTCAACCGCTATGCTGGCCCCAGGGATGTTTGAATTAAAGTTTTGCCCCCCCCTTTAGCTGCCTGCTATGGACAGGGAAGCAGAAACAGGCAAAAGGCTGAGAGCTTTGCAGGACTCAGGCCAGAGAGCTGGTAGGAGGAGGCTCCAGCCTGCACAGACCCAGGGGCTAAAAGGACCTTGTCCTGGCCGGCTTTCCCTAATGGCAGGGAAAACCTTTCATCTCCCTCCCTGAGGGAGTGGTCAGGGGGAAAAGTGCTGGGGGGCATCTTCTGGTAGAGCCTGAAGCTACAAAATACGCCGGCATCACGCGCCTTCTCTGAGAATGGACCCACGTCCTGAAGGGGACAGAAAGTGGCCTGCGAAGGGCTAGTGTAGCTGAGCAAAAACGCAAGCTCTGGTGGTCTAGTGACTAGAATGTGGCACTTCCGCTGCTGCGGCCTGGGTATGATTCCCAGTTGGGTAAGACAGCCTCACCTGTACATAAGAAATCTTCCAAGTCTTTGCTCTTTCTTCATGTTGTCATGGCTCACAGGTGGAGCCCACACTTGGCTCCTGGGTGGAACTCCCCTCTCCAGTGCTGGAGCCCACTCCAGGGCTATGTCTACACTGGTGGGTTCTTGTGCAGGAACGTGTCTACACTGCCATGTGAGAGATGTGCTTCTGTGGAAGAGCATCCATAGCAGTGTGGATGCTCTCTTGCACAAGAAAGCTCTGATGGCCATTTTAGCTGTAGGGCTTTCTGCACAAGAAACCCCTGCCGAACATCCACACTGTCCTCTTGCACAAGAGAGCTTACACCTGTTAGAAAAGAGCATAGCTCAGGTGCACAAAGCCCTCTCTTCCCACACTGTAAATCTTCTTGCGCAAGAGCGGGCGGGCAATGTGGGCGCTCTGCAGAAGAACGGCCGTTCTTGCACAATAACCCACCAGTGTAGACATAGCCCAGTGGCAGTGAGACAGCCCTTTCTCAGGGAGTCCGCTCCAGCGGGGGGCCCACTCTCTCCTGGGGGTGTCTGCCCCTCTACCTCTGGGACAGTGTCTCTCAGGGCCTTCAGCTGCCTGCCTCTGCTGTGAGCCCCTTTGGGGGGTCCACCCCCTCTGGACCTCTGGGGCTTCCACTCCCAGAAGGAATAGCGCCCCCCTATTCTCTAGACAAGACCAACTCTCAGCCGGCACAAAACAGGACGGTCTATTGAGCTTTGAACACAGCAACGGATCTCTCAGGCATGGGCCTGGGCCCTCAGCCCACACATCAGCCTGCCCTGCAGCCAGCTGAGCTCTGCCTGCTCTGCTCTCAGTCCCCAGAAAAACAGCCCCCAGTCTCCCAGCAGAACCTCCATTATCCCCAGCAACAGCCCCTCCCCAGCCCATTGTCATCTCCCCAGGTACGAAGGTCACCTGGGTCCCTCTTTCCTCCACCTCCCTCCTCCGTCCAATATTCTTCCCTCACTGGGGTCAGCTGGGCCAGTTGCCGGGGTCCCTCTCTGCAGCCCATTGTCTGTCATCTGGTCAGAAGCGGCCGTGTCCCTCTAAGCAGGGTCGGGGGGTCACCAGGGTCCCAGATTGGCTAGTGCTCAGTGTGTCACTTGCAGCTAACTTGGCTCAACTCCGAGCCATGGGAACCTTCCCATCTGCTCCTTATTCATCATTAGCCACTTTCCCAGACATAGCCACAAGGGGCGGGGGAGGAGGGGGGGCGTCCCTCTGCCTTCCACAAGCACTGGCAGGGTTTGCACGGCCAGGTCATTTTCTTTTCACAAGAAATGATGCAAACACGGAGCCTCACAGACATGCCGGGTTCAGCAAGGAAGATGAATGTCACCAGGACATGATGCTCTGGAATGTCTCTGCCTTGGAAAGTCCTAGGAGAGCTGTCTGGGGCTTCAGCCTTGCTCCCCTTATACAGGGCAGAGAAGCGTCCACACAGCCTTTCCGTTGTTTTGAAGGAATTTCACAATAACAGCTGACTTATTTTGACTTCTGTAACCCTCATTCTACGAGGTATAACGCCTGTTCTGAAATAGCTATGTTGGAATGTCGACGCTCCACTGCTTCCATTTCGAAATAGCCCCTCACCAGGGCCATTCTAAGTTATTCCTCCTCAGTGCCTCCTGGGGCTCTAAGTTGAGATAGCGCGTCGACATTCGGGAAACCTGCCTCGGACAGATGTTGAGGATTCCGTGCAGTGTAGACTCGCTATTTCAGAATAACTGTTCCAGAATAGCTTATTCCGAAATAGCCGTGCAGTGCAGACGTACCCTCAGTGACTGATGATGATGAGAGCAATAAGGAAATAAACGAGAAATGGGGATTTAGCAGGAGGGACAATGTTTCTGTGAGGCACTGCCTGTTTTGGGGTTGAGAGGAGCAGGAAGGATATGTGTTAATGATGAAAAGGAAGGAGAAGAGTTGGTAAGTGCACATCTACACACTGCAAGTTTGTTATTTCAGAATTATTTAGAAATATAACTCCTCATTTCATGAAGAAAAACACTTCTTTCAAAATTGCCATTTTGAAATAGCATCAGTGTGGACACTCAACTGCTGCTATTTCAAAATAATTACTCCCCAGAGTCATGTAATTAATGGCCAGTGCTTCCTGGGGCTCTAAACTGAGGTAGCACATGCACTTTAGTGAAGCCTGCCTTGGACTAATTTTGAGCCTTCCCTGTTGTGTGGACAAGCTATTTGGAAATACTTATTTTGGGAGCTCTTATTTTGAAATAATCTCGTAGCATCGACATACCCTGAGTGAGTGGAGGTGACACAGGTAGGAGCAGCTCAAACATGCCCAGGGGCTGGCCATGAGCCCTGCAAAGCGGCAGACATCACAAGAGCATTTTGTTGCAATTTAGCTCATTGGTTTGGAGGCAGTGACCTCACAGAGGGTCCAAGGCAACCACCAGGTGGGACAGGCTGCAGGGCTGGGGCATCTCAGAGACCCCCAAGGGCCTGGCATCTCCTTTGTGAGGTTTCCCCTTGAGGGCAGAAGGGATTGAGGGTCCCATCTGGGAGTGTCTCTGTAGAGATTTCCCCTTTCCCCAGGCTGCAGCAGGCAGTGTTACAGGAGGGGCTGGCACTGAACTGAAGAGAGCTGTGGGAGAGGCAAGAGAGAGGGTTGCAAACATCCAACAAGGATGGGATTCAAACCCACGCGTGCAGAGCACAATGGAATAGCAGTCCAGCTCCTTAACCGCTTGGCCACCTCACCTGGGCCATAGAAGCAGCTTTCAAACTACCCAAAGTCATTGCTGCTGGGAACCTTTGTGCCACTCGCAGGCTGGCCAGGGACACCCAGGGTGGGAAGGTTTTGGCTTTTCACAATGTTCCCTGGGCTCTTGTAGAAAGCTCAGTACTGGTAACAAACTCAAACACCCCCTGGGTGCTGAGAGACGGGCTGGCTAGTCACAGTCTGGCTCGGAGCACTCTCTGCAGTGGGAAGATGCCCGTGGAGCAGTCACATGGCAGTGGCACATGGCTCTGTTCACTCTGCTATGTCGCGTGTGATCCCCACTGTCCTGTGCTGTTCTGTATTAACTCTGTGTGTGCCTCAGTTTCCATGGGCACCGCACCACTATCTAAATGGGGATTGGAATTTTGGGTGTGCCTCACTGAGGCCTGCTCTGTACTACGCTGGGCAGGTCGGCTTGAGGGACGTAAAATGCCGACCAGCCAGGGAAGCCGAATCCAGCTACGCATTGTGCATCTCTGGTCCCTGGGCTAACAAGTCTGTTCTACGCTGCTGTTCAGGAATAATGGCATTGCACAAGAGGGTTTTTCTTGCGCAAGAAGGGGCAGTGTAGATGCTCCTTCTGGCGCAAGAGCCTCTTCCGCAAAAATGACAGCTCATTAGATATGCAAATGAGGCTCAGCGATATTCCATGCTTAGCTTCATTTGCATATTTCTGGCGCAAGAACCCGCCAGTGTAGACATAGCCCTGGCGACTTGCTGGTGTTTCTCAATTGAGGCTTAAACCTGCATTAATGGCACCTCAGCCTGGGAGTCTCTGCCTGAGCCTCTTCCTGCTCTTCAGCATCGTTCTTGACCCAAGGCTCATGCCAGGGCAGGAACCCTCATCAGCCCCATTTTGCCGATGGGAGAAGGGAGGCTCACAAGAGGTGGCGACGTGCCCGGAGTCGGCCAGGAGAAGTTCTGTGGAGGGGAGGGACAGAGGGGACAGATGCTTTTTCTTAGGGGGAGGGAGGGCGTGTGTGTTCCTGTGCCTCCCTGTGCCCCCTTTCAGATTGGCTTGTGGAGGGCTCCTGCCTCCCCCCACTTCCTTCTTGTACCTTCCCTGCTCTGGCTGCTGAGGGGCTGCTGGGCCTGGGTCAAGAGGGTGAGGTGCCCGGCTGGGTTGGGCTGGAGTGACGGGGGTGAGACTGGCAGCCACATTGCCTAGTGCCTCCTGAATGGCAGCCCCTGACAGAGCCAGGCCCTCCTCGGTGTGGGCTGCAGCTGGGCAGAGCGAGCGCTCAAGGGGTCGGGGGTAATGCTGCAGTGGTACAGCTGGAGTCTAAACAGTGGAGGAGGCAGCTCTTCCTGGAGAGGGGTGGAGCCATGAGAGCCCATATGCAGATGTTGTCACAAGCAGAGCCCTGTGGGAGTGGAAATGGTCTGCTGAGCTGGTCCTAAATCTTGAGTGGGGTCTGGCTGCAGCATCAGGGCAGCATCAGGGTGCATGCAGGCAAGAGGGACATGGTGTAGGATGGTCATGTGGGGTTGTGAGGCCATGACCACCCTGAGGTGAGAGTGTTTGGGAGCTTAAGGGCAGGCAGTGGGTGTGCTGTGGGCTCTTATATTTACCTGGTAGGGGAAATATCATGCTCATGGAGGTGGTTTTCCTAGGCTGAGGGTCATCCATTGCACTTTGGGTGTGCTGACTCCTGCAATTTCCCCCAAAAAGGGGAGACTTGACTGCACAATTTATGGTAGTGGGGGATTGCATTAGTGCTTTCTCCTGGTATTTGCTGTGAAAGAAAGAAACAAACAGCTGTTTTCTATCCAGGCTTTTGTTACTGCTGTTTTATAGCATTTATTTTTTTTTCTGTCAATTTATGTGGGCAGGAGCTCTCTGTTCCTACTTGTATGGAAACTGTGAGGCTACGTTTACACTGTTGGTTTCTGGCGCAAGAAGTCTTTTATGGAACAATCCTTGGCTATGTCTACACTGGCGCGATCTTGTGCAAAAGCGGCCGCTCTTGCGCGAAAACTTGCTGCCTGTCTACACTGGCTGCGTGTTCTTGCGCAAGTAAACTGACATTCTCATGTATGAAATCAGGGCTTCTTGCACCAGAACTCTGATGCTCCCGCTCAGGAATAAGCCCTTTTGCGCAACTGTGCTTGTGCAAGAGGCCAGAGTAGACAGGTAACATGAATTTCTTGCGAAAGAAAGCCCAATGGCTAAAATGGCCATCAGGGCTTTCTTGCGCAAGAGAGTGTCTACACTGGCATGGATGCTCTTGCGCAAAAGCACAGCTCTTGCGCAAAAGCACATGCCAGTGTAGATGCTCTCTTCTGGAAAAGTTTTTGCAGAAGAACTTTTCTGCAAAAGAGTTTTTTGTGTGAGAACCCACCAGTGTAGACGTAGCCCTTGTGCAAAAACTCTTCCACAAGAGAGCATCCACACTGCCATGTCCTTTTGCACAAGAGATGTGCTTTTGCACAAGACCATCCATGGCAGTGTGGACACTCTCTTGGCGCGAGAAAGCTCTGATGGCCATTTTAACCATAGGGGCTTCTTGCGCAAGAAATTCATGTTGCCTGTCTGCACTGCCCTCTTGTGGAAGAATTCTTACGCAAGAGGGCTTATTCCTCATGGAGAAAGGAGTAACTCTTCCAGAAGAAGCCCTGTTTTACAACTCTATACTGTATATGTACTTGCACGAGAATGCTCATGCAGTGTAGAACGCTCATGCAATGCTCTTGCACAAGAAGCTGCCAGTGTACACATAGCCTCGGGGCAGCCCATGAGCCTAGGCAAGCTAGGCAGCTGCCTAGGTCGCCGCTGGCCCGGGTGCCCGATGATGATGTCACGGGGTGCCGGGGCGCCCCGTGATGACGTCATGGCCATTTATGGCTGTGCAGGCAGGGGCGCCGCAATCGGCGCTCCGCCTAGGGCACCAAGTGTGGCAGCCGGCGTCGGGCTGCTCCTGCATAGCCTGAGAGACTGACTTCCCTGACTATGTCTACACTGGTGGGTTCCTGCGCAAGCAATATGCAGTTGAGGCCAAGCATGGACTATCACTGTGCCTCAAATGCATACCTAATGAGCTGCCATTCTCATGGCACGGGGGTTTGTGCAAGAAGGAGCTCTCTACACTGCCCCTTCATGTGCAAGAAAACCCTTTGGCTATGTCTACACTGGCAGGTTATTGCACAAGAACGGCTGGTCTTCTGGAAAGAGTTCACGCTGCCCACCTGCTCTTGTGCAAGAAGATTTACAGTACGGCGTGGTAAGAGAGGGCTTCTTGCGCAAGAGTATGCTCTTTTTTAACAGGAGTAAGCCCTCTTGCGCAGGAGCTCTTGCGCAAGAGGGCAGTGTGGACGCTCAGCAGGGATTTCTTGCCCAAGAAACCCCTATAGCTAAAACAACCATCAGAGCTTTCTTGCACAAGAGAGCGTCCACACTGCCATGGATGCTCTTGCACAAAAGCACAGCTTGCACATGGCAGTGTGGACATTTTCTTGTGCAAGATTTCTTGCACAAGAACCCTTGCGCAAGATGTTCTTGCGCACGAAGCCACCAGTGTAGACATAGCCTTCTTGTGCAGAGCCGTTCTGCTGCTTATTTTCAAGAGACGTTTCCTTTTGCATGAAGGAGCAGTGTGATAGTCCACACTTAGACTCATTTGCATATTGCATGCACAAGAACCCATCAGTGTAAACATAGCCCCTGTGCTTTCTGTCTAAGCTTAAATTTTTTTCTGTGAAGCAGGGAGATTCTAGCTCCTTCTTAGGCAAGTGAGTCTGAATCCTGCACCACGACCTCAGTGGGATCCACTGGTGAAATGTTGGTTTGCTGCAAATCCTTGGTAATGCCAGTGTTTGGCTTCCTTGGCTGTGTCTACACCGCGCATTGTTGCACAATAAGATATGCAAATGAGGTGTGGGGATGAATATTGCTGCACCTCATTTGCATACCTAATGAGCCATCATTTCTGCAGCACAGGCTTTTGTGCAAGAAGGGGCTGTCTACACTGCTCCTTCTTGCACAAAAAAATCCTCTTGTGCAGAGCTGTTACACCGCTTATTTTCAGGAACCCTCGTGCCACTTGGCAGGAAAATCCAGTTCTGACCAGTCTCTGAGTGGCCAGTGCCTGACAGGATCCAACATGGATCCCTAGGTCACAGGTTACTGACTCCATTTAGTGGCCCCAGTTACTGACCTAAACACCATCATAACACGACGGTTCCGTCTACACTGCAGCCTTCTTGTGTAAGACCTGTTTTGCACAAGAGTTCTTGTGTAAAGGGTCTTCCACAAGAGTACATCCACACTGCCAAGTGCTTTGCGCAAGAGATGTGCTTTTGTGCAAGAGCATCCATGGCAGTGTGGATGCTCTCTTGTAAGAAAACTCTGATGGGCATTTTAGCCATAGGGGTTTCTTGCACAGGAAATTCATGTTGCCTGTCTACACTGCCCTCTTGTGGAAGAGCTCTTGCTTAAGAGGGCTTATTCCTCGTGGGGAGAGGAATAACTCTTCTGGAAGAAGCCCTGTTTTACAACGCTGTACTGTAAATTTACTTATGCAAGAACAGTTGTTCAGTGCTCTGCACATTTTTGTGCAAGAACAGTTGTTCTTGTGAAAAAAGCCTGCAGTGTAGATGTAGCCTAAGGGTTTGTATTGATTTAAAGAGCTCACATACAATGGAAATCCAGGAAAGATAAATGTCTCCATTAAATAGACACTCTCATAGGGGGTACTTGGATTTGAACTAAGGACCACTTAATTTGCAGTCAAACACTCTACCACCGAGCTACAGCCCCATGCTGAGCACAGCTCTACAGCCAGTATTGAGAAGTGGGTAGGGAACAAGAGGGTTTTGTGCAACACACATTTTAGGTGGGATGGACCCTCACTAACCCTAGATTATGATGGACCCTAAAAAGGAAGTTGTCCTCAAAGCAGCAGAGCTGAGGCAGGACAGAGGTTCTGTCCACACAGAAAAGTTATTTTGGAACAATGGCTGTTACTCCAAAATAACAATGCAAGAGTCTACACAGCAATTCCGTTATTTTGAAATAACTCTGAAAGAACGGACGGCTAATTCCAACTTCTGTAAACCTCATTCTACGAAGAAAAATGCTTATTCTGAAATAGCTATTTCAAAATGAGGCGTGTGTAGATGCTCCACTTCTGCTATTTAGAAATAGTCCCTCCCCAGGGCCATTTTAAGTTATTCCCCTGGGCTCTAAATCAAGGCATCACATCTACATTAGGTAAGCCCTCCTCAGACTCATTTTGAGGGTTCTCTGCAGTGTAGACGTGCTATTTTGAAATAATCAAAGCTTATTCCAAAATAAATGTGCAGTGTAGACATAGCCAGAGAGTCCTGAGAGATGAAGCAGCTGGAGGAAGCCAGGAGAGCAGAGACCAGTCTGAGACCTGAGTGGCCCAGCTGTTTACCCAGCCCCCTCGGCTTGGTCCCATGGTGTAAGGGGCAGCACTTAGGACTCTGAATCCTATAATCTGAGTTCAAATCTCAGTGGGACCTACAGGGGCTGGGGTGGTTGCTGCCAGGTCCTTGTGCTCCATACTTTTTGGCTTCCTTGTCCTGAGGTTCACTAAGGGCAGTTTTGCTTGTCTGAGGCCCAATAGAGCTTCGTCACCAGACTGAGCAGACTTGTGATCAGGTGCCTGATGCCATCACATCCGCAGGGCAGGTCACCCATCCGACCCCTGAGCTCAGCCCATGCTGGAGGCAGCCAGAGAGTGTGAGCAGAACAGAGGAGGGGAGGGAGGCTTTGTATATTTTGGGAAGGGTCCTGGGTCCTGGCTCCCAGCCACACGCCTTGGAACAAAGACCAATGGCCCCTGCACAAAGTGCATTGTGGGAATAAGAGTTGGGGCAGCAGGAAAGGGGCCGGCCCCTCAACACCAGCGAGCAGGTGGGAGAAGATGGGAGTGAATCCTGCTACCTCTCACGTGCAAAGGGAGCACTAACCCACGTGCAACTCATCTCTAGTGCTCTTGCCTCCAGCAGCTTTGTGCCCCACTAGGGAGGGTTTTTTCAGAGACCACGGAGGAAGAGGGAGGGGTCTCTGGATGCACGGAGCCCCCTGGCTCTGCCTGTGAAAAGAAGGAACAAGGGCACAGCAGAAACTGGACACGGCCTTAGAGTGTAACAAAACCAGCCCCAGGACTCATTCCTTCCTAGGACCAGTCACAGTCTGGGCTCAATGAGGGTCCGTCCTACCTGAGATGTGCATGACACAAAAGCCTCCTGTTCCCTGCCCAGTTCCCAACACTGGCTGCAGACCCAGCGATATTTGGTGCCTTGGCTGCTGTCCCTGCTGGCAGGGAGCTGTCCCGCACCTGCAGTTCATCCACCCACCCAGGAGGCGACAACTCTGTGAGGGGGAGAAGCACAGTGGGGGGGAGGGAGGGGGTTCAAGCCAGGGCATTTCCCTGCATGTGTAAATACGATCGCTGCCTGTCCACTGGCATCCCTCATGTCTGGAGCATCCCGCCAGGGAAAAACTGAAACTGTATCAGGAGATAAGGGGTCAGGTCCCTCCATCCCTCTCCAGCAGGAGCTATGGGGCCATGGGACCCTTCACCCCCCAGCAGGAGCTGGCAGATGCCATGGGGGCTCACACACAAATGCCCTCAATATTGGTGCACATGACAAAATTCACCCCACTCCTGGAACGGGAACAGTGACTAGCAGTGAGGCCCCTCCCTGGCAGCACCGTGTCAGTGAGATAGTGTCTTCTTGGCACGGTGCCTCCTGAATGCTGGGAGCAGCTGCCTGGTCCGAGGGGCTGCAGTTCCCTGGAGAGAGGGGCTGGGGCTGGTGGCTGCAGGAAAACCCTTCTGCTGTGTCTGCGGCTGAGCTGCACAGAGGAAGATACAAAATCCCTGGTGGGGTCTTTTCTGGATGAATGTACATGAGGAAAGAAGCTGAAAGCTCAATAGACACATAAAAGGGGCACAAGGGACAGTTTGAGTCACACAGCCCAGCCGCACAACACTCCCAAATCCACCCAGCCCATGGGCCTGGGGATTTTCTTTCACTTTGTCTGACCAAGTAACTAGCCCCTCCCTCCTCTGGAGCCTCTGCCTCTCATGGGGCTTCTCACACTCAGCTTTGTCTCCAGCCACTTCCCTCCGTCTGACTCCTGTGCATTCTAGAGCAAGATATGCCCCTTCTTTCTCACTTTGGACACCCAGGCTGCGTCTACACTGGCATGATTTCGCGCCAATACTCTAAACGCAAGAGTTTTTTGTGTTAGAGTATTTGAGTAAGAGAGCGTCTATACTGGCATGTGCCTTTGCGCAAAAGATTTGCTTTTGCGCAAAAGCATTCGTGCCAGTGAAGACGCTCTCTTGCGCAAGAAAGCTCCGATGGCCATTTTAGCCATTGGGCTTTCTTGCGCAAGAAATTGATGTTACCTGTCTACACTGGCCTCTTGCGCAAGAACACTTGTGCAAGAGGACTTATCCCTGAGTGGGAGCGTCAGAGTATTTGCGCAAGAAGCCCTGATTTCTTACATTAGAACGTCAGTGTTCTTGCGCAAATACTCACGGCCAGTGTAGACAGGTGGCAAGATTTTGCACAAAAGCAGTTGCTTTTGCGCTAAATCTTGCCAATATAGACACAGCCCCAGGCTTTAGCAAACACACATGCACCTAACACCAGCAAGGGAGTAGGTCTGGACAGCTCTTGTACAGAGGAAGATGGCAACTGTGGCACATCCAACTGTCTTGTAGAGGAAGCTGTTTGCTTGTAACCCCAGATGGGATTTGAACCCACAATCCCTGGCTTAGAAGGCCAGTGCCTTGTCCATTAGGCCACTGGGGTACATAGAAAAGAGTTCCAGAGACGGAAATTCATCCTTCTAAATGGCCCTTCTTCAACTTTTTGCTCCTGATTAAGCCCCTTTGAAGAAGCCAGATACACAGGAAGGGCTGATCACACCCCTCTGAAAATCAGCTTTCCATAGGTATCTGTAGCTGGCTCCGAGTCATGGGCCTTGACGTCTCGTCTCCCCTCCCGAAACCAGGGAAGTGTCTCTCACAGCTGCAGCCTTGTCAGGGAGCCGTGCTGGCCCTCACACTGCTCCTGGGGAAGGGAGCGGGTCCCACGGTGGCTGGGGTTGGCAGGGAATGGCTGGTTGTTACTGAAGGGGAAGGATAAAACGAAGCCACATTGCCGAGGGTGCGGGAGGCCGGCCTGGCAATGCTGTGGGACGGCCCTGGGGGGAGCTCTGCAATGTGACCCTGGCTCCCAAGGCAGCAAGTGCATAATCCCCCTTGGCCAGTTCGAGAGGCTCCGACCAGCCTGGTCTGAATCCGGCTGAAGGGCTGGATGACCCCACTGCTGGAGTGTCAGAGCCCCTGTCAACCGGCCCTGTGTTTGTCCCCTCCCCCACCAGGCAGGGCAGGGCCCATGGGCCCAGCAGGGAGTTACAGGCACGTCTCTCGCCCCCAGAGCACTGGGACGACCATGAAGCAGGACTCGGTGGCCAGTGCGTGGTACCCAGGGGCTCTCTCCTGTGAGCTGTGACCCCCCTGAGGAGTCTCACACAGAGGTCCTGGGATCACAAGCTCCCTGTCACTCCCATCATGCAACAGGGGCAGGTCCAGCCTGTTCTGTAAAAGCTACCGTGGAAATCAGAGAGCAGCTAAAGTGAGGCTGGTGGGATTTGAACCCACAACCTTTGAATGACTGGTCTGGCTCACACTAAGCACCACAGCTTAGAAGTCCAACATGCTTTCTACTGTGCCACAGAACCCTCTGATTTACAGCTTCCCCTCCCCATCTCCTCTCTCTGCTTTGCAGCAGGGCAATTGCTGGGGTAGAAGAAAGGGAAAAGCTGAGCCAGAGGAACACAAGCTCCCCCTCCCACACTCAGACCCAGCCCCCTGCCCAGAGCCTCAGCTGTGGCTTAAACCAGGTTCCAGAGAGAAAAGGCCAATTCAAACAGCCCCATGGCAGTGAGGGAGTCAGCACGTCAGTGGGTGGGGCAGGGAGCTGGGGGCAGATCTTGGCTCTAACTCGCTGGTGACCTTGGCCGTTCAGTGAATCTCTCCCTGTCTCCATGTCCCTGTCTGTACAGCAGGGACAGCAACACTCACAGGCCCCACAGGAGGAGGCTGGTTTCATGCTGCACCCCACGGCCCAGCAACAAGCCCCCAAAACTCCCCTTGTGTGCTGGGAGCCAGGTTTGCTGTGTGAATTCTGTGGGGCAGGTGAGGTCAGGCCTGGGCACTGGGATTAGTTACCAGTTTCCCTGGCCCTGGGACATTGTAGGCTTCACAGCTGTGATGGCTGAGTGGTTAAGGCGTTGGACTAGAAATCCAATAGGGTTTCCCTGTGCAGGTTCAAAGCTGTGGCTTAACCCTGGTTCTAGAGAAAAGAGGCCAATGCAAACAGCCCCATGGCAGTGAGGGAGTCAGCACATGGTTAAGGCACTGGACTAGAAATCCAATAGGGTTTCCCTTCACACAAAATAAAATCCTGCTCACAGTGAGGCCTGTGTTTTGGCCACACCCCTAACCAGGGCAACAAGCTACACAACCCCTGAGACACTCCCAATTAGTGTTCCCTCTAAGTGTTTCCATCCATGAGGCGAGTGAGTTTTGTCTTGTACACCAATAATGAGGTCGTGTGGGCCTGTTTGGACGTGAGCCCCGTGGCACCCGCCAGTTGCTAACAAACATCTTTGATGAGGGGTTGGTAACCGACAAACAGCAAATGAGCCGATTTCCCATGGCACGTGGAGTGGGAGCTCAGCTCTACCCCTTGCTCCCATGCAGCTGGGAGCTTGTGCTGGGTCTCCAGGCTCAACCTCCTACGTTACTGCCCCAACCCCTCCAGCACCCAAACTCCTTCTCACACCCCCACCCCACACCCTCTCCTGCTGCCAAACTCCCTTCCGGATCCTCACCTCCTAAACCTGTCCTGCATCCCACTTGCTGGCAGCCTTGTCCTGCACACTGAACCTCTCAGAGTTGTCCCTACCCCAGAGCCTAAGCGGGTCCACAAAAACCACGAGCTCCGTAGCACCAGAAAAGTAAATCTGAACCTCAGTCCTCCCTGTCTCTTCCCCTCACGCCATGGGGGCTGGAACGCCAGAGGAGTGAGGTGTCTTAGTTGGGGGCCACATCAGAGAGGGCTCGGGGCCTTTGGAAGTTTTTTTGTTTCTCACTTTTGTGGCCCCTGATTTTTCTGTGAATTGGTGGCCCCTGACCCAAAGAATGTTTCCTACCCCTGCCATAAATAAAGCAACATTGAAACCTTGTGTGCTGGCCGTAATGTTTTCCTCTATTTAAAATGAAGTTTGATCAACTAACATGAGATAGTTCAAATGCTTAATCTGTTTAATAATTTAAATTAAACTGTTCCTCCCAGATGTAATTATGTCATTAGTGGTGAGTGTCCATTAGCAATGGATAGTCCATGGAAAGGTTTGGAGGGGGCAGGGGCTCAACAAAGGGGTGGGGTCTTGGGGAAGGGACGGGATAGATCCTGGCTTGCCCTGGAATTTAAAAAGTGACCTTGGGGGCATGTGGCCCCCTGAGCAGCCTCTAATGTTCCCTGCGTGAGCCCCAGAACCAGCCCTGAGTGAGTGGGGGGGGGGAGCAGAGGGGGAGCAGCTCACACATGCCAAGGGACATGAGCCTGCAAGGCAGCAGTGACATCACAAGGACCTTTTGCAGCACCTCAGCTCATTGGCTGGGAGGCAGTGACCTCACAGAGGGTCCATGGCAACAGCCAGGTGGGACAGGCTGCAGGGCTGGGGCATCTCAGAGACCCCCCATGGCCTGGCTGCCTGGAATCTCCTTTGTGAGGTTTCCCCTTGAGGGCAGAAGGGATTGAGGGTCCCATCTGGGAGTGTCTCTGTGGAGATTTCCCCTTTCCCCAGGCTGCAGTGGGAGGGGGGGTGGGGCAGGAAGTGTTACAGGAGGGGCTGGCGCTGAACTTCTGGGAGAAGCAAGAGAGAGGGCTACAAACACCCAACGAGGATGGGATTTGAACCCATGCGTGCACAGCACATGGGACGAGCAGTCTATTGCTTTAACCACTTGGCCACCTCATCTGAGCTGTAGAGTACTTGCTTCAACTACACAAAGTCAGCACTTCAGGGAACCTTTGTGCCACTTGCTGGCTGGCCAGGGACACCCAGGGCGGAAAGGTTTTGGCTTTTCACAATGTTCCCTGGGCTTTTGTACAAAGCTCAGTGCTCGTAAGAAACCCAGACACCCCCTGGCTACATCTACCCTGCAGGCTTCTTGTGCAAGAACTGTTTTGTGCAAGAGTTCTTGTGCAAAGGTCTTGCAACAGTGTGTCCACACTGCCAAGTGCTTTTGCACAAAAGAAGTGCTTTTCATAAGAGCGCCCATGGCAGTGTGGACACTCTCCTGCACAGGAAAGCTCTCAGGCCATTATAGCCATAGGGCTTTCTTGAGCAAGAAACCCCTGTTGCCTGTCCACACTGCGTCCTTGTGGACGAGTTCTTGCGCAAAAGGGCTTATTCCTTGTGGGGTGAGGAATAACTCTTGCACAAGAAGCCCTGTTTTCTGACGCTGTACTATAAATTTACTTGTGCAAGAATGTGCGTGCAGTGTAGACGCTCTGCAAGTTTTTGTGCAAGAACAGCTGCTCTTGCGCAAAAAAGCCTGCAGCGTAGACACAGTCTGAGAGAGACAAGGAAAGGAAGTGGCCAGAACCTCCCCCCAACAGGCTAGTCCTCAACAGGCTGGGTGTGTGTACACAGCACCCTCACCTCAAAGTAAGCTGTGCAGTGTGAGCGGGCTGCCCGGGACCCCAAGGGAAGGTCTGTGGGGAGTTTCCAGGGCAACAACAACTACAAAGTTTCATAATCTATACTCATGTGAATGTGATTTATTCCTCCACTAACAAGTGTCTCTGAAGGGATGAGAAATGCAGGCCCAGGTTCAGGGGAGCTGGGTCACATTCTCCCGCCTGACAGTCTCAGTCCTGGCTGAAGCATGGCTACAGAGAGAAGAAGCTAATGCAGACAGCCCCATGGCAGCGAGGGAGTCAGTACATTGGTGGGTGGAGCTGGGAGCTGGGGGCAGAACTGGGCTCTAACTCACCAGGGGTGTGTCCCATAGCTCAAAATAAGCGATGCAATTGTGTAGCTTATTTTGCATCTATTTTGAAATAGCTTATTTTGTAATTTGGCGCTACACAGCACATATTTCCAAATAAATCGCTATTCTGAAACGTCCTTCCCTCCTCGTGCCATGAGGTTTGCAGGGACATCAGAATAGCGAGCCCATTATGGCTTGAAACAAGGAGCTTGCTGTTAAGATGTGTCTGTGTGATATGAGCACCACGTCCTAAACCTCTGAGCTAGCCGGCCCACGGGTGTCAGTCCCACAAATGGCCCTTTCAGAAAGGAGCCTCAGGCTGCCGCAGGGATGTTGTGGGCTCTGGAAGAAGGTGGGTGAAGCAGCAGACCCTCTAGCATGCAGGGGAGTTAGCTGAAGTAGTAGAGTGCTTGTTTAGCATGCTAGAGGAGGTGGGATCAATGCCCATGTTCTCCAACAGCAGCTCATCCCTTATTTTTCACTGTCTGGGGCTCAGTGGCCCTCTACTTGCTCTCCCAAAAGAGACAGACCTGGCTCCCCTTTCTTTTCCCCCAGCAATTGCCATGCTGCAAAGCAGAGAGTGGAGATATAAAGCTCCCCAGCCCATCAGGCTCTGTGGTGCAATAAAAAGCCTGTTGGACTTCTAAGCTGCAGTGGTTAGTGTGAACCCAGCTAGATATTCAAAGCTTGTGGGTTCATGTCCCACCAGAGTCACTTTAGCTGCTTTTTCATTTCCAGGGCAGCTTTTACAGACCAGGCAATCCTTAGGCTGGCACTGGGGTGGGCTTGAGTCCAGATAGTTCCCAGCAGACCCCAGTGAGGTGGAGGAAGGGCTGGTTCTTGGGGCTGGGGCTGGGGCTGGGGGTTGTTCTGAAAGGCTGCAGGTGCCGTTAGACCGTTTTGTCCCTCCCTGTCTCCTACTAGTGCTGAGCAACACTCAGGCCATGTCTACACTGCACTGCTCTTCTGGAAAAAGCTACGCACATTTCAAAACCCAATTTGTGTAGCTTTTTCTTCTGCTTGTTTTGGAAGAGGCTTTTCCGACATTTGGCCTGTGTACACTGGGCAAGTCACACAAGGGAGGCGGCAGGCAGAGCCGGCCCAATACACCAGCCTCCCAGGGCAGGGGTGGCCAAGCCACAAGCCTCCAGCAGCTGCCTGGCCTGATTCATCTCCCTTCCCCAGGCTGGCACCAAGGGGCATTATCAGCTGATGTCACTCCTCTCTGTCACATGGGAGTTGGGCTCATCCCAGGTACAGGCTGGTCAGCAGTAGCTGCGCTTACCTGGGTACCCAGGGGAGCAGCAATAAGCGAAGAAGCTGTGTTTCTGCCTGGTTTTGAACCAGGGACCTTTTGCTTGTTAGGCAAATGTGATAACCACTACACCACAGAAACACATGTTGGTGGTGGTGGAACTTGGATGACTGTTCTGTTCCTAGATCTTTCTAACACCCTGCTCTGCAGGGGAGGAGAATGCACCTTGTGAACACTCCACCTCTTGTTCTCATGGAAGCAACTAACCCGAGCTGCCAGCTCCTTATTTCCTCACCAGCCCCTTGATATTTGTAGCTCAAAGCTGGAGCTGCTGTGGAAGGAGGTGAAGCTACAGAAGCTGACAGGGGACAATCAGCAGGTGGAGGGTTATTATTTTCTCCTTCCTGGGCTGATGTGGCTAGAACTGAGGAGAAGAAAATCCTCTTCCCTTCTCCTCAGATGCTAGAAATTGCCACATCAGCCCAGGGAGGAGAAAAAATAACCCCCCTCCAGCTGATTGTCCCCTGTCAGCTTCTGTAGCTTCATCTTGTTTCACAGCAGCTCCAGCTTTGAGCTACAAATATCAAGGTATGGGGCCTGAAAGTTTTATTCTTTTTATATTTGTATTTTAGGTTTAGCAGTGTAGCCATTTAGGTATATATCTCCTATAGTTCCTTGTTTAAAAGTGTAGTGATGAAAATAATAGAGTTTTGCTATTGTGTCTGTGTTAATGACACTAGGGGAATAGCAGGTTATTTCGATATTTCATGCTGTGTAGACACCAAAGCATTTTCGAAATAAGCTCAAAATGACAACTTCTGTAGCTCAAATTGTGTATCATATTTCAACCCTCTGTCTACGCTGCACCCTAAGCTTGAAATAAGATGCTACATCAGGGCTCTGTCTACACTACAGAGACAACGCTTTAGTCCAGAGAACACAGCTGCTCTTCTGACGTGCTTTTTGGGCATCCTTTTGTAGCTCATTTTATGAGGAAGAAGAAGGGATGTTCCAAAAAAGGGTTTTTTTCCCCAACATTTGGCTCAGTGTAGACAGGCCAAATGTTGGAAAAGCCTCTTCTGAAAAAAGAAGCCGAAAAAGCCACGCAAATTGGGGTTCACAATTTGCATAGCTTTTTTCCAGAAGAACAGTGTAGTGTAGACATAGCCTGAGTGTTGCACAATACTGGTACGAGACAGGGAGGAACAAAAGGGTCCAACGGCACCTGCAGCATTTCAAAACAACCCTCAGCCTCATCCCTATGTACCAGCCCCTGCCCTCATTGGGGTCTGCAGGGAACTGTCTGGACTCAAGTGCACCCCAGTGTCAGCCTAAGGATTGCCTGTTCTGTAAAAGCTGCCCTGGAAATCAGTGAGCAGCTAAAGTGAGTGCAGTAGGGTTTGAACCCATGACCTTTGAACAACTGGCCCTGCTCACACAGAGCACCTCAGTTTAGATAGCCAACACACTTGCCATTGCACTGCAGAGTATGATGGGCTGCTAGATTTCCTATCTCTGCTCTCTTCTTTGCAGCATGGCAATTGCTGCGGGAAAGGAAAGGGGAACCTGATATGTCTTTTTCAGGAGAGCAGGTAGGAAAAAGGAGGGGGCCACTGAGCCCCCTGACAGTGAAAATAAGGGACAAGGACTGATCTGCAGCTGGAGAATGTGGGCATCAATCCCACTGCCTCTCATATGCTAAGTGAGCACTCTACCACTTGAGCTCATTCCCCTACCAGGAAGTGCCTCCCCTGCCTCACCCCCCTCGTTCCAGAGCCCACAATGTCCCTGCAGCTGCTCAAGGCTCCTTTCTGAAAGGGCCACTTGTGAGACTGACACCCGTGGGCCGGCTAGATGGGAGGTTTAGGACGTGGTGCTCATATCACATAGACGCATCTTACGAGCAAGCCCCTTGTTGCAAACCATAACGGGCTCGCTAAGCCATGGTCCCCTCCTCACCAGTGGCCTGTAAAACTGTTCTGCTCTATGGTCCCAGACAGCACTTTTGACTCCCAAAGAGCGACCAGTCCTCATTTCCCTCCAGCTTTCCCACCCTGGGGGTGTCTGGCTCCCTGGACACAGAAGGCTACAGCTCAGTGGGCAGAGGCTCTAACATGCACATCTCCCCCAGTCGCTGGGACTGCAGAGTTGGCCTTGAGGTTGGGCAGGGTTGAGGAGGGACAAGTGCAGCAAATATTGATCACCTGGATTGTCAACCCCTTGGTCTCAGGGTTTGGGTTGGGGTCCCCAGGTGGGGCCCAGCCTCCTTTGATTTGGTCCCTTCCTGAGGCACAGGATTAACAAGAGAGAATTCCTTCCCCTGCAGCAATCTGAGTTGGCCAAGGAGTTAGTAACAGAATTTTTCTCCACATTTATGTACAGGAGACAAACTTTTCAGAGCTGTGATGGCCGAGTGGTTAAGGTGTTGGACTAGAAATCCAATAGGGTTTCCCTGCGCAGGTTCAAATCCTGCTCACAGCGAGGGTCTGTGTTTTGGCCACACCCCTTCCTAGGGCAGCAAGCTACTCAAGTCCTGCGACACACTCCCCTTCTGCTCCTGAGAGATGCCTGGGATGGTGCCTCATGCTGGGTTCCTGAGGTCTCAGGTAAACTCTCTGTTCCTGCCCCTAGCCCTGCCACCACTGCATGGCTCAGCCCTACTCCTGGGGGCTGCTCTGCTCTGGAGTGTGACAGGAGCTGGGTGAGAGGTTGGGGAGTCTGGGTCTGTCCCCAAAGGTCCATCCCTGCAGGGGGGCAATGCTGGGGATGTGACGTGGGTCACTCCTCCTGCGTCACAAAGCCCCTGCCACCTTCCCAGTGTTGGGAGCGAAGGTCTAGAGAAGTGGCAGGGGGAGGGCGGGTGTCTTATTCCTTGCTCTTGCTTGGCCTTTTCCCCCAAAGCATTGGCCAAGAGTTAGTAGCAGAATATTTGTCCAAGTTTAAGTCCAGCAGAACTTAACCCCTTCACAGGTGTTTCTGTGGTGTAATGGTTATCATGTTTGTCTAATGTGCAAACGGTCCCTGGTTCAAAGCCAGGCAGAAACACAGCATCTTCTCTTATTGCAGCTCCCCTTGGTGCCCAGGTAAGTGCAGCTCCTGCTGCCAGACCTGTGCCTGGGATGAGCCCAACTCCCATGTGACAGAGGGGGGTGACATCAGCTGAGAATGCCCCTGGGTGCCAGCCTGGGGAAGCCAGATGAGTCAGGCCAGGCAGCTGTTGGAGGCTTTGCAGGAAGCAGGCCAGAGATCTGGTAGGAGGAGGCTCCAGCCTGCACAGAGCCAGTGGCTAAAAGGGTCTTGTCCTGGCCTTCCTCCCCTGGCCTGTTGGTAGCAGCTGAAGTAGCTCAGTAGCAAGCGCCTTAGATTAAACCGCTGAAAATCCCTGGTTCTATCCAGCCTTTGGCATGTCTGGAAGTGCAGCAGGGGCCTCTCTCTACCTCTTGATGTGCTAGTGCCTGTGACATCCCCTTGTCCATTTCTTCCCAGCCTTGGAAACTCATGAAACTCATGTTCATCTGATTAGCCCCCATCACTTCCAGCCCTTCCTCAGAGCCACTGCTGCCTTGGCTAAAGCCCCCTGCCCCTGTGGCTGCTAGATGGAGCTATTCACATGTAGATTTACTGAACACACACACACACCCTCGGTTGCTTGGAACCAGATCGGTCCATGTCACTGGCTCAGGGGTTTCTCTCCTCAGTGCACTGCAGAGAAATCCCTTGTTTCTTAATGGGCCTCAGGAGCCCAGAGCTGGGATTCTAGTCCCACTGATCCCCTCAATGCTCAGCCTCAAGCCCTGAATCCTGACTGCTATATCTTCAACCCTACTCTGAGCCCTGCCTCACCCATATGCCCCCCAAATCCCTTCCCTGAGCCTCCCACTCTACTCTGTAACTTCTTACAGGTAGTGTCCTATCACAACCCCTCCCCCAACTTCCTTTCTTGAGCCTCCCTATGCCCAAGAGGTGGTGCCAAATACAACAGTCCCTCTACAAATGTGTCACTTTCACCCCTGGGAGCAGCTCAGCCATGCAAAGGGGCTGCCTGGGGCAGGACATTAGCCCTGGAGGGCAGGGGTGGGTGTGGCAGTGACATCACAAGGGCTCTTTGCAGCATCACAGCTTATTGGCTAATGGAGGTTGGGAGGTGATGACCTCACAGAGAGTCCATGACAATGGCCAGGTGGGACAGGCTGCAGGGCAGGGGCCATCTCAGAAACCCCCCATGGCTTTGCTGCAGGGAGTCTCCTACTTGAGATCTGCCCTTGAGGCCAGACAGAGAATGAGGGTCACAAGCACGAGTATGTGGAGTAGCCTCATTGGAGCCTTCTACTTTCCCACGACTAACTGACCTAGAAGACAGACGTCCCTCTGGCGAAGGGAAGAGTCACCAAAAGGTTTAGCACTCACAGAGTAGAAGAGTTAGCTTGAGTAGCAGAGCACTTGCTTAGTATACGAGAGGCAATGGGATCAATAGCCACACTCTCCAGTAATGGGGTAGTCCCTGTTTTTCTTTTCCCAGGCAGAGCCACCCAGAGGGCCAAGTGCCTCCAGTGGCCCCTCCCCCTTCAAACTTGCTCTCCCCAAAAACCAGCCACGGCTTATTTCCAAATCTGTAAACCTCATTGCACGAAGGATAGTGCCTCTTCCGAAATAGCTATTTCAAAACAGCCGTAGTGTAGATGCTCCACTGCTGCTATTTTGAAATAGCTCCTGCCCAGGGCCATTCAAAGTACTTACTCTCCAGTGCTTCCTGGGGTTCTAAATCAAGGTAGCGTGTCCACATTAGGGGAACCTTCCTTGGACTAATTTTGAGGCTTCCCTCTACTGTGGATATGCTGTTTCGAAACAACCTATTTAATTTTTTTTTCAAAATAGCGGTTTTTGAAATAAGCGTGCTTTGCAGATATACCCAGAGGCTATGTCTAGACTACAGGCTTCTTTCGGAAGAAGCTTTTTTCGGAAGGATCTTCAAAAAAACTTCTTCCAGAAGAGAGCGTCCACACTGCAAAGTGCACCGAAAAAGCGATCTGCTTTTTCAAAGAGAGAGTCCAGACTGAATGGGCGCTGTCTCGCATAGCTGGGATTGCTATGGACGGAATGGCCACCAGGGCACCTGTGCTTTTCCCCTTTCCTCTTCTTCCGAAAGAACTTTCTTCTCCAACCACACATGTCTTTTTCCAAAAGAGCTCTTTCGCAAAAAGGCTTCTTCTTTGTAGAATGAGGATTACCAATGCCAGAAAAACCCCTCTGTTCTTTCGATTTTCTTGCAGAAGAACGCAAAACTCTGTAATGTCGACATACCCTGAGAGCTTAGAGAAGGGGAGGGAGGCAGGACCAGGGGAGAAGGCTCCATGACTGTGTCAGAGGGAGGCTCTGCCCTGGCCAGTGGGGAATCGTTGCCTCTCCGAGGTGTCCAGACCTGGTGGGTCATTTCCTCAGGTGACTGAGTGGGGGCTGGAGCCAGTTCTGGGTTGTCTCCTTCAACAACAAAAGTCAGGAAATGGATCTTGTGGTGACCTGACTGTGCAGTGGGCTACTGCTGTGTGTGCCACAGTGCTCCCTGCAGGGCTGCCCACATGTAAGAGAAGAAGGGTAGTGGGAGTCACACCACTCTTCCACATCTGAAAGTCTTGCATCAATAATAGCTGTTGTCCTAGAGTGGTTGGAAGGGGGCCCCCATAAGCCATGCTTGTGTCACAATCCCAGCCATTCAGGGGGAGAAAGACTTGGTTGGCACTTCACACAGGGATAGATGAAGCTATTTTCCCTGACTAGGAATCAAACCCAGGCTGTAGCAGGGAGAGTGCTGAATCCTAGCCACTAGACCACCAGGGAGACAGCAAATGCCCTTTTTTCTCAGCCTGAAGTCACCTGCCACACACAATTCAACCAGCAAACCAGGTTCCCAAAGCTCAGCTAGTGTGTGGGGGTCTTGTGTTTGAGCCGTGGGGTTGAGCATCAAACCAGCCCCCACCTGTGGGAGGTGTAATTGTGCTGGAATCTGGTTACTCTTGTCCATGGACAATAGGAAACAGTCTGGTGGGCCACACAGAGAAGCCTTCTGGGATGAAGTACAGGCAACTGAGGACTCTGTCTTGCTGCCTACAGCAAATCCTCCAGGTACTGCACGGTACTGGGTGGAAGTGGTGTCACTTGTGCAGCAGCGCAGAGTAGTTTGCACATTAAACTCTGATGCCAAATGAACACTTGGGAGAAAGAAGCTCTTTGTTATAAATTCAACACTGGTACCACAAGGTTCATAAGGCCTGTGCTTGGTTCTTTAGTTTGAGACAAAGGGCTTGTTCTCACTGCCCACATGCTCCAGGAATGAGATTGGCCTATTCCCGCCTTTACTCTCACTGTGGCATTAACACAGTCCCCTTTGGCCGTAAAGCTGAAGTGGCGCCCAGCCCAGCAGGTTCTGCTCACAGCGGGTCACTCAGCCCAGCCGGCTTCTTAAGGCTCCAATTCACTTGAATTCACGGTCCTGCGAATGTGGCATTTTATCTGTGGCTCACCCAGATGCACAAACCCAAAGCCAAACTAGAAAGCAGCAGGAGCTGCCCAGGGACCCTCCTCCGGCCCAGCAGGGACACAGGGATTCAGCCGGATTGATCCTCAGGGACACAGTGACCCAGACTCACCTTTGGTTTTTAAACAGACACTTGAAGGCACAGGAGGGCTGGGGCCCAGCAGCTTCCTGCCCTGCCAGGTCTGGCTTATTGAGAGGCTCCATAGTAAGAGGCAGGGGCCACTGGAGGGACTTAGCCCCCTGTGAACAGCAGGAAGGAGACACCCCTGCCCCTGGGGAATGTGGGTCTGGGCACAAGTCCCAATGCTCCTGTGCAGAAAGAGAAGGAAGGGGAGGGGCTGCCCTGGCAGAATCACCCGCCTGGGAGAATGAAACCAGTTTGTGGCCCATTGTGCACAATGGGGAATGTGACAGGAGAGGCTGAGACCCAGCACGTCCCCTGCCCCGTCACATGTCACTAGAAACGCTCTGCTGTGCTGAGTGAAAGGGGGCTATTCCCAGGCAGGTACCATCTGGGCACTGTAGGCTCCAGCTGTTCAATGATTCAGCCTCAGCTCCACCCAGGCCCTTTACCTCTTCAGTTTAACGATCTCCCCACCGAGCTACTTTGGCAGCTGCGCCCGCAGCTCTGAGGCTGACGCTTCTCTCTCAGGGCACTTTTCTCAGCAGCAGCAGCGCACAAGAGACAAGCTGTTGCCAGTGGCCAGGCAAGGCAAGACGAGCTTTGCCTGCCTCGCTACTTTGCCCCATTCCCGCATCCCTTCCTGGGCTGACCCAGGGGCCGAAAGGGGCTGCGGCTGCTGCTGGCAGGGAAGGAGCTGGGAGGCAAGGTTCTGGCAGCAAGAGATTCTGGCTGCCTCTTTCCCCTGGGTCTCAGTGCGCCATGTCGGCCACCAGCCACCTTGACCAAACCTCAAACCAGCTGGATTAGCCAGCCCACATCACAGTGAGTCGCTAGTGGCTCTACCAGAGAAGAGCCATTGGCAGCTGCAGAGACATCCCTGAAGTTGCCTGGGGAGCCTTTCTAAAATGGCCACTTGTAAACTGCTTTTTTTTTTTTTTTTTTTTTTATTATTATTATTATTATTATTATTAAGGCCAGCTAGCTCAGTTGGTTAGAGCGTGGTGCTAATAATGCCAAGGTCATGGGTTCAAGCCCCATGCTGGCCACAGGGCAGCTTGGTTTTGTGACTTCCCCTTCTTTAGCTGCCTGCTATGGACAGGGAAGCAGAAATAAGCAGAAGGCTGAGAGCCTTCCAGGAAGCAAGCCAGAGAGCCGGCAAGAGGAGGCTCCAGCTTGCACTGACCCAGTGGCTAAAAGGCCCTTGTCCTGGCCTGCTTTCCCCAATAGCAGGGAAACTTCTCTTCCCTCCATTGTCCCCAGTGGGGTGACCTGAGGCCAACAATTCCTTACTGGCCAGGGCAGAGCCCCCCTCTTACACAGTCATGGAGCCTTCTCCCCCTTGTCCTGCCTCCTCCGCTTCACTCAGCTCTCACTGCTCGGTGCTGCCGGGGAGGGGCCTCACTGCGAGAGCCACCTGGGCAGGTTCTGGCCACAGAAACACATCCCAGAGCAGGATGGATGCTCAGACCGACACTGAGGCTATGTCTACACTGCAGGCTTTTTGCACAAGAACTGTTTTGCACAAGAGTTCTTGTGCAAGCAAGAGCACATGCATACCGCCATGTGGTTTTGCACAAGAGATGTGGTTTTGTGCAAGAGCGTCCATGGCAGTGTGGACGCTCTATTGTGCAAGAAAGCTCCAATGGCCATTTTAGCCACAGGTGTTTCTAGTGCCAGAAACCACTGTTGCCCATCCACACTGCCTTCTTGTGGAAGAGTTCTTGTGCAAGAGGGCTTATTCTTCGTGGGGAGAGGAATAACTCTTGAGCAAGAAGCCCTCTGTTCTGCCCCTTTCCTGAAAATTTACTTGTACAAGAACACGTGTGCAGTGTAGACGCTCTGCAAGTTGTTGCGCAAGAACACTGCAAGAGGCAATGGCATTGATACCTACATTCGCCAGTGCCCCACTCCTCTTTTTTACAGCCAGGGGGCTAAGGGCCTCCAGTTGCCCCTCCACCTTCCTACTTACTCTCCCTAAAAGCCAGTCCTGCTAGAGGAGAAAGCTGCTGGGATTCAGCGTCCCTTTGCCTGGCGCTGGCAGGAGTGGTGGAGATAGGCCCCGGGAGGGGCAGAGTTGCCACATTGGGAAAGTGCCACTAGTCGTGTGAGAAGCAGCAGCTCCCTCCACAGCTATGTCTACACTCGCGGCTTCTTGCGCGAGTAATATGCAAATGAGGCTAAGCGTGGAATATCGCCAAGCCTCATTTGCATATCTAATGAGCCGCCATTTTTGCGGAAGAGGTTCTTGCACAAGAAGGAGCTGTCTACACTGCCCCTTCTTGCACAAGAAAACCCTCTTGCGCAATGCCGTTACACCTATTACTTTTCAGGAAGAACGGCATTGCGCAAGAGGGTTTCTTCTTGCAGAAGGGGCAGTGTAGATGCTCCTTCTTGCAAACCTCTTCTGAAAAAATGGTGGCTCATTAGGTATGCAAATGAGGCTCGGCGATATTCCACGCTTAACCTCATTACATATTACTCAGCGCAGAAGCCAGCAGTAGTATATAGCCCATGATCTCCAGCCAGCTCCCTTGGGCTGAGGCATTGGCCGCTTCCTTGCTGACCTAATGTGACTGGTTGGCCACTCACCAAAACACAGGCCTCGCTGTGAACATACAAATGGCCAGACTGGGTCAGACCAAAGATCCATCCAGCCCAGTGTCCTGTCTGCTGACTGTGGCCAATGCCAGATGCCCCAGTGTGAGGGAACACAACAGGTCACCCTCACATGAGTCCGCCCCTGTCATCAACCTCCAGAGAAACAGAGGCTAGGGACACCATTCCTACCCATCGTGGCTAACAGCCATTGAGGATTCTAACCTCCATGAATCTATCTAGCACTTTTTTGAACCCTATTAAAGTCCTAATCTTCACAACATCCTCTGGCAAGGAGTTCCACAGGTTGTCTGTGCGCTGAGTGAAGAAAAACTTCCTTTTGTTTGTTTTAAATAAGGATGTTAAATGTCTGTTAATTTCCTAGTCGAGTAGTCAATGGCATTTCCATCGACTACTCAGCAGGCACTTCCATATTTGAAACATTTCAAAGCAGGAATGCAGAATTCTGTGTGCAGCCCTGGGCCAGCAGGGAAGTCCAGCTGACTCTAGGCTACATGTGGCCATGCCACCTTTGAACTGTACAATAATCCCCTGCTCGTGGGACACTCATTTACTTGGCATGGCTTTAGCTCAAGTGACAGCGGGCGAGAAGCAGTAGGATTGAAACCCACTTTCTCTAGTGACGAGGAATTTCTGTTTCTCTTTTCACAGGCAGAGCCAGCCAGGGGGGCTAAGGGCCTCCTGGTGCCCCTTCCTCTTTCTATTTGCTCTCCCCAAAAGCCAGCCCCTGCTGGCGCAGAAAGCTGCTGGGACTCAGCCTCCCTTTCCCTTTGCCTGGCAGTGACAGGAACAGTGGAGACAGGCCCCAGGGGGCAGAGTTGCTCAGGTGGGGAATTGGCTACCACACCTGTGAGAGGCAGCAGCTCCCTTCACATAATCCCCAGCCAGCTCCTGGGGGGTGGGGCATTGGCGGCTCTCTTGCTGGCCTAACACAACAGCCCAGGGCTGTTGCCTCTCCTCATCAAGCTGATTGGCTGGCAGAGAGTGCCACTCAAAGGCACAATCGCTTGGCTCCCTGGTGTGCACTGAGTGACTGAGCAGATCAGTGGGAGGGACCTGATGGCATCATAGCTGTAGGGCATGTCACCCGCATGGCCCCTCACCTCAGTTCAGGCTGGGGGCAGCCAGATCCTAGCAGGCCCCAGTTTTCACTTGCAAGTTCATCTCCCTATGGGGCACAGACTTGTAGCTCCTGGTGGCCAGCCCTGTGCTTCTGCCATTGTCCTGGGCCTCTTTGCCCACACATAAGGGTGGCTTCTTCTGTAAAAGCTGCTCAGGGGAACAAGTAGCTAAAGTGACTCTGGGGAGATTTGAACCCACAACCTTTGAATGACTGGCCTGGCTCACACCAAGCACCACAAGTTAGAAGTCCAACACACTATCCATTGTGCCACAGAGCCCCACATATTTGCAATCTGATGTCTCCTCTCTCTGCTTTTCAGCCCTGCGGTTGCTGGGGCAAGCATAAGGGAAACCAAGTCTGTCCTTTTGGGATGCCCAGTAGCTATGTCTACACTGCACTCTAAACTCGAAATAAAGAAAGTGTTATTTCAAGACATCCCTTAACCCTTGTGGAATGAGGGTTTCTGGGATGATGAAATAGGATGCCCGTTATTTTGAAAAATATTTCGAAATAACCAGTGCCTTCTGAAGATGCAGGGTAGCAAATTCGGAATACCTCTCGTATCCCAAAACAGCTTTGATGTGTAGATGTACCCTTTGGCTATGTCTACACTTCAGGCTTTTTGTGCAAGAACTGTTTTGCAAGAGTTCTTGCGCAAAAGGTCTTCCACAAGAGCGCGTCCACACTGCCATGTGCTTTTGCACAAGAGATGTGCTTTTGCACAAGAGCGTCCATGGCAGTGTGGATGCTCTCTTGCACAAGAAAGCTCTGATGGCCATTTTAGCCATAGAGGTTTCTTGCACAAGAAATTCATGTTGCCTGTCTACACTGCCTTCTTGTGGAGGATCTCTTATGCAAGAAGGCTTATTCCTTGTGGGGAGAGGAATAACTCTTCCAGAAGAAGCCCTGTTTTCCGATGCTGTACTGTAAATTTACTTGCTCAAGAACGCGCGTGCCGTGTAGACGCTCTGCAAGTTTTTGCGCAAGAACAGTAGTTCTTGTGCAAAAAGCCTGCAGTGTAGACATAGCCTTTGATAGGTCCAGCAAGTAAACGGAGAGGTTATTGGAAGAGCTTCCAGTGAAAACAAGGAACCACCATCACCACAAGACAACGTGAGTGCCAACCCCACTACTTCTCACATGCAAAGCAAGCACTCTGCCACTTGAGCTATTTCCCCTGTAACTGTAGACAGCTTCTGAGCCACCCATCTCATTGTACAGCCCACAGCGTCCCTGCAGCTAGCTGCCTCTGGCTTTTCTCGGAAAGGGCCACTAGCCAATCACTTTGCTGGGGGCTGGCAGGCTCTGCTAGTTTGATTTTGGGGCTAAGCCTTCAAGGTGCTGGATTCAAGCTCTTTTCTGGGCCTGGGATCCCTTTGCTAAGGTGGCCTGTTCTCTTTTAGCTGCCTGCTCTGAGCAGTGAGCCCAGAACAAGGAACAGGCTGAGCAGCTCGCAAGGAGCAGGCAGGAGTCCTGGTGGGAGGAGGGAGCAGCAGACACAAACCCTGTGCAGCCCCAGCCTGCTGGCCACCTCCTTCCCGCCCCTCTCTCAGCTCCCTCCTGCTCCTGGGGACTGAAAGGTTCTTGGGCCCTGGGCCCAGCCTGCCCTGCTACCTTCCCAATGGTAGGAGAAGATGCTCATGTCTTGCCCCCATTGACACCAATCCACTGAGCTAATGAAGCAAATTCTTGCTGCCTGCGGTCTCCAGCTGAGACAAGTGAGTGAGTTTCTCAGTCATCCGACCCTGCCTGAGCTGGCTGCTGAGTTTCCCCTCCTACTTAGTTGACCGGCCCCAGGTAGTCAATGAGACTATCCAAATATGCCCCCATCAGCCAATAGCCACAGCCCTTGTGCCCATATCTAGGGCTGGAAGCAGACCTGCCTGTTGGGCAGAGATTCATAGCTCCTGGCATCCAGCCCTGTCTTTCTACCCTTTTCTCTGTCCCATTGGGCCACATACAAGGAGTTGCCTGTTTTGTAAAAGCTGCTCCAGGAGCAGCCAGGGTATAAGGAATGACACGCAGGACTTTGAATCCTGCAATCTAAGTTCAGATCTCAGTGGGACCTGCTGGTGTGATGTTGGTTTGTTGTGAATCCTTGGGAATTGATGCTTTTGTCTACTAGCCCCTCTCGCTCAATTCCACTTTGTGCTTCTTGACTTTCTCAACCTAAGGGCTTTGAATGCCTTCACTAACCAGCTGCTCCAGTGGTGCAATGGGTCAGTGCACAGTACTTATAAGGCAATACCAACAGGAGATATGCTGAGGTTGTGAATTCAAGCCTCACCTGGAACAGTGATTTTCAGTTACCACTGGTTTGTCCTCTTGCAGTGAGCCCAGTGAGAGCTGAAATTCCATCCCAGATGAGGGGATCAGTCCAAATTCCCCCTTTGCTCATTATCACCACAACATAGTGAATGCTGGTTGGCCAGGATCCAAGGCCAAATGGCATGCAGAGGCTATGTCCACAGTATGAGATTTTTCAGCAAAAAATAATGCTAATGAGGGACTCATTTGCATGAGTAGTGATCTAATTTGCATATTTTCTGCCAATCCGTTTTTTCGCTAGTGTTTTTGTGCAAAAACAAGCAGGCTATGTCTACACTGGCGGCTTCTTGCGCAACAGTTCTTGTGCAAGAAGTCTTGTGCAAGAACACGTCCACACCGCCATGTCCGAGATGTGCTTTTGTGCAAGAGCATCCATGGCAGTGTGGATGCTCTCTTGTGTAAGAAAGCTCTGATGGCCATTTTAGCCATAGGGCTTTCTTGTGCAAGAAACGCCTGCCGCGCCTCCACACTACCCTCTTGCTCAAAAGCTCTTGTGCAAGAGAGCTTACACTTGTTAGAAAAGTGCGTAGCTCTTGTGGACGAAGCCCTCTCTTACCATGCCGTATTGTAAATCTTCTTGGGCGGGAAGTGTGGACGCTCTGCGGATTCGTGCGCAAGAATGGCCGTTGTTGCGCAAGAACCTGCCAGTGTAGACATAGCCGCAGTGTGGACATTTTCCTTTTGTGCAAAAACCCCTTTTCCTGCAAGATCCTTATGCCACAAAAAAAGAGGTTTACCAATCTTGTGGAAAAAGGGTTTTTTTGTGCAAAAAAGAAAATGTCCACATTGCTTCTTTTTGCACAAAAACCCTGGCGAAAAAACGGATTAGCAGTAAATATGCAAATGAGATTGCAACTCATGCAAATGAATCCCACATTAGCATATTTTTTGCAGAGAAAACATGCAGTTTAGATGTAGCCAGAGAGTAGAACCCTTCACCCGCTCACCACCAGGATCTTGCTGTCCAGCTTCTTCCCCACCACCGGCAGCCACAGCCACAGCCCCTTTCATTTACTGGGTTACCTAGCAGTAGGAAATGGAGCAAAGTAGCGAGTCAGGCTGAGGGGGGCAGGCAAAGCTCATCTTGCCCTGCAGGGTCACTGGCAACAGCTTCTCTCTTGTGCATCCCTGTTAAAAAATAAGCAGCCCCGCAGCCAGGGCAGCTGCTCAAGTAGTTCAGTTTTGCTGCATCTTAGACTGTAGATCTAAAGATCCCCGGTTCAATCCTGGCCTTTGCCAGAAACCTTTAAAATAATAGGCCTGAAAGGGAGCTCATGGAGCCTGATCTCCTGCCCAAAGCAGGACCCATCCCAGCCAGGCCCTTAAACACCTCTAGGGATGGAGATTCCACCCTCTGCCCTAGGGAACCCATTCCAGTGCTTCCCCACCCGCCTAGGGAAAATCATTTTTCCTAATATCCAACCTAGACCTCCCCCACTGTAGCTTGAGACCATTGCTCCTGGTTCTGCCACCTGCCCTCACTGAGAACAGCCTCTCTCCATCCTCTTTGGAACCCCTCTTCAGGAAGTTGAAGGCTGCTCTCAAATCCCCCCTCACTCTTCTCTTCTGCAGACTGAACAAGCCCTTCTCACTTGTGTGCCTCCCCCAACTGATTTCTCTGTGGGTCAGAAGCCCCCCAACCCAAAAAAGGTTCCCCACCCCAAAACTGAAGGAAAGCCAGGCGTGCAGAGTTTGAGTCAGAAGTGCCAAAAGAAAGCTGGTAGTCACAGGTCTCATGGTGTAAGGGACAGCACTCAGGAGTTTGAATCTTGCAAGCTGAGTTTAAATCTCAGTGGGACCTGCAGGTGAGATGTTCATTTGCTGCAAATCCTTAGTAATCCAATGTTTTGGCTTCCTTGTCCTTAAATGCCCTTTGCCCCCATCCCCTGCTGGGTGTCTGTTGACTACTAGAGTTAGGTGTCTGGCCCGGCTGGGTCAGTGAGGTGGCTGCTTCATGGTGGGGCCCTAGAACATAACAACCTGGCTAGAGATTGAGGGGGGCTGAGGTTGTGTCTCAGGCTGCTTCACTTGATGCCCACATATTTGGTCCCTGTATCAGCAGCTGCCAGGCTGTTCCTCTTGCCCCCAGGGTGCTGCAAGGAAGGAGCAGCGGGGCCAGGCTCAATCGTCAAGACAGAGTCGCAGCCTGGGCCCCAACCCACCCTCCCTTCTCTGGGGACATGGAGCAAGGGCAGCTGGGCCTGGCAGCTCTGTGGCAAGGCTCAAAGGCCCCAGAGCAACCCAAGGCAGGGCAAGAGGAGGGGAAAAGACTCACTCTGAGGTATTTAAGGATAAGGAAGCCAACCATTCAGATTAGCAAGGATTTGCACCCAGCCAACAGAGCACCAGGAGGACCCTGTGAGATTTGAACTCAGATCGGAGGGCCTTACTGCAGAAGCGAAAGAAGCTCAGTTAGGTAAGCCTTGCCTTTGTATTTTAAGGGGCCCAGGTTCAATTGTGGGCTTTGGTGTTCCTACATTAACAGGAGGGACCTATTTTCTAGGGCTAGACTACAGGCTTCTAGCAGAAAAAGCTACACAAATTGCGCTCTACAATTTGCACAGCTTCTTCCGGAAGAGGCTTTTCTGCCATTGGGACCCTGTCTAGAAGGGGCCAAATGGTGGGAAAGCCTCCTCTTTCGGAGGAGCCCTTATTCCTCATAGAACGAGAAAGACAGGGCTCCCTGAAAGAGCACGTTTGCTCTTCTGGAAAAAAAAGCAGAAGAGCCCCATTCCTGCCTCACTTCCTCCGAGGGCAAGTTACACAAGGGCGGCAGCAGGAAGAGCCAGCCCCTGAGGACAGGGGAGGCCAGGCCACAATCCTCCCACAAGTGCTTGGCCCGACTCATCCGTCTTCCCCAGGTTGGCACCAAGGGGCATTCTCAGCAGATATCACCTCCCCATCACATAGGAGTTGGGCTCATCCCAGGCACAGTCTGTGCAGAAGAAAGAGCTGAGCTTATCTCTGCACCAAGGGGAGCCACAATAAGAGAAGACCTTCTGTTTCTGCCTGGTTTTGAACCAGGGACCTTCTGCGTGTTAGGCAAATGTGATAACCACTACACCACAGAAACACCCCTTAGGTTGCCTCTTGGACTTAAACTTGCACATATATTCTGTTACCAACTCTTGGCCAAGGCTTTGGGGGAAGAGCCAGAGCAAAAACAGGGAACACGACACCCCCACCCACTTCTCTAGACCTTTGCTCCCAACACTGGGAAGGTGGCAGGGGCTTTGTGACTCAGGAGGGGTGACCCATTTCACATCTCCAGCATTTCCCCCTGAAGGGATGGACCTTTAGGGACAGGCCCAGACTCCCCAACCTCTCACCCAGCTCCTGTCACACTCCAGAGCAGAGCAGCCCCCAAGGGAAGGGCTGAGCCGTGGGGCACTGGGCAAGGGGCAGGAGCTGAAAATTTGCCTGAGACCTCAGGAACCAGCATGAGACACCATCCCAGGCATCTCTCTGACAGGAGCAGAAGGGGATGGGGAGGATGCAGAGAGCATCTCAGAGGTTGTGTGGCTTGTTGCCCTGGTGAGGGGTGTGGCCAAAATACAGACTTCACTGTGATGAGCAGGAGTTGAATCTGCACAGGGAAACCCTACTGGCTTTCTAATCCAGCATCTTAACCACTTGACCATCACAGCTCCTGTATATAAACATGCACAAAAATTTTCTTACTAACTCTTTGGCCAACTCAGATTGCTGTGGGGCAAAGGAATTCTCTCTTGGGGTATGTCTACACTTGCACCCTCTTTCGATAGAGGGATGCAAAATCAGACATTTGAAATTGTAAATGAAGCCGGGATTTAAATACCCCACGCTTCATTTGCATAATCACGTTATGGCGCTATTTCAAAATAAAAATGCTGTGTAAATTCAGTTATTTTGAAAGAAACCCCATCTTCCAAAATAACTGTTAAACCTCCTTTTATAAGGAATAAGGGTTATTTTGGAAGAAGGGTTTTCTTTCTAAATAACCGCATCTACATAGCGCTATTTCGAAATACTCTATCAAAAGAGGGTGCAAGTGTAGACATACCCTTGTTAATTCTGTGCCCTCAGGAAGGGACCAAGCTGAAGAGGCAGGGCCCATGCCTGGGGACTCTACCCCAAACCCTAAAACCAAAGGGTTTGCAATCCAGATAATCAATGCTCTCCCTTCCCCCTCAACCCTATCAAATCTCAAGGGATCTCTACAGTCCTAGTAGCTGGGGGAGATGTGCATGCGAGCGCCTCTGCCCGCTGAGCTGTAGCCTTCTGGGCCCAGGGAGCCAGATGCCACCAAGGTGGGAAGGCTGGAAGGAAATGGGGAATGGCTGCATGTTGGGAGTCAAAGTTGTTGTCTGGGACCATAGAGTAGAACAGTTTTAAACCTTTGTCCAAGGAGGGCACCATGGCTTAGCTGGCTAAAGCACCTGCCTCATAAACAGGAGATCCTGGGTTCAAATCCCAGTGGTGCCTTCTTGCAGCCTTTGCTCACATTTTCCTATGTCCTTGTGTGACACAGAAGAGGCCTCCCCTGGCCACCCATGGACTTGCTGGTTCAGGAAAAGGCTGATTGAAGAGGAGCAGTGGGAAGAAGGAAACCACAGAGGCTGCTGTGACTGGCACTGGCAAGGCTCTGACTCCTTCTTTGAGCTCCTGGGTACCACACACTTGCCATTGAGTCCTGCTCCATGGTCATCACAGTGCTCGGGGGGTGAGAGATGTGCCTGTAACTCCCTGCTGGGAGCATGGGCCCTGCCCTGCCTGGTGGGAGGACAAACACAGGGCCGGTTGACAGGGGCTCTGACACTCCAGCAGCGGGGCCGTCCAGCCGATCAGCCAGTTCAAACCAGGTCGGTCGGAGCCTCTTGCGCTGGCCGATGGGGATTCTGCACTTGCTGCCTTGGGAGCCAGGGTCACTTTGCAGAGCTCCCCCAGGGATGTCCCACAGCACTGCCAGGCCAGCCCCAGCTGCTCTCCCGCACCTTCTGCAATGTGGCTGCATTTTATCCTTCCCCTTCAGTAACAACCGGCCATTCCCTGCCAGCCCCAGGCCCCCAGCCCCTGTGGGACCCGCTCCCTTCCCCAGCAGCAGCATGAGCGCCAGCGCAGCTTCCTGCAGAGGCTGCTGCTATGGGAGACAAGCCCCTGGCTTCTGGAGGGAGACCAGATGTCAAGGTGTCAAATTTCACCCAGGGCTAGGAGCCAGCTGCAGATACCTAGCGAAAGCTGATTTTCAGATGGGGGGTGCGATCAGCCCTTCCTGTGCATCTGGCTCCTTCAAAGGGGCTCAATCAGGCACCTAAAAGTTGAGGAAAGGACATTTAAGGGTATGTCCACACTGCATAATATTCCCAGAAAAAGTACACTTATGTCCACGCTGCAATTGCATTCTTTCCACAGAAAGTTGAAAGAACACAGGGGTGTTTCTGACAGAGGTAAATCTCTTTCTCTGAAGAAGCCATTTTCCAAAAGAGCTCTTTCGGAAAAAGGCATTTGTGGATGGGGAAGAGGGGTTTTTTGGATGTTATCTTTCAAAAAAGCAGATCAGTTCTTCAATGCGCTTGGGCAGTGTGGACGCTCTCTTCGGGAAAAGCTTCTTCCGAAAGAAGCCTGCGGTAGAGACATAGACTTGGAAGGGGGGAATTTCTGTATTTAGGATGCTCAGTGGTCTAATCGACAAGTCATTGGCTTCTTAACCCAAGGAGTGTGGGTTCAAGTTCCTTTGGGGGTGACAATCATGATGCTTCCTATGGATGACAAAGAACTTATTTGGCTTCCTATCTACTATAATATGTTTGAACTGTTGGCAAAAATGCCCCAGAATTCCCATCTTCAACAGGACAGGAGCTGTTGAGAGCCTTCGGTAGCTGGCCCTGGTGTTAGGGGGGAAGCGTTTGCTCCAGAAGGCCCAGGAGTGAACACATCAGAGTGAGGTTGCTGTGACAAAGCAAGGTCTGTCTGGAGACAAGACAGACAATGAGAAGGCCCATGAGAGGCAGAGGCTGCACAGGGGTAAGGGGCTAGTTATTTGGTCAGGGAAGTTGACAGAAAATCCCCAGGCCCTGAGCATGGTGGGGAACAGGCCCATGGGTCTGTTTGCATAGTCGGGTTTGGGAGCGTGGAGCTCTGAGAGTGGATAATATCACTGGCTGTGGTGTGTGACTCAGTCAAACTGCGTGTTCTATGTGTCCGTTGTGCTTTCGGCTCCTTTCCTCAGGCATGTTCAACCAGCAAAGACCCCCCCAGGGATCTTGTATCTTCCTTTGTGCAGCTCAGACGCAGACACAGCAGAAGGGTTTTCCTGCAGCCACTGGCCCCTGCCCCTCTCTCCAGAGAACTGCAGCACCTCGGACCAGGCAGCTCCTCCCAGCATTCAGGAGGCACCATGCCGAGAAGACCCATCTCACTGACACGGTGCTGCCAGGGAGAAGCCTCACTGCTAGTCACTGTTCCTGTTCCAGGAGTGGGGTGAGTTTTGTCCTGGGCACCCTGGTTGAGCAGAAAGATGCTGGGCTCCAGTAGCCTCCCTTTGCCAGGCAGAAGTGATGGAGACAGCCAAGTTGTTCACTTGAGGAAGTGCCTGGAGGCAGCTGGGAGGGAGCCAGAGCTGGGCAGGACCAGGGGAGGGGAAAGGGGCAAGGCAGAGAACAGAGACAGGGCAGCAGAAAAGAACATCCAGGAATGTCAGTGAGAGGCAGAGGTGGCAATGGGGCAGCAGCATTTCCCCCCACTAACACTTCTGGAAAGAGGCAGCCCCCGGAGGCCTTAAGCTGACCTCAGCCCCCAGAAGACAGCTGGACTTGCCCTTTCTCCTCCCCCCCCTCATCACTTCCTTGTGTGTGGGGGGGCAAACAAGCCTCCCTGTGGGGCAGAAACTTGTAGCCCCTGGGGGTAGCCATTTTTTCCCTTCTCCTGAGACCCTTTGAAGAGGCTGCCTGTTTAATAAAAACTGCTCAGGAAGGTAAAGTGACCCTAGGGGGGTATTTGAACCCACAACCTTTGAGTGACTAGCATAGCTCACAACAAGCACCACTGCTTAGAAGAGCAACACACTTTTCCCTTACGCAACAGAGCCCCACAAGTTACAGGTTTCTTCATCTGCTCGTTCCGCACCAGACTGACTCATTTGTACATGGACTCCAGCCCCCGGCAGGCTCGTAGCTCCCAGCAGGGCCGACTGGTACGAGATGCAGGGGGCTGGGTCACTAAGAGCAAGATTTACACAGGTGGGGAGGTGCCCACAGGCGCAGGTCTAGGGGTCTGCATCCCTTTTCCAAGATGGGGCCTTCTCCAAGCAACCAGAGAAACTCCTCTCAGCCCCCTGGGCCTGGGGGTGGTGGAGAGCAGGTCCTTCACCTTTGAGAGGCAGGGGCTCCAGGGTCTATTGCTGCACACAGCTGCGGGGGGCCTTCCCACTAGGAATTCATGGTTCCTGACAGCTGCCCAGCCAGGCTGAACTGCCCCTTGTCCCCAGCCAGGATCTTACACCTCCCCACCCCGACCCAGGTGTCAGCAGTGAAACCCAGTGCCCCCTCCCACTCCCAAAGCCAGCCCAGCCTTGTGTGCCTGATGGTGGGGCTGCTTCCGCCCCTGCTCCTGTCCTTGGGGCTTCCTCCTGCCCTTCTTGCTGCAGCACCCTCCAGTCTGCCCATGTCCTTCCCTCTGCCTGCTCTAGCCAACAGCCAAGTCCCCAGGCTCAGCAGCCATGTTGTCTGGGGGCCAGAGCAGGGAGAACAGCCCCTTCCTGGCCCAGCCTGCACCCATCACTAAGGGAGCTTTCTCAGTGACAGGAGACCCCAGTCACCCCCATGCTCAGAGCCTTGCTCCCACGTGTGAATGTGCCTGGCCAAAGTCTCTCTCCCATTCTTGGGTCCATTCTTGGAGCGCGCAATGCCGGCATATTTTGTAGCTCCAGGCTCTACCAGAAGATGCCCCCCCAGAACTTTTCCCCTGGCCGCGCCCTCAGTGCCACAGACATGGACATGCCCCTATGCCTCATGGGGGATGCAACCTGCCCTTCACTCCCTTGGCTGATGAAGCCCTACACAGGACATCCCTAAAGCAAGGAACGTTTCCCAGGCAGGCTCAGCAGGGCCCACATTGGCGTGGAGGCACCTTTGGGCCCCTCAAAAGGAAGCTCCGCTGTCTGCTCCCCTGGCTGGACCTTGGTGAGTCGAACATCTTCCAAGTGGTGGTGTCCTCCAGAATATTTGTAAGAGCAAGGGGGGAGACGTTCCTGCCAGGATGGGGGCCAGAGACTGAGCAGCTCACAAGGGCCTTTCAGCAGCAGTGTACAGCTGCCATCTAGCAGCCCCATCAGAGGGCTTGTGCCCCCAAGAGGCCCTGAGGGAGAGTTTCAGACAAGGACACCTGTGAGACTCTCCCCTGGGTGTCCTCACAAGGGGCCTTTGCATTGCCCCTCTATGCCTTCCCCCCACCTCCCCACATACACACCTTCCCCTGCCTGCACATCCCACTTTCCTCTCCCCCTTCCCCTGCGGGTAACACAAACAGGACTTTTCCCTGTTGAAAGAACAAACTCTCTGGTTTTTATTTGGGGAATGTAGAACTGGGAGGGACTGCGGGAAAGAACCTGGGAGCGGGAGGAGGCTGGTGGGAAGGGGAGGAAGGGGGAGGTGGGGCTCAGGGATGGGGCTGGGGCTGGTGCCTGCCTCAGGTGATCCCACTGCCTCATGTGCAGGGGTCTCAACAGCCATTGGGTAGTTCCAGGGACAGAAGCTGGAGAAGCAAGAGCAGGTGCAGGTTCAAGGGGGACTTGAGGAGGAGCAGGTTTGGGGGGGTGGCTGCTGGGCCGCTGAAGCAGGTGACCAGGCAGTTGGCAGTAGCGCTGTGTGCCAGGCATGTGCTCCAGGCCTCCTGGACATATTGAGCCTCCCTCTGTGACTTGGGCTGGGGACACTGGCCCCCTGCAGGAAGCCTTCTGGTAGCCACTGTGGCAGCAGGAATTTCGGCATCAGGTCACCCCACTGGGGACAATGGAGGGAAGAGAAGAGTTTCCCTGCTATTGGGAAAAGCAGGCCAGGCCAACGCCCTATTAGCCACTGGGTCTGTGCAGGCTGGAGCCTTCTCCTATCCGTTCTCTGGCCTGAGTCCTGCAAAGCTCTCAGCCTTTCGCTTGTTTCTGCTTCCCTCTCCATAGCAGGCAGCTAAATGACAGCAAGTCACCAAACCAAGCACCCCGCTGGCCAGCATAGAGCTTGAACCCATGACTTTGGTGTTATTAGCACCATGCTCTAAGCAACTGAGCTAGCCAGCCTATAGGAAGCCAGCTCACAAGTGGCCCTTTCACAAAGGTGTCTCAGGCAGCTGCAGGGATGTCTCTGCAGCTGCCAATGGCTCTTCTCTGAAAGGGCCACCAGTGACTCACTGTGATGTGGGCTGGCTAGTTTTCCTGGTTTGAGGTCTGGTCAAGCTGACTGGCGGCCGGCATGGCGCACTGAGACCCAGGGCAAAGAGGAGCCGGAATCGCTTGCTGCCAGCACCTGCCGCTCAGCTTCTTCCCTGTTAGCAGCAGCCGCAGCCCCTTTTGGCCACTGGGTGAGACCGGGAAAGGAGGTGGGAATGGGGCCAAGTAGCCAGTCAGGCTGAGGGGGGCAGGCAAAGCTCATCTTGCCTTGCCGGGCCACTGGCAACAGCTTCTCTCTTGTGCGCTGCTGAGGAGAAAAATGCCCTGAGAGGGACCAGAAAGAGCAATTTAGAAGAGCGCTTAGAGGGGGGCACCTGTTAGCACCAGGGGGGCCAGAGTCAGAGCCTGGCAGCTGCTGGGACCACACATGGGGGCATCAGGGGAAGCAGCAAGCTCCAGCCAGGTTGCAAGTTCCAGGGCCCAGCCCATCCCAGCTGCCCGCTGAGACAGACAGACACAGACTGAGCTCCAGGAGCATCAGACACCCAGCAGGAGGCACAAAATTCTCTCTGGGGAGCCTCTGGATAAGGAAGCCAAAGCACATGAAGTGGGAGAGTTTTGCATCATCTAGCCTGCCAGGTCCCTCTGAGCTTTGAACTCAGATTGCAGAATTCAGAGTCCCAAGTGCTGCCCCTTGCACATGGGATCTATAGCAACCGCTTCTCACTCAATTGGGCCAAATTGGTGCCCCAGTTCATGCCCACTGGGACCAGCTTTGCTTGTTTTCCTTCCACCCAGAGCCCCCTTCTTTTTCTGGGCTGCAAGGAGCCTCTCTGGGATGCCATGAGACAGGCACAGGACTCTGCCTCCCCACAGCCAGCCACACCCACAAGCTTAGGCAGAACAAAGGGGGGGGCTCTGCTCACCCCACAGAGGCATTGAGTTTCTGCCCTGCCCCCCTCAGCTTGGCTTTTCTCCTCTGCCCCATTCCTGTTTTGCTTCCTCTTTGGGCAACTCACACAAGGGAGGCAGCAGGAAGAACCAGCCCCATACACCAGCCTCCTAGGGCAGGGGTGGCCAAGCCACAAGCCTCCAACAGGGGCCTGGTCCGAGTCACCTCACTTCCCAAGCTGGCACCAAAGGGCATTCTCAGCTGATGTCATCCCCCTCTGTCATGTGGGAGTTGGGCTTATGCCAGGCACAGGCTGGGCAGCAGGAGCTGCGCTTACCTGGGCACCGAGGGGAGCTGCAATAAGGGAAGATCCTGTGTTTCTGCCTGGCTTTGAACCAAAGACCGTTAACAAGTTAGCAAACATGATAACCATTGCACCACAGTGTCACCTTTGCGGGGGCTCTTCTCCTGTATATAAACATGGACAAATATTTTGTTACTAACTCTTTGGCCAACTCAGATTCCTGCAGGGGAAAGGAATTCTCTCTTGTTACTTCTGTGCCCTTGGGAAAGGACCAAACTGAAGGCAGCTGGGCCCCCACCCAGGGACTCCAACCCAAACCCTGAGACCAAGGGGTTGACAAGCCAGATGATCAATGTTTGCTGCACTGCTCCCTCCCGCTAAAGACCAACTCTATAGTCCCAGCGGCTGTGGGAAATGTGCACGTTAGAGCCTCTGCCCACTGAGCTGTAGCTTTCTGTGCCCAGGCACTGCCAGGCTGAAGGGAAATGGGAATGGCTGCACCTTGGGAGTCAAGGGTGTTGTGTGGAACCATAGAGTAGAACAGTTTTACATCCTTGCCTGAGGTTGGCACCATGGCTTAGTTGGCTAAAGTACCTGTCTAGTAAACATTTTCCTATGTGCTTCTGGGACACAGAAGAGGCCTCCCCTGGCCACCCATGGAACTGCTGGTTCAGGAAAAGGCTGATTGGAGAGACATGTTGGAAAGAAGGAAACCACAAGGCTGGAGCAGCTACAAAGGCTTCTGTGACTGGCACTGGCAAGGCAGGGCTCTGACTGCAGTTGCTGTGACAGGAGAGGCAGCGCCAAATGCTCTTCTGATTCCCTGGGGTTGTCCATGCCCAGAGATCCTGTTAGTGCAACCTCTGCAGCTCCTGCAACCGTGGAGAGTGACTCTTGTCCCCCCTTCCTTGGGATGGGCAATGGCAACATGTGGAGCAGCTGGGAGAAAAGTCCCAGAGAGCGGCCCCATGACTAAGCTGGCCAAGCACCTGGTGGGTATGGGGGAGGTGAGGAAGGCAACCCCCAGTGGTGACTGGCCAATGTGTCTGCTATCCCTGCCATACCTCCCTATGTAGTTGGAGCTGGCCATATCCCCACAGCGGGAAGCCAAAGGGAGCAAAGAGCAGAAGTACTTGAAACTAGTAGTGGTGGCCTCTGGGTTTGATTTAGTGAGTCTTACCTGCTAAATCGAACTCCGTAAGATCGATTGTGGCCATTCATCCCCAGCTGGACGTGGTCCTTGTTCTTCTGCAGGACACAGCCAAAGGAGAGTAAGGACGTGCCAATGGGCATCCAGATCAGATCATACCCCTGTTGAATGGATCGAAATACACACCAGACACACACACAGAGCGGGTTTGAATTGGTTCCAGCTAAGGGAGGGGTTTGTCTGGTTTGTCTAGAGCACGTTAGGGGTTTGTGGTCATTTGAAGAATCCCTGTTCAATAGAAATCCAAAGTGTGACACACCTGGAGATGTAAACGTTTCATTTAAATTGATGAGCTTTTTAAGGGGGGACTTGTTACACCCCCATAGCAACCATGTGTTTGCATCCAGTGTTGGGAACTGAGGAGGAAATGAGGTTTTTGTGTAACACACATCTCAGGTGGGAGGGACCCTCACTGACCCCAGATTGTGACTGTTCCTAACAAGAACTGAGTCAGGACAGAGAGTCCTGAGAGATGAAGCAGCTGGAGGGAAGCCAGGAGAGCAGGGGCCAGCCTGAGAACTGAGAGTCCCAGATGCCCACCAAAGAGCTCGGCTGTAGGTTGCATGGTGTAAGGACAGCACGTAGGATTCTGAATCCTACAAGTTGAGTTCCAATCTCAGTGGGAGCTGCTGAGGCTCAGCTGGTTGTTACAAAGTCCTTGTACTTCAGATGCTTTGGCTTCCATGCACTGAGGTTCAACAAAGAGAGTTTTGTTCCTCTTGCTGGGTGTCTGAGGCCACTGGAGCTCCATCTCCAGACTGAGCAGGTGGGTGGGACGGGTCTCATGCCATCACAGCTGCAGGGCAGGTCACCCACCTGGCCCTTGAGCTCAGCCCGTGCTGGAGGCAGCCAGATAGCGTGAGTGAGTCGAAGGGGGGATTTGTGTATCTGGGGAAGCGTTCTGAGTCCTGACTCTCAGCCACACACTTTGGCACAAAGACCAACAGCCCCTGCACCCAATGGATTTTGGGAATAAGAGTTGGGGCAGCAGGAAAGGGCCGGCCCCTCAGCACCAGGGCGCAGGCAGGAGAAGATGGGAGTGAATCCTGCTACCTCTGGCCTGCAAAGGCAGCAGTTCTCCAGTTAAGCTAATTCTGCTCCACCTGCAGCCTCTCTCCAGCCAGGGCTCCTGCCATGGCCTGGCCAGGAGGGCTGGGGCCCAGCAGCTTTTCACCCGGATTTGGGGAGGCCAAGTAGGAAGGGGCCACTGGAAGTGCATAGCCCCCTGGCCTGCTGTGTCTGTGGAAACGGGGGGAGAGGACACACACTTGTCACTGGGGAACAGGGCGCATGGATCCCAGTCATTCCTGCAGAAAACGAAACAGGCTGAGCATTTTGCAAAGAACAGGCCAGAGCCCTGCTGGGAGACTCTAGGGCCCTTCTCCTCTCACTGGAGAGATGGAAATGGGGCCTTTCCTTGTGGGGTAAGAAGTGGGTGTGTTGGGAGTGGGGTTTGAGCTCGAACCTCTCCACAGACCAGAACCCCACATTAGGGGCAAGAAAGAGCCATGAGTTGGGCAGTGAACACTTGGCTCCTGCTACCCTGTGATGGGGTATTAGAAAACTTTTTGCACACAACCCGGCTAGCTCAGTTGGTAGAGCATGAGACTCTTAATCTCAGGGTCATGGGTTCAAGCCCCATGCTGGGTGATGACCTTCTTTAACTCACATTCTCAGCCTACAAGCAATCTCAGTCTTCACCAGGGTCTTAAAAAGAAAAAGTCTAGTCCTGGGGTCCAGCTTTAGTAGAATCAAAGTGAGAACAAACTGCAATTTCCATCTTCTGCGGAGAAGGGAAGACAGTTTTCTTTCTCAGTTCTAGCCACATCAACCCAGGGAGGAGAAAAAATAACCCTCCGCCAGCTGATTGTCCCCTGTCAGCTTCTGTAGCTTCACCTCCTTCCACAGCAGCTCCAGCTTTGAGCTACAAATATCAAGGGGCTGGTGAGGAAATGAGGAGCTGGCAGCTCGGGTTAGTCGCTTCCATGAGAACAAGAGGTGGAGTGTTCACAAGGTGCATGCCCCTCCCCTGCAGAGCAGGGTGTTAGAAAGAGCTAGGAACAGAACTGTCATCCAAATTTCATCCTCAAAGTTTGTTTCTGTGGTGTAGCGGTTATTATGTTTGCCTAATAAGTCAAAGGTCCCTGCTTCAAAGCCAGGTAGAAACACAGGGTCTTCTCTTATTGCTGCTCCCCTTGGTGCCCAGGTAAGTGCAGCTCCTGCTACCTGGAATAAGCCCAAATTCCACATGAAAGAGGGGGCTGACATCAGCTGATAATGCCCCTTGGTGCCAACCTTGGGAAGTGAGGTGAGTTAGGCCAGGCAGCTGCTGGAGGCTTGTGGCTTGGCCTCCCCTGCCCTGGGAGGATGGTGCATGGGGCTGGCTCCTCCTGGTGCCTCCCTTGTGTGACTTGCCCAAGGAGGAAGTGAGGCAGGAGTGCGGCAGAGGAGGGAGGCCAAGCTGAGGGGGGCCGGAGAAAAGCTCAACATCTCAGTAAGACTCAGTAGGTTGAGGAGAGCTCCCCGGCCCCTTTGTTCTGCCAAAGCTGGTGGGGTGGGGTGGGGTGGGGCTGGCTGTGGGGAGGCAGAGTCCTGTGCCTGTCTCAGGGTATCACAGAGAGGCTCCTTGCAGCCCAGGAGAAGAAGGGGGCTCTGGGTGGAAGGAAAACACACAAAGCTGGTCCCAGTGGGCCTGGGCCAGGGCTCCAGTTTGGCCCAGCTGAGTCACCCATGTCTTGTATAGGTCCCATGGTGTAAAAGGCAGTACTCAGGACTCTGAATCTTGCAATCTGAGTTCAAATCTCAGTGGGACCTGCTGGGCTGGTTATTACAAACCCCTCAAAATCCATCTTCTTTGGCTTCCTTTCCTGCAGGCTCCCTGGAGAGGAATTTGTGCCCCCTGCTGTGAGTCTGAAAACACTTGCCCCCCCCGGCAGGTCTGTCTCTTGTCTGGCAGTCTGTGAGGGGCTGGGGCTCTGGAGATGCAGGGTCAGGCCTATGCGTGGCTGCAGACAGCAACAGAGAGTCCCAAAAGCAGAAGGCTGACAATTAAGCATCAAACCTGACCCCTGCTGTGGACCTGTAAGGCGACCTTGACAATGCAGCGCTATTTTGGGGTACTAAGGCATCTGTAATATCTATCCTGTGTGTTAACAGTGCCCCCTTATTTTGAAATACAATGGGCTCACTATTCCAACATCCCTGTAAACCTCATTCCATGAGGAGGAAGGGACATTTCGGAATAGCAGGTTATTTTGAAATGTGGTGCTGTGTAAACAACAAAGCGTTTTTCAAAATAAGATCAAAATGACAACTTCCATAAGCTCAAATTGTGTCTCATATGTCAACCTCTGTCTACGCTGCACCTAAACTTGAAATAAGATGCTACATCAGGGCTCTGTCTCACTACAGAGACAACGCTTTAGTCAGAGAACACATCTGCTCTTCCAAAAATTTTTGGAAGAGCAGACATGCTTTAGCATCTGTGAACCTCATTTTAGGAGGAAGAAGGGATGTTCCAAAAAGGGTTTTTTCCCAACATTTGGCCCAGTCTAGACAGGCCAAATGTCAGAAAAGCTCTTCCACAAAAATTAGCGGAAAGGCTACGCAAATTGCGGTTCGCAATTTGCTTAGCTCTTTCCAGAAGAACAGTGTAGTGTAGACATAGCCTGAGTGTTGCACAGCACTGGTAGGAGACATGGAGGGACAAAAAGGTCTAACGACACCTGCAGCCTTTCAGAACAACCTCTGGACCCACCCTCAAGTACCAGCTCTTTCCTCCCCCCCTCTGCTGGGAACTGTCTGGAGTTAAGCCCACCCCCGTGTCAGCCTAAGGATTGCCTGTTCTGTAAAAGGTGCCCTGGAAATGAGGAAGCAGCTAAAGTGACTCTACTGGGACTTGAACCCACAACCTTTGAATGTCTAGCTGGGTTCACACTAGGCTTTAGAAGTCCAACTGCTTTCCATTGCACTACAGAGCCTGATACATTACTGTGCTTGCTATCTCCACTCTCTCCTTTGCAGCATGACAATTGCTGGGGGAAAAAGAAAGGGGAGGCAGGTCTGTCTCTTTTGGGAGAGCAGGCAGGAGAATGTGACCCAGCTCCCTGCACCTGGGCCCTGCATTTCTCATCCCTTCAGAGACACTTGTTAGTGGAGGAATAAATTATATTCACATGACTGTAGATTATGAAACTTTGTTGTTGTTGTTGCCTTGGAAACTCCCCACAGACCTTCCCCTTGGGGCCCTGGGCAGCCCACTCACATTGCACAGCTTACTTCAAGGTCAGGGTGCTGTGTAGACGCTTCCAGCCTGTTGAGGGCCAGCCTGCTGGGGGGAGGCTCTGGCCACCTCCTTTCCTCTCCTCTCTCAGGCTGGGTCTACACTGCAGGCTTTTTGAGCAAGAGCAGCTGTTCTTGTGCAAAAATTTGCAGAGTGTCTACATGGCACGCACGTTCTTGCACAAGGAAATTTACAGTAAAGCATCAGAAAACAAGGTTTCTTGCACAAGAGTTATTCCTCTCCCCATGAGGAATAAGCCCTCTTGCGCAAGAACTTGTCCACAAGGAGGCAGTGTGAACAGGCAACAGGGGTTTCTTGCTCAAGAAAGCCCTATGACTAAAATGGCCATCAGAGCTTTCTTGCGCAAGAGATTGTCCACACTGCCAGGGGCGCTGTTGCAGAAAAGCACTTCTCTTGCGCAAAAGGACATGGCCGTGTGGACGTGCTGTTGCACAAGACCTTTTGCACAAGAACTCTTGCACAAAACAGTTCTTGCACAAGAAGCCTGCAGGGTAGATGTAGCCAGGGGGTGTTTGGGTTTGTTACCAGCACTGAGCTTTGTACAGTAGCCCAGGGAACATTGTGAAAAGGCAAAACCTTCCAGCCCTGGGTGTCCCTGGCCAGCGAGTGAGCGGCAGAAAGGTTCCCTGAAGTGCTGACTTTGTGTGGTTGAAGCAAATCCTACATAGTACAGATGAGGTGTCCAAGTGGTTAAGGCGATGGACTGCTAATCCATTGTGCTCTGCACGCATGGGTTCAAATCCCATCCTCATCGGGTGTTTGCAACCTTGCTTCTCCCAGATCTCTCTTCAGTTCAGTGCCAGCCCTCCCACTGCAGCCTGGGGAAAGGGGGAAATCTCCACAGAGACACTCCCAGATGGGACCCTCCATCCCATTTGCCCTCAAGGGGAAACCTCACAAAGGAGATTCCAGGCAGCCCAGGCCATTGGGGGGGATCTCTGAGATGGTGGCAGTCTCTCCCACCTGGCTGTTGCCATGGTTCCTCTGTGAGGTCACTGCCTCCCAGCTGAGGTGCTGCAAAAGGCCCTTGTGATGTCACTGCTGCCTCCCAGGGCTCATGGGCAGCCCCTTGGCATGTGTTGGCTGCTCTCCCTGTGCCCCCCCCCCCACTCAGGCCTGGTTCTGGGGAACGTCAGAGGTTGCTCAGGGTGCCACATGCCCCCAAGGTCACTTTTTAAATGTCAAGGGCAAGCCAGGATCTATCCCATCCCTTCCCCAAGACCCCACCCCTTTGTTGAACCCCTGCCCTCTCCAAACCTTTCCATGGACTATCCATTGCTAATGAACACTCACCACTAATGACATAATTACACCTGAGACATTTTGCTAGTGCTGCAGCTGGGGAGAAATAATTAAACAGTTTAAGCATTTGAACTGTCTCATGTTAGTTGATCAAACTTCATGTTAAATAAAGGAAAACATTACGGCCAGCACAAAAGGTTTCAGTGTTGCTTTATTTATGGCAGGGTTGAGTCAGGGGCCACTGATTCACAGAAAAAACGGGGCCACAAAAGTGAGAAACAAAAAAACTCTTCCAAAGGCCCCCAGCCTTCACTGATGTGACCCCCAACTTAGACACCTCACCTCTGGCGTTCCAGCCCCCATGGCGTGAGGGGAAGGGACAGGGAGGACTGAGGTTCAGATTTACTTTTCTGGGGTTCCAGAGCCAGTGGATTTTGTGGACCCGCTCAGGCTCTGAGGTGGGGACAACTCTGAGGGGTTCAGTGGCCCAGGTTCCCTCTAAGTTGTGCAGCTGCTCAGCCCCGCTGCTTAATGACCCTGCCCAGCCAGGGGCTCAGGACTCTGTGCATGGAGCTGCCTGCCTGGAGGAAGGACACTTCCCCCTCAGCTATAGCAGCAGCTAAACTCTCCCAGCCAGCCGGACCCTCCTGCCAGTCGGGTCTCGCTGCCGTTCTCTTCCCTCCATTGGCAGCCACCCGGCCCACAGGAAACAGCCGCACAAGTGGCCCTTTCAGAAAGGAGCCTCGGGCAGCAGCAGGGACGTTGTGGGCTCTGGAGCAAGGTGTGGGGCAGGACAGTTGCTTATAGGTTGGGGTAGCTCAAGTAACAGAGCACTTGCTTAGTAGGTGTGAGGCAGTGGGCTCAATAGCCGCATTCTCCAGCAATAGCGGAATCCCCACTCTCACTTTTACAGGCAGAGCCAGCTGGGGGCTAAGGGTCTCCAGTGGCCCTTCCTGCTTGCTCTCTCCAAAAGCTAACCCCACTGGGGCAGAAAACTACTGGGCCACATCCTTGAGACAACTTGCAGGTGGAGCAGAATTAGCCCCATATTTTCCAGGGATAGTGGAATCCCTTTCACAGGCAGAGCCAGCTGGGGGGGCTAAAGGTCACCAGTCGCCCCTTGCTCTCTCCAAAAGCCAGCCCCACTGGGGCAGAAAGCTGCTGGGCCACGTCCTGGAGACAATTTGCAGGTGGAGCAGAATTAGCCCCATTGGAAAAGTGCTGCCTTTGTCCCATGGGCTGTGCTGTGTGGAACAAAACCCACGTCCAGCTGCGGAGGAACGGTGGCAATCAATTTTCTGGAGTTATATTTAGCAAGTCCAACTAAGACTCACTAAATCAAACTCAGAGGGAGAGGGCTCCCCACCAGCTTCCAGCACTTCTGCTCTTTGCTCCTTTGGCTTCCTTCTAGAGGAGGGGCGGCACTGCTAATCTCAACTGAAGGAAAGCTGCCTCCAGCTACGTATGGAGGGATGGTGGAAAGAGCAGACACATTGGCCAGACACCACTGGGGGCTGCCTCCTCCCTCTGCTCTGCCCTCTGACAAGGAGGGACAGTCCCAGCAGTGTTGGGGAGGAGTGCCGGGAGGAAGAAGGGATTTTATCATCTTCACCCCCACACACCCTGCCTGTAGCACCCACAGCCTGCGACTCCCCTTCTCCCACCTGTCTGGGGCAGGGCCTGTGGGACTCTCAGGGCTCCTCCCAAGGGCCCCAAATCAGCCTGAGGGTAGAAGGTCCTGGGCACCCTCCAGCGCCACTGCCAAGTCCTCAGGAGAAAGGGCCCAGTACTCAGGGGTTCTTCTTACCATTTTAACACACTGAGCCACAGGGTTTGATTTGGTGGGTCTGGGCTTCAAGCCCCTGTTTGCACTGCCACCAGATCATTAGCTCTACATTGGATTATCTCCCCATTTCTCCCTCTGCCTGTGGGAGCCTGGCACAGGGCAGGCATGAAGAGTTGGGCTTTGGGTTTGTGCATCTGGGTGAGCCACAAATTCGATGCCACATTCGCAGGACCATGAGTTCAGGTGAATTGGAACCTTAAGAAGCCGGCTGGGCTGAGTGACCCGCTGTGAGCAGAACCTGCTGGGCTGGGTGCCACTACGGCTTTCAGGCCAAAGGGGACTATGTTAATGCCACAGTGAGAGTAAAGGGAGAAATAGGCCAATCTCATTCCTAGAACCCCTGGGCAATGAGAACAAGCCCTTTGGATCAAACCAAAGAACCAAGCACAGGCCTTACAAACCTTGTGTTGAATTTGTAACAAGGAGCCTCTTTCTCCCAAGTGTTCATTTGGCATCAGAATTTCATATGCAAACTACTCTGCATTGCTGCACAAGTGACACTACTTCCACCCAGTACTGTGCAGTACCTGGAGGATTTGCTGTAGGCAGCAAGACAGAGTCCTCAGTCGCCTCTACATCATCCCAAAAGGGTTCTCTGTGTGGCCCACCAGACTGTTTCCTATTGTCCACGGACAAGAGTAACCAGATTCCAGCACAATTACATGTCCCACAGGTGGGGGCTGGTTTGATGCTGAACCCCACGGATCAACTATGAGACCCCCACACTCTCCCTGAGCTCTGGGAGCCAGGTTTGTGGGTTGAATTCTGTGTGGCAGGTGACTTCGGGGGGGAAAAAAAAAAAGCCTTGTGTCGCCCTGGTGGTCTAGTGGCTAGGATTCAGTAATCTCACTGCTGTGGCCTGGGTTCGATTCCCAGCCAAGGAAAATGAACTCATCTATTCCAATGCAAACTGACAAGTTTTCTCCCTCAATGGGTGATGTTATACCACCTGTGACACAATGGTGGCTTATGGGGGTCCCCCTTCCAACCTCACCAAGACAACATCTGTCATTGACACAAGCCTTGCAGAAAAGGCAGAGCTCTGTGACTCAAACTGCCTTTCTCCTTTCCCATGTGAGCAGCACTGCGGGAAGCTCTGTGGCACACACAGCACTAGCCCAGTGCAAGTCAGATTGGCACAAGATCCATTGGTTCAGTTTTGTTGTTGAAGGAGACAACACAGAACTGGCTCCAGCCCCCACTCAGTAACCTGGGGAAATGACACACCAGCCCTGGCACCTCGGAGAGGCAACGATTCCCCACTGGCCAGGGCAGAGCCTCCCTCTTACACAGTCATGGAGCCTTCTCCCCCTGGTCCTGCCTCTTTCCCATTCTCTAAGCTCTCAGGGTATGTCTACATTACAGAGGTTTGTCGGAAAAACAGCCATTTTGCCCGACAAAACTTGAGGAACGTCCACACTGCAATTGTGTTCTTCTGCAAGAAAATCGAAGGAACAGAGGGGTTTTCTGGCATTGCTAATCCTCATTCTACAAGGAAGAAGCCTTTTTGCGAAAGAGCTCTTTTGGAAAAAGGCGTGTGTGGTTGGAGAAGAAAGTTCTTTCGGAACTTTCGGAAAGGGGGAAAAGCACAGGTGCCCTGGTGGCCATTCCGTCCATAGCAATCCCAGCTTACATGCGAGAGAGCGTCCATTCAGTCTGAACTTTCTCTTTTGAAAAAGCAGATTGCTTTTTCAATGCACTTTTGCAGTGTGGACACTCTCTTCTGGAAGAAGTTTTTTTTTTTTTTTTTGAAGATCCCTTCTGAAAAAGCTTCTTCTGAAAGAAGCCTGCAGTCTAGACGTAGCCTCAGGGTATGTCTACAAAGCACGCTTATTTCAAAAAACACTATTTTGAAAAAAAATTAAATAGCTTGTTTCAAAATAGTATATCCACACTACAGGGAAGCCTCAAAATTAGTCCAAGGCAGGCTCCCCTAATGTGGACACACTACCTCGATTTAGAGCCCCAGGAAGCACTGGGGAGTTACTACTTTCAATGGCCTTGGGCAGGAGCTATTTGTTGCAATGTGTTGCAATGGTAGAAAAATGTTTGTGTGGCTGAAAACTGTTGGTACTGAGGGTACTTACAATTTTTTTAAATGGGTACGTTATAAAAAAAAGGTTGAGAAACACAGTTCTAGGCCAGTTAGTTGTGGGAAAGGAGAAGGCTCCAGCGAGGCTTCTCCTCATACTCATGCTTGGGACCTCATTCTTTTCTCTTTAGCCAATAAGATGTGGTGCTGCAAAAGGCCCTTGTGATGTCACTGCCACACCCACCTCTGCCCTCCTGGGCTAATGTCCTGCCCCAGGCAGCCCCTTTCCATGGCTGAGCTGATCCCAGGGGTGAAAATAACACAGGGACTGTCATCTGTCATATTGGGCACCACCTCTTGGGCAGGAAGTTGGGGAAGGGGTTGTGATAGGACAGTACCTGCAATAAATTAAAATGTGAAGTGGAGTGTGGGAGGCTTAGAGCAGGTATTTGGGGAGTGTGTGGTGGGGGGTGGAGCTCAGGGCAGGGGTGAGGATGTGGGAGGGTACAGAAGTCAGGGCACAGGATTAGGGATGGGGTGGGAGGCTTGGGGCTAGGATTGTGTGTGTGTGAGTTGTGAGGGGATCAATGGGACTAGAATCCCAGCTGCCTCTGCTCTGGACTCCCTGAGGCCCTTTAACACACGAGAGGTTTCTCTGCAGTGCGCTGAGATGGAACAGGCTGTCAAGCCACTTTGGCTCCTGCCACCTGCTGCATGGTGCCAAATTTTGGAAAACCCTGTTCTTTGGACACGTCCCTTCTTCCTCGTAGTCTGGTCGTAGTCTCTGAAAGGAGCAGAAGGGGATTGACCAGGGTGCCGAGAGTGTCTCAGGGGTTGTGTAGCTTGTTGCCCTAGGTAGGGGTGTGGCCAAAACACAAGCCTTGCTGTGAGCAGGATTTGAACCTGTACAGGGAAACCCTATTAGATTTCAAGTCCAATGCCTTAACCACTTGGCTATCACAGCAGTACTGCCCTACAGCCAGGAAAACTGGTAACTAATCCCAGTGCCCAGGCCTGATGTCGCCTGCCCCACAGAATTCACACAGCAAACCTGCCTCCCAGCACACAGGGGGAGTTGGGGGGCTCGTTGCTGGTTTGTGGGGTGAAGCATCAAATCAGCCCCCTCCTATGGGTCCTGTGAGTGTTGCAGAATCTGGGCCCCTGGTACCTGGGCAACAGCAAACAAAAGGTCTGGGGGCCACATAGTCGGTCCCTTCAGAGAGGGGCCCTGTTAGTCTGTAGCTGTGACAAGTTAAAAACCAACGAATGGTCCTAGAAAGAGAGAATCCTGCCTTGTGTCTGTGTTTGCTGTCCCAGAGAGTGGCCCCATGGCTACGCTGGCCAAGGCACCTGCCAGGTACGGGGAGGTGAGGAGGCAGCCCCAGTGGTGCCTGGCCAATGTGTCTGCTCTTCCCACCATACGTAGCTGGAGTCGGCTTCCTTCTGTTGAGCTTGGCCATGTCCCTACAGCAGGACCAAAGGCAGCAAGAGCAGACTTCTGGCCACTAGTCAGGTGCTCTCTGGTCTTAGTTGGACTCGCTAAATCAAACTCCAGAAGGTTGACCGCCCTTCCTCCCCAGCTGAGTGTGGTTCTTGTTCTTCTGCACAGCACAGCCCATGGAGACCAAGGATGTGCCAATGGGCATTCAGATCACACCCTTGTTGAACTGGAAACACAAACCAGACACACAGCGGGTTTGAGCTGGTTCCAGCTGAGGATCGGTTTGCCTGGTTTATGTGTATTGGTGCCAGAAAACATTACTGGTTTGTATCATTTAAAGAGTCTACATACAACAGAACTCCAGGATGCAATAGAACTGGAGAGGTAAATGTTTCTATTAAAGGGAGACTTTTGAAGGGGGCACGTGGACTTGAATGAAGGACTACTTGATCTGCAGTCAAACACGCTACCACTGAGCTATACCCCAAGCAAAACACGTGCCTGCAACCAGTGTTGGGAGCTGGGCAGGGAACAAGAGACTTTTGTGTAACACACATCTCAGGTGGGAGGGACCCTCACTGACCCCAGATTGTGTTGGACCCTAACAAGGAGTTTGTCCTGAATGCAGCAGAGCTGGGGCAGGACTGAGGTTACGTCTACACAGAAAAGTTATTTTGGAATAATGGCCGCTTAGAATAACAATGCAAAAGTCTATGCAGCAATTCCGTTGATGTGAAATAATTCTGACATAATGGACGGCTTATTCTGACTTCTGTAAACCTCATTCTACGAAGAATAATGCCTATTGGCTATTTCAAAATAAGGTGCCTGTAGATGCTCCACTTCCGCTATTTCAAAATGGCCGCTTCCTAGGACCATTCTAAGTTATTTCTCCCAGGGCTCTAAATGGAGATAGCTCATCTACATTAGGGGAGCCTGACTCTGACTGATGCTGAGGTTTCCCTGCAGTGTAGACATGCTATTTTGAAATAAGCTATTTGGGAATCACTATTCAATAATAGCTTATTCCAAAATAAATGTGCCATGTAGACGTAGCCAGAGAGTCCTGAGAGATGAAGCTGATGGTAGAAAGCCAGGAGAGCAGAGGCCAGTCTGAGACCTCAGTGTCCCAGGTACTCACCAGCAGCCCCATATGTAGGTCCCATGGTGTAAGAGGCAGCACTCAGGACTCTGAATCCTGCAATCTGAGTTCAAATCTCAGTGGGACCTGCTGGCCCTGGGCTGGTTGCTGTGAGCTCCTTGTGCTGCATGGGTTTTGGCTTTCTTGCCCTGAGGTTCACCAAGGGCAGTTTTACTCCTGTGCTGGGTGTCTGAGGACCAATGGAGCTTGGTTTCCAGTCTGATTAGACTTGTGGTTAGGTGCCTGATGCTATCACAGCGGCAGGGCAGGGCAGGTCACCCACGCGGCCTCTGAGCTCAGCCCATGCTGGAGGCAGCCTGACAGTGTGAGCGGAACAGAGGGTCGGGATGGGGGGCGGGATTTGTATATTTGGGGAAGGGTCCTGAGTCCTGGCTCCCAGCCACATGCCTTGGCACAAAGACCAACGGCCCCTGCACAAAGTGCATTGTGGGAATAAGAGTTGGGGCAGCAGGAAAGGGGCCGGCCCCTCAGCACCAGCGAGCAGGCAGGAGAAGATGGGAGTGAATCCTGCTACCTCTCGCGTGCAAAGGGAGCACTAACCCACTTGCAACTCATCTCCAGAGCTCTTGCCTCCACCAGCCCCAGCAGCTTTGTTCTCCACTAGGCTGGGCTCTTTTGGAGACCAAGCAGGAAGAGGGAAGGGCCATTGGAAGCACTTAGGTCCCTGGTTGGCTCTGCCTGTGGAAAGAGTAAAGAGACAACCCACCACTGGAGAATGTGACATCAATCCCACTGCCTTTTGCATGTTAAGCAAATGCTTTACTACTTAAGCTAATTCCCCCTCTGAGCAGCTCTCCTGCCCCACCCACCATTTTTCAGAGCCCACAACATCCCTGCAGCTGCTTCACCCCAGCGCTGAGCAACACTCAGTGTCGGTCTGAGCATCCATCCTGCTCTAGGACGTGTCTCTGAGTCCAGAACCTGCCCAGGTGGCTCTAGCAATGAGGCCCCTCCCTGGCAGCACTGAGCGCTAAGTGAAGGGGGAGGCAGGACCAGGGGGAGAAGGCTCCATGATTGTGTAAGAGGGAGGCTCTGCCCTGGCGAATCACTGCTTCTCCACATAAGGTCACCCCACTGGGGACAATGGAGGGAAGAGAAGAGCTTTCCCTGCTCTTTGGGAAAGCAGGCCAGGCCAAGGCCCTTTTAACCATTGGGTCTAGAAAGGCTGGAGTCCCCTCCTATCAGCTCGCTACAAAGCTCTCAACCTTTCATCTGTTCCTGCATCCCTATCATTGCAAGCAGCTAAGAAAGAGCAGGTTACGCATCCAAATGTCCCTGTGGCCAGCATAGGGCTTGAGCCCCTGACCTGGGCATTATTAGCCCCACACTCTAACCACCTGAGCTAGCTGGTCTATGGGAACTGGGCTCACAAATGCCCCTTTCAGTAAGGCACCTCAGGCAGCTGCAGGGCCATCTCTGCAGCTGCCAATGGCTCTTCTCTGATAGGGCCACTAGTGACTCACTGTGATGTGGGCTGGCTAGTTCAGCTGGTTTGAGGTCTGGGGCTAATAACATCAAGGTGGCTGGCGGCCGGCATGGCACCCTGAGACCCAGGGCAAAGAGGCAGCCAGAATCTCTTGCTGCCAGCACTTTGCCTCTCAGCTTCTTCCCTGTCATTGGCAGCCACAGCCCCTTTCGGCCACTGGGTCAGCCTGGAAGGAGGCAGGAATGGGTCAAAGTAGCGAGTCAGGCTGAGGGGGCAGGCAAAGCTCATCTTGCCTTGCAGGGCCACTGGCAACAGCTTCTCTTGTGCACTGCTGCTGAGGAGAGAAGTGGTAGTGTCAGTGCTACAGGAGCAGCTTTCAAAGTAGCCTAGTAAGGCAATTATTACACTGTAAATCTGAAGGGTCTCTGGTTCAAGACCTGGACTTTGTCAAATGTCTTTGTCCTTTAAGGCCCTATGCTGTACAGCTAAAGCTAAATTCAGCTTTCTCAAGTGCCCAATGCTTACATTAAGTCAGAAGAGCATTATTGGCCAAAACTGAAGGAAGAAGTTTCCTTTGGCTTCCCTTACTCTTTGTGAAATGCGGGTTGTTGGAGTAAGATGTCCTCCAGCTCAGCCTTATGTTGAAATCAAGGCTTGCAGTGTGGACACACTCTTTGTTTTTTCGAAATATCGCTGCTGAGCAGACGCACCCTGAGGCTCAGCCCTTGTTTGGCTCTTGTGTGGACAGCCCAGCTGTGCTTCCCGGAGAGGTAGTGTCTGCCCTGCTGCTCCACCTAGCAGCCAGCAAGCCCTTGCTCGGCCTCAGCCATGCAGCCCCCGTTACCCAACCCCAGCTTCTTCCTGACCCCTCAGCTGAGTCCTTTTAGGTGGGAGCTTCTAGGAACCGGCATTCCTGGCTGCAGGGTGGATCTGGGTCCCCCCCCCCCCAGCCTTTGGATCCATGGGAGACATGATCCCAGGGGAACCATCTCCTGGAGCTTCTCCATGGCCCATGGAACTCACGGCAGGGGGACCCAGGGCCGGTGTCTGTGTGCAACATTTCTCCTTCCTGTACTGGAGAGCCAGATCATTCCCATGAGGCCACATACAGATGGGGCAGGGTCTGGAGAGGTGAAGCTGCTGAATGGGAGCAAGCAGAGCAGAGTATCAGCTACCAGTTGAGAACCTCAAACTCTTAACAGCATGTTGGTCCCATGGTGTAAGGCAGCCCTCAGGACTCTAAATGCTGCAAGCTGAGTTCAAATCTCAGTGGGACCTGCTGGTGAGATGTTGGCTGGTTGCAAATTGATATGCTTCTTGCCCCCTCGCTCAATTCCACTGTGTGCTTCTTGACTTTCTCAATCTAAGGATTTTGGAGAAGCCCTTCTGACAGGTGATACAGTGGGTCAGTGCACAGTAGTTATAAGACAAGCACTCATAGGAGACATACTGAGGTTGTGAGTTCAAGCTTCATCTGGTGCAGTGGCTTTCCAATAACCAGCTGGAATGTCAGCCCACAGAAAAGGAACAATCAAAATATCTCTTTACTTACTGTCAGTCTCATCAGAGTGAATGCTGGGTGGCCAGGATCCAAGGCCAGAGAGAGTTGGGCCTTTTACCCTCTTACTGCCAGGGTCTTGTTGCTCATCTTCTTCCCAGCCAACAGCAGCTGAAGCCACTGGGTCAGCTTGGGAAGAGAAGCAGGAATGGGCCCAAGTACCAAGTGAAGCTGAAGGAGTCAGGCAAAACTCATCTTGCCTTGCAGGGCCACTGGCAATAGCGTCTCTGTTGTGCACCCCCCTGATAGAGAAGCAGCAGCCCCAAAACCAGGGCAGCAGCTGCTCAAGTACATCAGTTTGGGGAATGTTAGACTGAAGATCTAAAGGTCCCTGGTTCACTCCCAGCCTTTGGCAGACCTCTTTAGAATAACAGGGCTGGAAGAGATGGAGCTGGGCCCAAAGCAAGATCTGCCCCCCACTCAATCATACCAGTGAGGGGTTTATACAGCTGGAACTTAAAAACCTCTAGGGATGGAGATTCCACCCCCTCCCCTAGGGAACCCAACCCAGTGCTTCACCACTCTTACTTGGGAAATAGCTTATCCTAATATCCAACCTAGACCTCCCCACTGCAACTTGAGACCTTTGCTCCTTGTTCTGCCATCTGTCACCACCCTCTTCAGATCCTCCCTAGAAGTAGTTACAGGCTGCTATCAAATCCCCCTTCACTCTGCTCTTCTGCAGACTAAACAAGCCATTCTCACCTGTGTGTGGCCCCAAACTGATTTCTTTGTGGTTCAGAAGCCCCTCAACCCAAAAATGGTTCCCCACCCCTGAACTGAAGGGAAGCCAGGCGTGCAGTGTGTCACTCAGAGGTTCCCAGAGAACACCGTGCTTCCAGGTCCCATGGAGTAAGGGGCAGCTCTCGGGACTCTGAATCCTACAATTTGAGTTCAAATTTCAATGGGACCTGCTGGTGGGATGCTCATTTGCTGCAAATCCTTGGGAATCAAAGGTTTTGGCTTCCTTGTCCTTAAATGCCCCAGAGCGTCTTTGGCCTCCTGCTGGGTGACTGGTGCTCAGTAAAGTTAGGTGTTTGGCCCGGCTGGGTCAGTGAAAGGGGCGGGATCAATTGATAATTGTCTGTTCTGAGGATTCCTTCTGGGGCAATGGAATTGGCTGCTGTCAGGAGACAGGATCCTGGGCGAGATGGACCTTTGGTCTGACCTAGGCTGGCTGTTCTGATGTTCTGTTTGCTTTCTGGTCTTGTCCTGGGCCAGGGAGAATGGATCCACGTCCTCACATGGACAGAAAGTGGCCTGTGAAAGGCTCGTATTGCTGAGCCATTCTTGTCTCCCTGGTGGTCTAGTGGCAAGTACACAGTGTTGTATACAGCCTTGGCTAGGCCAGTTAGTAACTTCAGGGGCTAGGGGCCTCCTGCTCCTCTGCCATCCCCATCTCTGTGTCTGGGGGCTTTTTTCCCCACAGGGGCAGACTGTGTGGGGAGCATTCCCAGGCCTGTGTGCTCTTTGGTGGCTTGTTCTGCAGTGAGAGTAAGAGCAGAGCAGGTTTGGAGGCTGGCACATCTGATTAAGAGAGCTTTAAACTAGGAATTTGGGGGGAGATGGTTGGGAGATGTCCAGGTAATCTCTACACTGGATTTTAGTATTGAGAGGGAGGAAAACGAAGTAGGAAAGGATATAGCCGGGGGTAGGAGAATGGACATAAGGAGGAAGGACAGAGTGGATACTAGTCTAATAGGTCATATTGGAGGTACAATGTCCGTGCCAAATTGGGTAAAGAATGTGAGTGAGGCTAAACAGCAAAAATTAAGATGTTTGTACACCAATGCGAGGAGCCTAGGTAACAAAATGGAGGAACTAGAGCTACTGGTCCAGGAAGTGAAACCAGATATTATAGAAATAACAGAAACATGGTGGAATACTAGGCATGACTGGAGTACAGGTATTGAAGGGTATGGGCTGTTTAGGAAAGATAGAAATAAAGGTAAAGGTGGTGGAGTAGGTTGTATATCAATGATGAGGTAGATTGTAAAGAAATAAAAAGTGATGGAATGGAGAAATCAGAGTATGTCTGGGCAAAAATCACATTGGGGAAGAAAACTATTAGATCCTCCTCTGGGATAGTGCTTGGGGTGTGCTATAGACCACCAGGATCTAATTTGGATATGGATAGAGACCTTTTTAATGTTTTTAATGAAGTAAATACTAATGGAAACTGCGTAACCATGGGAGATTTTAACTTTCCAGATATAGACTGGAGAACAAGTGCTAGTGATAATAATAGGGCTCAGATTTTCCTAGATGTGATAGCTGATGAATTCCTTCATCAAGTAGTTGCTGAACCAACAAGGGGGGATGCCATTTTAGATTTGGTTTTGGTGAGTAGTGAGGACCTCATAGAAGAAATGGTTGTAGGGGACAACCTTGGCTCGAGCGATCATGAGCTAATTCAGTTCAAACTAAATGGAAGGATAAACAAAAATAAATCTGAGACTAGGATTTTTGATTTCAAAAGGGCTAACTTTAATAAATTAAGGAAATTAGTTAGGGAAGTGGATTGGACTAAAGAATTTATGGATCTAAAGGCAGAGGAGGCCTGGGATTATTTTAAGTTAAAGTTGCAGAAGCTATCAGAAGCCTGTATCCCAAAAAAAGGGAAAAAATTTATAGGCAGGTGTTTTAGACCAAGCTGGTTGAGCAAGCATCTCAGGGAGGTGATTAAGAAAAAGCAGAAAGCATACAAGGAGGGGAAGATGGGTGGGACCGGCAAAGAAAGCTACCTTATTGAGGTTAGAGCATGTAGGGACAAAGTGAGAGAGGCTAAAAGTCATGAAGAGTTGGACCTTGCAAAGGGAATTAAAACCAATAGTAAAAGGTTTTATAGCCATATAAATAGGAAGAAAACAAAAAGAGAAGATGTGGGACCGCTAACCACTGAGGATGGAATGGAGGTTAAGGATAATCTAAGCATGGCCCAATATCTAAACAAATACTTTGCTTCAGTCTTTAATGAGGCTAATGAAGAGCTTAGGGATAATGGCAACATAACAAATGGGAATAAGGATATGGAGGTAGATATTACCATATCCAGGTAGAAGCCAAACTTGAACAGCTTAATGGGAGTAAATCAGAGATAATCTTCATCCAAGAATATTAAAGGAACTGGCACATGAAATTGCAAGTCCATTAGCAAAAATGTTTAATGAATCTCTAAACTTGGGTGTTGTACCATTTGACTGGAGAATTGCTAATATAGTCCCTATTTTTAAGAAAGGGAAAAAAAGTGACCCGGGTAACTACAGGCCTGTTAGTTTGACATCTGTAGTATGCAAGGTCTTGGAAAAAATTTTGAAGGAGAAAGTAGTTAGGGACATTGAGGTTAATGGCAATTGGGATAAATTACAACACGGTTTTACAAAAGGTAGATTGTGCCAAACCAACCTGATCTCCTTCTTTGAGAAAGTAACAGATTTTTTAGATAAAAGAAATGCAGTGGATCTAATCTACCTCGATTTTAGCAAGGCATTTGATACAGTACCACATGGGGAATTATAATAATTATTGGTTAAATTGGAAAAGTTGGGGATCAATACGAAAATTGAGAGGTGGATAAGGAACTGGTTAAAGGGGAGACTACAGCGGGTCATATTGAAAGGTGAACTGTCAGGTTGGAGGGCGGTTACTAGTGGAGTTCCTCAGGGATCAGTTTGGGGACCAATCTTATTTAATCTTTTTATTACTGATCTCGGCACCAAAAGCGGGAGTGTGCTAATAAAGTTTGCGGATGACACAAAGTTGGGAGGTATTGCCAATTCAGAAAAGGATAGGGATATCATACAGGAAGATCTGGATGATCTTGTAAATTAGAGTAATAGTAATAGGATGAAATTTAATAGTGAGAAGTATAAGGTTATGCATTTAGGGATTAATAACAAGAATTTTAGTTATAAGTTGGGGACACATCAGTTGGAAGTAACGGAAGAGGAGAAGGACCTCGGAGTCCAGGTTGATCACAGGATGAGTATGAGTTGCCAATGTGACATGGCCGTGAAAAAGGCTAATACGGTCTTGGGATGCATTAGGCGAGAGGAGAGATAAAGAGGTGTTAGTGCCGTTATACAAGGCATTGGTGAGACCTCATTTGGAATACTGTGTGCAGTTCTGGTCTCCCATGTTTAAGAAGGATGAATTCAAACTGGAACAGGTACAAAGAAGGGCCACTAGGATGATCCGAGGAATGGAAAACCTGTCTTATGAAAGGAGACTCAGGGAGCTTGACTTATTTACCTTAACCAAGAGAAGGCTGAGGAGATATGATTGCTCTCTTTAAATATATTAGAGGGATAAATACCTGGGAGGGAGAGGAATTATTTAAGCTCAATACCAATGTGGACACAAGAACAAATGGATATAAACTGGCTATCAGGAAGTTTAGACTCGAAATTAGACGAAAGTTTCTAACCATCAGAGGAGTGAAGTTCTGGAACAGCCTTCCAAGGGAAGTAGTGGGGGCAAAAGACCTATCTGGCTTCAAGATTTAGCTAGATAGGTTTATGAAGGGGATGGTTTGATGGGATAACATGATCTTGGCAATTAACTGTCCTTTCACTATTAGTGGTAAATAGGTCAATGGTGGGATGATAGGAGTTACTATAGAGAACTTTTTCCTGGGTGTCTAGCTGGTGAGTCTTGCCCACATGCTCGGGGTTCAGCTGATCACCATATTTGGGGTTGGGAAGGAATTTTCCTCCAGGGTAGATTGGCAGAGGCCCTGGAGGTTTTCATTCCTCTGTAGCATGGGGCATGGGTCACTTGCTGGAGGATTCTCTGCATCTTGGGGTCTTTAAACCATCATTTGAGGACTTCAATATCTGAGATAGAGGTGAGAGGATTATTCCAGGAGTGGGTGGGTGAGATTCTGTGGCCTGCATTGTGCAGGGGGTCAGACTAGATGATCATAATGGTCCCTTCTGACCTTAAAGTCTATGAGTCTGTGAAGCTTTCCCCACAGTCAGAGCAGCTGAATGGTTTTCTCTCCTCTGTGGGTTGTCTTGTATTTTATAAAGTCTGACCTGTGTTTGAAGCCTTTTCTGCAATCAGAGCTGTTATAAGATGACTCTCTTGTATGTATTATCTGATGGCTAATAACGCAGGAGCACTGACTGAAGCTTTTCCCGCAGTCAGAGCAATTGAAAGGTTTCTATCCTGTGTGGGTCCTCCTATGGGTAACAAGACTTGAGCTGTGACTGAAGCTTTTCCCGCAGTCAGAGCAGCTGAAGGGTTTCTCCCGTGTGGCTCCTTGTATGGGTAACAAGGTGCGAGCTTCTACTGAAGCTTTTCCAGTCAGAGCAGCTGAAGGGTTTCTCTCCTGTGTGGGTCTTCCTATGGGTAACAAGGTTTGACTTGCGACTGAAGCTTTTCCACAGTCAGAGCAATTGAAGGTTTTCTCCTGTGTGGGTCCTCCTATGGCTAACAAGGTCTGAGTTGCTACTGAAGCTTTTCCACAGTCAGAGCAGCTGAAGGTTTCTCTCCTGTGTGGGTCATCCTATGGGCAACAAGGTTTGAGCTGCTACTGAACTTTTCCCACAGTCAGAGCAATTGAAAGGTTTCTCTCCTGTGTGGGTCCTCCTATGGGTAACAAGGTATGAGCTTGAAGCTTTTCCCACAGTCAGAGCAGCTGAATGGCTTCTCTCCTGTGTGGGTCATCCTATGGGCAACAAGGTATGAGCTACAACTGAAGTTTTTCCCACAGTCAGAGCAATTGAAAGGTTTCTCTCCTGTGTGGGTCCTCCTATGTCTAACAAGGTGTGAGTTTCTACTGAAGCTTTTCCCACAGTGAGAGCAGTTATGGGGTGTGTCTCTTGTATGTATTTTCTGATGGTTCATAAAGTGTGAGTGCTCACTGGAGCTTTTCCCAGAGTCAGAGCACTTGACGGGCTTCTCTCCTGTGTGAGCTCTTTGATGTTCAATAAGAGTTTCACAGTCACTACAAGTGCAGGGTGACTGTTGATGGGGTATTTCCTGTTGAACGGTTTCTGTGTTTCTTTTCTCCCCCCTGCTCCTGTGACTGGAGTTACCCTGTCCCTCTCCTGGATGGTTTCCCTGCTGCATTTCTGGGCTATGCTGACTCTCACAGCTCTCTCCTTGCTCACGTATCTGGAAAACATGCCCTTCAGATCTTCCCAATAACATCCCACATGGAGCCACTTGCTCCAGTCCTTCCTGCTGAAGACTCTTCTCATGGTTCTCAGTCAGCGTCCCATCACCTGTTGGGATAGAGAAATAATCCAGACAGGAGTTATTCTCCATGATGAGCTGAAAGGAAACTCTGAAAGAGGAATATAAAGGGACACACACTCAAATAATGGTGAAATTATCATGAGCTGAGTTCATCCTCCTCCTTCACAACCCTTCCACAGAGAAGAGAACCCAGCCTTTCCTCCCCCACCACACACTGACTGGAGTTGAAGACAGGCTGAACAGTCAGCTAGACTTCATGAAAACACACAAGTTACATCTGCTATAAGGAGACAGAAATTGGTTTCTGAGTCAGTTTAACTGATTGCTCAACTGTGTGGGTGTTGCTGATGATCTCCCCTTCCTCACAGCTCTGGGGATCTGGGACCCACAACTCCTCCTCCTGCTCTACCCAGGAGATCACATCAGTTTTGGAGACTGGAAATCCTATTTGGAGAGCAATGAACCAAGTGCTGATCTTGTTCATTAAGGTCTGTGCCATTACTGCTTCCAGAGCCAGGATCCGAGTCACCCACCCAGGAAGGCTACTTTCCCCACTTTGCAGAGACTGGGCTCTGGCTGGTACAAGATCCCTGGACACACTCACCTGCAGTAAAAGTGCATCACCTCCCCGCCTTGGGAATGGCCCAGCTCATTCCCGAGGGGAGCTGAGCGCTCTGCTGCACTCTCTAGGGTACAACTCAGTCCTCCTCACAGTCCGTTCCATCCCACTGGCATCCCAGGGCTGGACAGGAACACGCTGCTCAGAAGGGGAGCTCTAGTAAGGGCTTGCAGGTCTGACACCAAAGTCCCCAGGCAGGGCTCAGACTGCAGCTGCCACATGGCAGGTCACTAGGACATGGAGATGAAGGGACCCAGCAGATCTCTAGCTCCCCAAGGCTCTGTCCACAGAACTCCTGGCTGGTGGGCTGATCTTGCCCTGATCTTTAGCTCAGATGCTCTACTTGGGCCAGAAGGAAGCAGAGGAAGTTGCCTGAGCATATAAGTGAATCCTTGGCTGGTTGCTTCAGGTTCTGCCTATGCTCCACACTCCTGATCCCAATTGCCTGTGTCTGGGTGGGCCCTGCCAGCTGCCCACAACAGTTGCCATTCCCGTGGCTGCCCAGGGTGGTCGGCTTCTCTCAGGGCAAGCCAGAGCAGAACTGGGCCATGCTGTTTCTCTGGTGCTTGTGGCTGTTGCTCAGCTCCCCCTCTGCAGCTTCGGTTCTACTCTGCCAGCAGCAGCCTTTGTGTGGTTTCCCAGTCTGCCTCTTGTGGCGAGCCTGGCCTTTGATTTGGTGCCCCTCCAGGGCTGCACAGAATCTACCACCTTTACACCTTGTGAGCGCGTTCCCATCAGCTTCGGCCACACCCATTCTCAGAGCTTCATTTACTATTCAGAAGACCCACCTGTGACATGACCATGGAGATCATTGTGCTACTGCTGTTACACAACTGCAAGAAACCTGGTGCGAAGTGTACTGATTTCCATGTCAATGGGAATGTTCTGATGTGATGACTATGATTATCTTGTTTATGTCCATTATTTTTGAACTAGAACAGGCTGGGCTTTGGAAGAATGCTGGGGCACTGGGTACCAACTATCCAGGAAAGCACATTCCTGAGCAGGAGGAGGCCAATCAACACACAGATCTCCGCAGTATCTGCAAACACACAGTCCTAACAGATGGCTCAGAAAGACATTGACCCTTGTGCACAAGAGCGGGATGAGGGGATAATGGATACGGATGTTTTGTTCAAACAAACAGGCAGAAGGCTAAGGGGGTAGAACACATGGAACACAACATGCATCTTGTTTGTGTCAATGTGAGAGGAGAAGTCACAGGAGGGGCATGTTGATGCTGGCTGAGGGGCAGTGTTCTAGCTGCTGACTGAGCTGGTACTGTTATTGGGTTGGGACAAGTCTCACTGTACCTGTGTCCAAGGAGCTGGGACACTAGCACCCTGCTCCTTTCACAATAAACTTGGCCGAGTGCCTTAGCCTCTGAATGGAGCCTGGGTCTTTCTTAGCGGCAACCCTGTGGTGTGCTGCATGGATAAGCCGCAAGCTCTGCCAGTGCCGCTGGCATCAGAGCTCCAGAAAGAGCCGCCCTGAACAGCCGTAACGACGCTCTGTGGCGCTAGCAGCAATTCATATGGCACTGCAGTCGCTATGGGAAGCAAAATTATCAATCACAACAGCACCTGGGAACACCGGTGTAAATCAGGACCCCACTGTGATATCGGGGTGCTCATATGGAGCTAAGCATCATCCCTCTTTAGTGTAGGTACCCTTCCCCGCCCTGAGAAACAGGGACACTCTATAATAGCTACTGCAGAGAAAGGCGAAACACACACAGAGGCAAGTGAGCCCCAGAGAGAATCAAGCTGAACTTTTGAAAGGAAACCCAGCCTGTGCCTGAAATGCAAGGAGAGCTCTGCTCACGTTTATCTACTACAGAGCTACCCCTGAGAAAACACTTGCAGAGCGTGAACTGCCTCATCCACCCTCCCTCAGCCCCAGCCCCCAACCCCTCCCACTGGCAAAAACCAGCATGTCACAGAGATTAGCCACAGGCAGGGAAGGACTGTGGGAACTGCACCCTCCTTCCAGTGGCTCAGCCCACTGCCACAAGGGGACCCTGCAGGCACTAACAGCAGCCAGACCCACAACTCTGGTACCTGCCATTCCTGCCTGAGCTCTTCCACCCACACCTCCAGCCAAGGCATAACATGGGCAAGATGGTGGGAAGCACATGGAGACCTTGGCTGTGGGAAGAGGAGCACCATTGTTATGTTCCTGAACTTGCTTCCCCTGAGAGAATATAGAGGACAGCCTCTCAAACGGGAGCCAGGATTATTGGGGCTCATACTTCTAACAAGGGGCAACAGAAACGAGGGACCCTAGAACCAAACCCAACGCAGCTGCTCCATAGCCCTCCCAGCTTCTGATACTCAAGGGAACAGGAATTCTTACCCAGCCAGCTCACAGCCTCATAATTCTCCTGCATCACATCCCTGTAGAGGGCTTTCTGGCCCGGGTCCAGTAGAGCCCATTCCGCTGCAGAGAAATACACAGTCACCTCCTCGAAGGTCACCGGCTCCGCCACGGCCATTTCCTGTCCCTGGCTCTGCAGGCCATGGGCTGAGCCGGAGACAGACATGGGTGTTCTGCAGCCTGGCAGGGGAGAAGGGCAATTGGAAGTATGTGATTAGAAGTACAAATATACCAGTAAAATGCCAAATATTTGTATAAACAATAAATTGATAGAAAAGTAAGATGGGAACCTTCAGTGCTTGCAGGCTGGGAGTTACTTACAGAAATACAGATTATGTAATAAGTTTGCAAGTACAAAATTATTTTTACAAGTATCTCAGTGCTTTCACATGTAATAACCTGGCCTGTAGTGAACACGCAGGAAGCAAAATCTACCCAAGTGACCAGTGATGTGAAAATACACCAGGCTGAGGGTAACTGTATTTCCATATGTTGGATACTGGACACCTGGTAAAACGACTGGTATCCAAGTGAGCTCAGTGGCAATCCATCAGAACTGAGCAGCACAAAGGTTCAAATTAACATCAAATCCCTGTTAAGCATAATGCCTGTGTAGCTGGAGCCTTCTTATCTTTAAGGCTTTAGGGTTCAAAAGGGCGAGGGGGACACCCCCCTCCACCTCTCTCACATGACTGGGTGTCTGGCAGAGCTGACTAGGGATGTTAAATATCGGTTAATTGAATAGTTGAGTAACCTCATAAATTCTTATCGGTCAGTTGACTATTCTATAGTCCCTGGGAGCAGGACCAGCCGTCAGTGTGCTCCAGCCTCACTCCTGAGGAGCCCCTGTGACTCCACGCTGCTGCCTTGGTATCAGAGGCAGCAGTGCAGGGTGCCAGGCAGAAGCTGGTCTGTGAGGGAAGCCAGTTTAAAAACTATCTCCCCTCATGGACCAGCTGCCTGTTGCCCTGTGCTGCTACCTCTGATAAAGAGGCACTGGTGAGGGGTGGCAGCAGCCTCCATCTGTGGAGGTGGGTCTGAGCTCCCAGACCCGGTATGAGCTGGCACTGAGCTGGGCTGCCTGCCCACCCGCCTCCTAATACACTTTAAATGCAGAGACGCAACAGGGGTAGGTCCCAGACCAGTTTCAAGCCAGGACTGAGCTGGATGGCTGGCCAGCCTGCTAAAAATTTACTGGCAATTGTGGGGGTGGGGGGGAATGTGTGTAGTCTATAGCATTAACCTATAAGCTTTTGCTTATTGGTTAACCAACTAGACTATTACATCCCTAGAGCTGACCCCGGTTCTCTCCTCTGAGCCCCATCTGGCAAGGAGGGAGGACACACACCCCTCTCCTGGGACCTGGAGTTATGTCTCCCTAGAGAAGCACCTAGGCAGGGCTGCATCCCGCAGGGGGATATGCAGGAACTAGACCCCCTGCTCCCTATTGGTGGGCAGGCAGCTGGGGAGCAGGGATCTCGCAGCAACAGGGCCCCTCAGCTCTGATGGGGAGGGAGACAGAAAATATGGGACAATTTACCCATTTTTAAGAACAAGCCAGGACCCTGCAGCAGACCTTAACCCAGGACGTCTGCTCACTAACTAGAGTGCTGGGCAGGAGAGAAAACAACAGCTCTCAGAGCCACTGAATCGCATCCCCTTGGGCAGCACCCACCTCTCAGGAAGGGATGAGGCACCTTCTCCAGGCACTGGTCACCCACGCAGCCCTGGGAAGTAGGCGCTGTCACCCCCCATCCTGGCAGGGAGAAAGCCCTCTGTCCCCTTGCCCATATTTTTACAAACACTGCAAATGTCTCCCCCGGTATTTTTTTCTGGCAGGGCCCGTGTCCTGTTCTTAACCCTGCTGCCTGCCCCAATTTTGCCCTTTGGCCCTTCTCTTGGCCCTGCAGCCAGTTGTGGGATCTCCCCACCCATATGGTCAGTTTGATCCCTGCACAAATTTTGCCTTCCCTGCAATTTCATGCATCATCTTCCCTCCACAAGCAAACTTGTGGGGAGAGACTTTTGGGTCAGGGCTGCACATGCATCCAAGTGAGAAGCAAAACAGATTTAAAGCCCCTCATTGATGTGGCCCCCAACTCCCCACATTCACCACACCTGGGGAGGGGAGGTCCAACCTAGTAGATTTTGTGTGGCCAGGCTCCAGGGAGTGGGGAGGGCTGAAAGCCAGGTCAGGATGAGGGGTGCAGAGTGTGTTCTGGCTGGGGCAGTTGGCTGAGGTGCCCAGTGTAGGCCCTGGTGTGGGCAGTGGGTGAGCAAAGCTTTTGGGGCTTTTTGGTTTTAATTTTGATTTTTTTATCATCAGTGCTGGTACCTCACACACATGCCCTCCGGACCTGCCCCTCCATTGCTGAGCTCAGGAAAGTGAAACTTTCCGAGCCCAGAGCGCAGCCATGGCTGCAGAGAGCCCCATGGAAAGTCTCAAGAGGAGTGACTTGTCCCGTCTGTCTGGAGAATTTCACAGCCCTGTCACTCTGGACTGTGGGTCCAGAACCTATCCCTGCTGCAGTTCTGCATTTAAAGTGTATTTAGGAGCAAGGTAGGCAGATAGCACAAGCCACAAGTGAGCCAGGAGCTTAGACTCCCCGCCCCTCCCCCTTAGACAGGGCTGCTGCCAACCCATGTTGATACCTCTTCATCAGAGGCAGCAGCAGTGGGTGAAAGGCAGCCGGTCCACAAGGGAACTATAGAATAGTCAACTAACCAATACAAATTCATTAAGTTACTCGACTATTACATTAACGATATTTAACATCCCTACCTGAACCTGCTTCTCCTGGGAAGGGGATGTGAAGAGGACAGTCTCTCACACAAAAGCCAGGATTATTGGGGCAGATACTCCTGACAATGAGGACCCTAGAACCAAGCCCAACCCAGCTGCTGATGCCCAAGGGGACAGGAATCCTTACCCAGCCAGCTCACGGCCTCATAATTCTCCTGCATCACATCCCTGTAGAGGGCTCTCTGGCCCGGGTCCAGCAGAGCCCATTCCTCCTCAGAGAAATACACAGCCACCTCCTCGAAGCTCACCGGCTCCACCACGGCCATTTCCTGTCCCTGGCTCTGCAGGCCGGGGGCTGAGCTGGAGACAGACATGGGTGTTCTGCAGCCTGACAGGGGAGAGGAGCAATTGGAGACATTTCAGAAGGGGCTTTAACCCTTTCTAGGGAGGTTAAATGTCTATTAATCAACTAATCGAGTGGCAGATGGACTGCTCAGCCAGTTTTTTTTTTAAGGCAATACCTTTTATTAACTTCTGTTCAGAGGAAGACAAGCTTTCCAGCCAAAGGAGTTCTTCTGCAGGGCCTTGTTCAGTTGGTCAAATTCTGTCTTCAGTCCACAACTCTAAGGTTATCAGCACCTCTTAAATCATCTCGTTAATCTTTAAAGTGCTGCATAGTTTTTCCTTTTGTTTTAGCAAGATCAGACTAACAGGGCTGCCTCTCCATTGCTATTCAACTCTAATGTTGTCACTGAAGTAGACTCAAAGGCGCCACAGGGTATCACGGAAAAGGGAGTGGGGCTTCAGAGAATACATGGGAAGGCTGCCCACCCCCAGTCTGCAGCGCTGGTAGCTCTGTGAGTTTGTCAGGGGAGAACAGGCATCAGGCTTTCTAATGCGCTTCCTCTGCCATTCAGCTTGTTATTCCGGATTGATGGGGGTGCTCTCGCTCTCCTGCTGCCCCTCCCCCTCTGACAGGCACGGGAGCTGCCTGAGGCGTGTGCGTGTTCCCAAGTGAGGGGGGGCAGCGGGGACAGGAGCAGCCCCACGGGTGCGGGCTCCCTGGTGTGTCACCGCCCCGTGAAATGCACAAGAGCGGGGAGGCGCAGTGGAGGGGCAGGGGGCTGTTTCACTCTCCCAGCGCCCCACGCGCGCGAACCCGCAACAGCTTCCCCCGCCCCGCGCAGCCACGTGGGGCCTGCGCGGGTCCCTGCAGCCCCCCGCCCACCGGCCGGGGCTGAGCGCGTGTCAGCACCGTCTCGCGCGGGGTTGGCAGCGGACACCCCGCAAGTCGCTCCGCCCCGCCCCGAGCCCCGGCAGGCGCCCCCATGTTGTTACGCGTGGGAGGAGCCGAGAGGGGTGGGGCTGTGAGCCCGGGGCGGGATTTCCTCGTGTCCGGCGGTCACGCCCCCGCCCCTGCGGCTCGCGCGGCTCGCGCGGGAGGGCGTCCTGCAGGAGCCGCAGCCAAGCGGGGCGGGGTTCACACGGCTGGGGCGGGGCCAGGAGATGGAGTCCCCGCGGCCTTCCCGGACACGCCCCTTGCGGGGTCTGTGCAGGGGCCGCGCCCAACTCGCGCGGGGGTGGTGTCAGGACATCGGGGGGCAGGCTCTGGGAGGTTGGGTGCGGGAGGGGCGGGGCGCAGACTGTGTGACGGGGTGGGGGCCCTGGGTGAGGATGGAGGGGAGGGTGCGGCACTTTCCTGACTCTCCCCCTCCGGCCACCAGTCCCTGTCAGGGCGATTGGGGGTTTTCCAAAGGGGCTGGGTCCATTTCACACCCCGGTTCCCCCCGGCTCCCTCCCTGCAGACAGACACTCCGGGCTCGGCTGCTCAGTCTGGGCTCCCCTGCCCCAGCTCTGCCCCCCCCCTCTGCCCCCAGCGCCCCAAAGGCCCACAGCCCTGCTCCCCCTTCACTGACCCCTGGCTCCCACAGCCCCGCCGGCTCCCCTTCTCCCCGCGGGGCTGCCTTGAGGGGGGGCACTGCGAGGGGCGCACTGGCCCAGTCGCGCAGCGCCTTCATGTCCCTGCCTGCTCCACCCGGCGCCGCCTGGGTCCTAGCGCGCTGCCAACTCTTGGACTCTTTGCCCCACGCGTGTCCCTGGCTGCGCGGGCTGCTCCCTCCTGCGGGCCATGGAGCTGCGGGGCGATGGCTCCAGCTCCTGTGGGTTCTTGTGGAGTCGGATTGACCCGCCCCTGGGCTGTAGGAACCGCCCCTCCCAGCAGGAACCCCATGATTCTCTGCTGCGGGGGTTGCTACTATGAGCTAGTATTACACCTGCCCCCTTGCTGCTTCTGCCGGTCCCCACCCTGCAGCCCCTGTGCAGTGCACTGGGAGCTGGGACATTCCCCACCCCAGTGGGGCCCTCTCCTTCTCACTGGCCCAGGGACACAGGCTGGGATGGGGGGTGTTTGTCAGTTTCCCCTCCTGCCTCTCTCCAGCCTTTGCTCCAGGGCTGGGTGGTTCTGGTGGCTGGGACATTCCCAGCCCCATGTGCTGCTGCCCCTCCCTGCCCCACCCGGCCTGTCACCAGCCCCTTGGGCAGGGGTGCAATGTTGCCATGGATACAGGATATGCCTGTCACAATGAGCAACCTCTGCCTTTGCCCATCCCTCTCCGGGGCACCAGAACAGGAGGCCAAGGGCCCCTCCCACTGTTGAATGTGGGCAGGTCTGGCCTGGCCTCTTTCTTCCCAGTTCCCCTGCCCTCCCCATTCCCAGAAGCTGGAGCCCTGCCCAGGAGGAGAAGCCCGGGGTGCCAATGCAGCTGGGGCCATCACAGACCCATCCATCTGGGGCGGAGGGCTGGAAAGCTGCCCCTGCCTGATGGGCCGGCCCTAGCAGTCCTGTCCAGGGCAGATGGAGGGTCCATGGATCCCCGCTGCCCAGACAGCTGTTACTGTGACCTGAATGGGGTCAGAACCACAGGGGCAGTTGTGGGAGCCTCAGACTCTCCATCTGCCCTTGGTGATGGTGGGGACATGGGCTGGGGCTGCTCATGGGCCCCACTAGTATTCCCTGTCATCTGAGCACTTGGGCAGCCACTCAGGAGAGATTCAGGTGCTGCTGAGCTTATTAGGAGAGCCCCGGTAGCCTGTGTTTCTATAGGTGGTGCACATCTGCACCTACCTCGGTGCACAGTATGACATTTTCCACACATAGATGGAAACAAATTCGAGGGAACCTTCCCCACCCTGGCAGGACAGCCTGAGTGACAGACAGCCTGCTCCTCCCCAAACCCCACAACAGTCTGGTTTCTGCCCGTCCCAAAAAGCGTTTGCCCCAAGTCACTGGCGCCTCCCGGCTGAAAGCAAACCCAGCGCCTGCAGCCAGTCCTATGGCACAGTCACGAATGATTTACTGGCCAAGAGAAGGGAAGGAGAGTTACTCACAGGGCATGCACCAGCTGGACACACGCACACACACAGGCGCTCCTGCCTAGCCCAAGGAATAGACGCACCTCTGGTGAGCCAGCTCGGTGTGACCTGTAGCACCAGCCTGCCTGGGGCCACTGCAGATACCTCAGTTTGTACCTAACCCTCCCCACCACCATCCCCTCCTCCTGCCCCACCCCCAGCGTCTAAGCCCAGTAGAGAGAAAGTTCTTCCTACCCTGGCTTGGCCTTCCCTCCCCCAGAGCTCACACTGATAAGAGGGTTTGAGGCCCAGCTCCTCTTCAAGGGCACAAGGAGGAGGGGAGCAGCCAACAGAGTCTTTTGCTCACAATGCTCCACGGTGGCTTGTCTGGTGTTTGGAGCTTCCTGTGCCAGGCAGGAGAAGTGCCCGCACACCCCTCCCCGTACACACCAGGGTCTCACACTTGGCTCTGCTCCTCTCCTGGACTTGGGCTGCTCCCGGTGTCACAACAACCCCTCGTCCAGCCCCTGAGAAACACCGAACTCTCGCCCAGCACCACAGGCACAGCCAGTCCCAGGGGGTCAGCACCGCCAGCCGCCCCCCAGCATTTCCCAGAGTCCAGCCCCTGCCCCCGTCTCTGCCAGTCCAATGCCGGTTTTAACTGCACAGTCACCCAGGGGAGCCAGCTGGCTGCCGGCCCGGCATGTGCCAGTGCCCAGGAAGGTCTGGGGCCTGGGCATGAGCTGGCACCAGGCCGGGCAGCGTCACACAGGCCGTGCATGTCTGTGGTGAGCAGCCATGCAACACACAGCACCCTGACTGTCACAGGGAGCCGTGTCACAGCACTGGCCGGGCTGACAAATCCTTCCCAACACAGGCTCTTGGGCAGAAAATCTCCCTTGCTCCTCACACCGACCCGCCCGTTGCCAGGGCTACACCCACTGACACCCCACAGCACAAAGTGTCTTTGCTGGCCCCACAACTGAGCCCCTGCCCGCTGCTCTTATTTCAGTCACGGCCCGCCCGCCTTCCTCGCTGTGTCTGCGCCAGAGTCGCGCCTGCACGGGCTCCCAGAGGCTGCAGAAGGGAAATAAACCCTCGTGTGCAGCCGGGAGGAAAGGCCCGGTGGCCACATTCACCGGCCCTGAGGGGCTGAGACCGATCGCCAGGCACCTCACTGACCAGTCACAGGACGTGCCAGGACCCACCCAGCCTGAGCTGGGCCCGTGGGCTCCCTGGGCAAGGAAAGGGGAGAGACGCCCCCTCAGAATGGGCCCCACACATGCCAGCGTGCGAGCAGGGAGCCGCCGGAGCCAGCCAATGGGAGCCCCCCACAGAGCGTGTGGCCTAAGCCCCGGCACTCATGGAGTTTGGTGCCTAATTCCCCGCTGCAGGCAGGTGCTGAGCTCGGCCTAGGAACCCCTCTGCTGGGGCCAGGCGGCCAAGGCCCCTCGCTGCCCCCTGGGCCAAGGAGTAAGGCCGGAGCCTCACGCACCTGGAGTGGGCAGAGGGGTGGGGCCCACCTGAGACCTTTCAGCCCCCTGGTTAGCCCCTGGGATGTGGGGTCCTCATCCTCCTGTCTGTGCCCAGTGGGGAACTGAGGCAGGGTGAAGCCCTGAGCTGGCATGTGCAGCTCTTAGCATTGGGGCAGCGGGGTGGGGGCAGGTGCATCCCCATTAGCTGGGCCAGGGCAGCGCAGGAACCACTTCTGGGCAGTGGGAGCAGGCTGACCAGGAGGCACCCCAGCCCTCCTCCTGCCCCCTCCCACACCCAGTTCCCCAGAGCCTGGCTGGCGTGGCTGCCTCACAGCCAACCCTGCTGCTCTGCATGGTGCAGTCATGGGGCCCAGGCAGGAGCTGCTCAGGTGTGGGGAGCAGATTTCGTGTGGATGGGGGGCCTGGAGTGCAGGGGGAGGGATGGGGGATGGAGCAGGCCATGTCTGGCTTGGGGAGAGGAGGCAGAGCCTCTCCCAGCCTTCCCTACCCGCCCCACACACAATTTCTGGTCCCAGCGTGGCCCTTGAGCTAAAAGTTTGCCAAGCCCTGAAATAGCAAACGTGAGTGTTCATCCCCTTCCCACCCCATTGCACCCACCTCCTCACAGCACCCCACCCCTCACTTCCCTCCCATTCCCACCTCCTGCCCCATTCTACCTACTCCTCCTCCCCAGCTCACCTCCTACCCCACCCCCTCACTGCATCCCTCCCTGTCCCACCTCCTGCCCCATCCTACCTACTGCCTCCTCCCCAGCTCACCTCCTACCCCACCCCTCACTGCATCCCTCCCTGTCCCACCCCCTACTGCATCCCTCCCCATTCTACATCCTGTACCATCCCTCTCACTGCCTCCCTCTCCATCCCACCTCCTGCTCCTCCCCCAGTACGGAGAGCTGAATAGGGAGGCAGGGTGAGGAGGCTGTTCCTTCCCCAAAGAGCCAGGTGTGGCCTGGTCCCTCCCCTGTCTCCTGGGGCCCCACCCTCTATCCAACCCCTGAACACACACCCACACTGCCCCTAGGATCCCCAAGTCCTACTGAACCCCTGCACCCTCCTGCTGCCTCCCCCTTCCCTCACTGCCCCTGCCCCCTTTGCCCTTTTTTCCCTGATGCCCATCCCCTCACCACCCTCTGCCCCCATTTCTGTCATGCCCCTGCGCCCTCAGACATGACTTGCTCCAACCCCACCTTCCTCATGCCTATCCCCTTCTGTCAAGCCTTCTCCCAGCACCTCCCCCTCCAATCCCCAATGCCCTTCCCCTCTCCTCTCCCAGCATCACCCTGTCCCCCTCCCACTGACACCTCCCCTCCTGCCCTTTTCCTCATTGTCTGCACTTGGCCCCTGGCATTTGTGTCTCCTCTACCCTGTCCCTTTAGTGCCTTCCTTTCTTCCCCTCTCCTCCCCCTCCATACAAGCCCCTTCCACCCTTCTCCTTTCTTCCTCCTCCACCTCCCCACCGCAAAGCCCCTTCCTCTCCCACCCCTTCCTCTTATTCTCCCCTTACCTTCAGCTTCTGCCTTACATCTTGCAGGGCTGGAGTCAGAGCCAGCCCAAGCTGCAGGGCTGGGAGGGGCACCCCTGGGTGCCGTATGGTGCTGCAGGGCGGGGCGCTGCGCAGTGCTGCAGGGCCAGGCGGGGGCGCCTCAAGGGCACCACGCCATACTGCCGGGCCAGGTGGCAGCGCTCCCGGGCGCCTCAGGGGCGCTGTGCTGTGCTGCTGGGCCGCGCGGTGCTGCCGGGCCAGGTGGGGCCCAGGGTGCAAAATGGCTCGGGCTAGCTGGCCCAAGACATTAGGTGTGCCTGGGCACACCCGCACACCCCGTGCGCACGCTCATGACCCTACACCTGTGGGCTGCTCCACCCTACAGTGTGACAGAAGCTGGGTGAGAGGCTGGGGAGTCTGGGCCTGCCCCCAAAGGTCCATCCATGCAGGGGGGAAATGCTGGGGATGTGATGAGGGTCACCCCTCCCCAGGCATATGCACCCACCCCCCCAGTGTTGGGAGCGAAGGTCTAGAGAAGTAGCACGTGTGTGTGTGTGGGGGGGTTGTTCCCTGCTCTTGCTCGGCCTCTTCCCCTGAGGCCTTGTCCAAAGAGTTAGTAACAGAATATTTGTCGAAGTTTAACTATAGCACAAGACCAGCATAAGTGTGTTTCTGATGTGTAGTGGTTATCACGTTTATCTAACATGCAAAAGACCCCTGGTTCAAAGTCAGGCTCTTATTGTTGCTCCTTGGTGCCCAGGTAAGTGCAGCTCCTGCTGCCTGGCCTGTACCTGATGAGCCCAACTCCCATTAAATTAATGGGTAGCAGATTTTAAACTAATAGGCAGGCACACTACGCCTAGCAGGCATGCTGTATTTGCATTTTGGCACGTCGGCGCAAACAGCGAAAGTGGAATGCAGTTATGTCACACCAACACTAAAGGCACACACCCACAGAGAAAACACCCGAAACATATGCTCCCGCCAAAGTCCTTACGTCTACATTGGTGATTTACGAGCGCGCTTACATTAAATTCCGTTATTTCTACACTGGCTGGGAGAAGCAGCAAGAACACGACAGTCTAATGTATAAAATCAGACATATTACACGACGCCGGAAAGCGGCTCGAAAGCGTTATCCTGCCAATGAGCGTTCGAAATAGCTTCTCTGCAAACTGTTCTTGCTGCATACTTAAGCAGGATCGGAAAATCATCACTTCAAGAAAACCCATTGCGCTAAAATGGCCATCAGAGCAAGAGAGCATCTACACTGGCATGGATGCTTTTGCAAAAGCACATCTCTTGCACAAAAGCACATGCCAGTGTAGAGGCTCCTTGTGCAAATGCTTTAACGCAAAAACTCTTGCGTTAAAAGTATTTGCGCAAAATCATGCCAGTGTAGATGTAGCCGAGGGCTTATTCCTGAGTGGGAGCATCATAGTTCTTGCAAGAAGCACTGATTTCATACATTAGAACATCAGTGTTCTTGCGCAAGAACTCGCGGCCAGTGTAGACAGGCAGCAAGTTTTGGTGCAAAAGCAACCGCTTTTGCGCAAGATCGAGCCAATGTAGACACAGCCCAGGATCAGAACCAGAGCAATACAAGCAAAACCAGGAATTCAAGAAAAGGCAGGACAGGATGATAAAGTGAAATCTCTTCTCTTCTTTAATTCAAAACTAATTTTGAACTTTTTGACAGTAGCCAACCACTCAGCCTGTGCTTTCCCAGCTTCCCATGGAAAAAGGAACAATCATCAATAGCAGACACAATGATATTAAAGCAGCACTGTCTGCTTGTTTCATGCTCAGAAGAGAACACTGTCACTCATCCTCATGGTTAGCAAGACCAACCACTTTCAGCTGCATTTCTCTAATTACCAACTATAGAAACAATCCCTGAAAGTACAGTCTTAGCAGAGCCCTCTTCGCTACACACCCAAACTCATGTGCATTCACTTTCTCCTCATGAGGAATGTTTTCACACAACACTTAGAAAACTAAAGAACAGAAATAATCTTAGCAAAGTGCTTGTCCCATTCAAACACACTCCACCAGATTTAGAAATCTGCATATTAGAATATGCTCCGTGTCCCTGATTACAGCAATATGCCTCCTGATTAGCATGTGGAGCACCTGGCACCCAATCAAAATCTCTTGCTGTTTCTTCCTCAAACTGCAGTTTCTCGGGCTCCTTTAAATCAGTAGTAACAAACTGCCAGTCTGCGGAACAGCTGGGTCCAGGAACCCATGCCTGCCGGGCAGAGGTGGCAAGTAACTAAGTAGAAATACTTGATTACACTAACCAAGACCTTTTTTGGGTATTTGTACTTTACTCAAGTAATTTGTTTTTGTCACACTTTGACTTTTAATCAAGGTGGGTTTTTAGACAACATTGTACTTTTACTCCACTCCCATTTCCACAAGCGCTGGGTTACTCACAACTTGCATCATTCTGCTTTGCAGAGAGGACAGAGGCACTTACTTGTGTCGGGTGAATCCTCTGCTCTGGTGGAGCAGCAGCAGGGTGGGTGGGTGCCTGGGGCAGGGGCTCCCATTCTCCCTGGGACAGAGGCCCTGTAGAAGCCCTGTGGGAGCGGGGTGGGGCAGGCTGTGCTGGGGGAGGCTGGGGGTGGGCGACTGAGTGGGGTGGGGATTGAAGAACAGGACCCAGAAGCCTGATGCTAAAACTCCCCCTCAGTCTGGAGTTTCACACCCTGACGGATCAGAATAAAGGGTCTTAAAGGAGCTACAGCCCCACAGCCCAGCCTAGGGATGGCTCAGCCAGTGGGTTAGAAGCACCGGGACACAGAGAGACTCAGGAGCTGCTCAGAGACAACCACTGGCAAGAAGCAGAACAATTCTCCGAGCAGTCGATTGGTTCTGGCTCATTTGCTGGGACTTAGGGAGAACAACAAAGTCCTGAGTCTCCTCCCTGTGACTTCCTCCCAGCTCAGCCAATCAGAACTGGGACTAGAACTGGAAGGCTATGTGTACACTGGTGGGCTATGTCTACACTGATGGATTATTGCGCAAGAAGGGCAACACTGCCCACTCGCTCTTGCGCAAGAAGTTTTATAGTAAAGTGTAGTAAGAAAGGGCTTCTTGCACAAGAGCTCTTCTCTTTTCTAGCAGGTGTAAGTCCTCTTGCACAAGAGCTCAGGACAGGGGTTTCTTGCACAAGAGAGCATCCACACTGCCATGGATGCTCTTGCACAAAAGCACAGCTCACACATGGCAGTGCAGATGTGTTTTTGCACAAGAACCTGCCAGGGCAGATATAGCCCAAGGGACTTTCAGAGATAAAGGCCAGTCCCCTGCTTCAGAGCAGGACTAAACACCATCCAGATCAATGTCTCACCAAAGCATGGAAGCTACCAGGAGTGGGGTTTGAACCCACACAGACAAATGTCTATTGGAACTTAAGTCCAACACCTTAACCACTCGGCCATCCTGGTGGTATGGGGGAGAGCAGACAGGAGAAAGGTCTTTCCCAAACAGCCCAGGGACTCACTCAGAGCATCTGCCTGTCCCATCTCTGTGCCAGGGCTTCTCACCGCGAGGGCGAGAGAGCCGCCCCTCCCCACCAGTGAGAAGGGAAGCAGGGAAAAGAGAAACCAAATGAGACAAAACCCAACGTCCCCAGGGATTCCGAGGGACAAAGGCCTAGTCAGGGGAAAATATCCCCCCGCCCCTTCACCCAGTGTTTTCCCTGCCTTGCATTTGACCAGCCCCCATGGATCAGGCCAGTGTTTCCAGACTTTGTGTTTATACCATGGACAGACAAACCCATTCACAAACTTTTGCCAGACCAGTAACATTTTATTTACATATCACTGCGCATGCAGAGACTGCACTGAGCGCCGCACCGGGCTAAAATCTACTCACCACAGGAAGGCAGATTGCCCTAATTGTCGAGCCCTGCATATCTGCATACACATTATGCAAATAAGTGTAGATATCTGCAAACACTGATCTGCTCGCTCCCCCAACCTCGCACATGCTGGGAGCTGGGAGCAGTTTCCCTGGACCCAGGCTGGGATCAAAGCCGCCTCTGCTGGGAGCAGCCCTGGGCCAGATCCTCCTCCTACAGCCCAGGGGGGCTGCTCTCTGGGGAAGGGGGGGTATCTTACCTGCCCCCACCAGAGGCAGGGACTGGGCTGGGGGCACTGCCCTG
>CM033444.1:29552708-29580405 GCA_019425775.1 Rafetus swinhoei | reverse complement strand
GCTCGTATTGCTGAGCCATTCTTGTTTCCCTGGTGGTCTAGTGGCGAGTACACAGTGTTCTCGCTACTGTGGCCTGAGTTGGCATTTCCAGCCATGGAAACCAGCCTGACTTTCTCCAGGGAAAACTATGAGCAATTGCTCCGTCCTCAATGAAGGATTACAGCAGCGGTGACCAACGAGTTACGTAGAGTTCCCTTCCCACTAAGGATGTTAAGGACAAGTCGACTATCCGAAAAGCAAATGCTTATCGGATAGTTGAGTCCACTAATTGATTTCCCCCAACCCTTGCTGCTTCTATCACATAGAGGCAGCAAATGGGGAGGGGGGGGGAGAAGGGGTACATCAAAGCAGCCCCTCCCCTGGATGTTACAGCCTGTCAGGCAAAGGTGACACCCACTGCCTGGCAGAAACCATCCCGCTGCCTTTTGGGGGCTTTTCCTCAAGTTTTCTCAGGAGATCGTCCCTCAGCCAGGTTGCCGGGCTAGATGGGCCTTTGGTCTCACCTAGTCCAGCCACTTTCATGTCATGTGACTTTCTGTTTGTGTCCTGTCTGGGGAAGGGAGATGGACCGACTGCCTGAGTGGCACAGAAAACCGCCTGAGAAAGCCCAGCACTGCTGAGAAATGCCCTGGCCCTTGCCTGCCTGGTGGCTGAGAGACTCTGATGCAGGGCTCTCACAGCTGTGTCTGGGGTTTGGTCCCTGGTCAGGACACCCAATCGCCCCGTCCTGTGGAAAGCTGCCAAGGGGCTGCGCTCTTCTCAGTGACAGAAAACTGACAGGGCAGTTTCCCACCCTCTCCCTCACCAACAAGGGAAAATGGGGCAGAAACCAGCTGCCTGGGGAGCTGCAGAGCTGGCTGACTCCGGCCACCCCTCTCCTTGCGCCAGGAGGTGGGACTGACGGGCTCTCTGGCACACACAGCAATGCTGCAGTGCATGGGTCAGTCCATGGAGACCCCGGAGCCATGTTCTCTAGCCAATGCCTGGTGGGAGCAGCCTGGGGCTCCCTGGGGGCCCCCCACACATTGGCGGCTTGCAGCACTGTCTATGGGTATAGGCTGCTGCCTCGCATGGGCAGGCATGGATGTGTACTGTGTGTGGCACTCCTTGGTGTGTGGGTGGAGTCTGGCCTGCGCCTTGTGGCTAGCCTGCTCCCAGCCAGAGTCCCCTTCCACTCCTCCCCTGTGGCAGGATGTGTGTCCAGCAGGATCCCAGGTGTGCTCAGGGCCTGCCTGCTGCATCCATGTGCTGCACAGTATTGCAGAACAAGGTGGCACATGAGCTGACCCCAGCATGGTTCCAGCCTGAGCAACACTTGCCCCCGTGCAACCGCCTCCCCCGCCCTCTGAGTGAGTGACAAAGAGACCACTCACCTGAGGATCCCTCCCTGGAGGCCTGGGAGACGCCCTGGTTGGCAGGCACCAGTTCCAGGGAGAGGGTCACGGTGCTACTCTGCTCCTCCAGATCCTCTTCTGCTTCCGTGGCCAGCTGGCCCTCAACCTCCTGCTCCTGCTGCTGGCTTACCATGGGGGTCTGCAGGCCAGTGGTCACCAGGGTGGATGTGGCTTCATCCCCCAGGATGGCATGCATCTGCCTGAAGTAGGGGCAGGTGTAGAGTCCTGTCCCCGAGCACTCGCTGGCACAGACATATGCCAGCCACAGTTCCTTCACTTTACTCCGGGCCTGTTCAAAGGTCCAGAGTGGGTGAATGAGGTCGGCCAAGGCCTGTGCCATCTGTCCAAAGATGTCGGGCGTTCCTCCTCCTGGCCCGGGGATCCTGCAAGACTTCCTCCTGGCCCCTCAGCTCCAGGAGGGCCTCAATCTCTGGACCAGACCAGGAGGGTGCATGCCTCTTTGTCCTGCCTGCGACCCCTGGGGCAGCTCACCATGAGGGCCAGGAAGGTTTCAGGGAGCTTCAGGTGCAGACATTGCACTTTCAAGGCCTGTAGCAGGGAGAGGCAGGGTGCTGCTCTCAAGCCAGCTTCTTGTCACAACGTTTGTGCAGGGGGCCTGTGGCTTTAAGAGGACCCAGGAGAACAGAACTATAGAGCTGTGGTGAGACATAGGGGCTGCGTCTAGACTGGCATGATTTTGCGGAAATACTTTTAACGGAAAAGTTTTTCCGTTAAAAGTATTTCTGCAAAAGCGCATCTAGATTGGCAAGTGCCTTTGCGCAAAGATTTGCTTTGCGCAAAAGCATCCATGGCCAGTCTAGATGTGATTTTAAAGAAAGCCCGATTGCCATTTTAGCCATCGGGGCTTTTTTGCGCAAAACAATTCTTCCTTGTCTACACTGGTCCTCTTGAGCAAGTATTCTTGCGCAAAGTCAGTGCTCTTGCGCAAATTCAACCGGCCAGTGTAGACAGCTGGTAAGTTTTTGTGCAAAAGCAACCGCTTTTGTGCAAAATCTTGCCAGTCTAGATGCACCCAAGGAGTGTCCACCAGAGCACCTATGTTTTCTCCTGGAGGCCATTTTTTGTGCAGAAACTCCCCTCCTGCCCATCCACACATGCCTTTTTGCACAAGAGCTCTTGCACAAAAAGGCTTATTCCTCATAGAAAGAGGAATAACTCTTGTGCAAAAAGCCCTTTCTTCTATCTACTGTAAATTTATTTGTGCAAGAACGCATTTGTAGTGTGGACACTGAGAGTTTTTGTGCAAAAATGGCTGTTTTTGCACAAACTCTGCAATATAGATGTAGCTTAGGGGGGCCTGTCTTAGACTAATTTCGAGGCTTCCCTGTAGCGTAGACATGCTATTTCAAAATAAGCTATTTTGGAATATTTCTTCCAGAATAGCTTATTTCAAAATAAGCACACAGCGTAGACGTACCCTGAGTGAACCATCCCATTGTCCGTATCCAGAATATATCAGAGGACAATTTAAGGACATGCAGAGCATGGTTGTACATCCTTGATTATCTTGGCAAGTAGCTGGGGGCAGCACAAGCCTCTTCCTCCTCCTGGAGCTGAGAGCCACATGGAAGGAGAAGCCTGTGGTTTTCAGTGGTCTGGGGCTGCCACAGGCAGGGAGCCCAGCCTGCCTTGGAGGTGCTCCGGGATGCTGGACAGATGTTTAGATAATGCCTCCCAGCCAGAGCCTGAATCTGCCATTCCCGCACCCCAACATCCTCCCCCATGTCACCATACAAACCCTCTGCACCCCATGCCTCAGATCACGACACCCTCCCAGTCCCTGTACTTCCTCCCCCAGGCCAGAATCCTCTCTACCCAAACACCCTCCCAGACCCTGCACCCCAATCCCACACAGGTCACAACCCCTCCTTCACCCAAACTCCCTCTCAGACCTCACACTGTCTCCTGCACCCCAGTCCCTTAGCCTATGTGTGCTTCTGCACCCAATCTCCATCCTAGACCCTGCATCTCCTCCACAGAAAAGTGCAGCCCTTGACCATTTTCCAAAATCTTGGAGTGACCACCCCCCCACCAAAAATTATTGCCCACCCCTGCTGTAATTCTAACAGTAATGTAAATCTAGTCTGCACTATTGCATTTTTACAATTGATAAGAACTGTGTGTGTTTACAAAAATAATTAGAAAGCTGTTGAAATTTTCATCATATTCCAAATAACATATGTGGATGCATGAAATAAAGCATGAAAGACAATTCCTGAGGAATTGGAGGTGATTTTTTTAGACACTTAATTTCATAGTTCACGCATATTATTATACATTGGTGTTCCTCGAGTCTCACCCAGAAACCTAGGAAATGCACACACCAGGCACTGCCAAGAGGCAATGCTTCCCCACTTGCAAGCACAGAGTATGAGGGCTTGTCTAGACTGCTTTCCTCTTCCAAAAGAGGAAATGGAAATGAAGCACTGATTAGCATTTTTTCATGCTTCATTTGCATATCCTCTTCTGATCCTTTTTTCAGAAGAGGTTTCTGCACAAAAACAAGCAGTCTAGATGTGGGGTTTTGTGCAAAACCCCTTTTTCAAAAGAACCCTTATTCCTCAAAAATGAAGTTGACACGTTCTTTCGAAAAAGGGGTTTTGCAAAAAGCCACATCTAGACTGCTTGTTTTAGACAAAACCTCTTCCAAAAAAGGATCGGAAGAGGATATGCAAATGAAACACGAGAAAATGCTAATCAGTGCTTCATTTCCATTTCCTCTTTCGGAAGAAGAAAGCAGTATAGACAAGCCCCAAGTGTAAGAAAGAAACTTTAATAAAAAGGGAGGGAAATTGTTATACTTAACAGAAGCACTCGGGATGTTTTTCAGGGGAAAAGGCAGTAGGCCATGTTTATTGAAAGTACAATATGAAAAACAGCATATGCACTTGCACGCACGCACACAGTATAGATGGTTTGTTGTAGCTCAAATCAGTCTTACTGATTGAGGAGTCAGGGTTCATCAATTGTAATTCAAGGCTCCTGTGGGGCTTGGCTTGCAGGACTGAACCCAGAGTCTAATGGCAAAAGCCCCCCATTTTATACTAGTAAATTCCCATTGAAGTCTGTGTTATGCTGCAATCTTTCATCTTTTAAAGGTGTTAATCTCCATGTTTTCCACAGTTATCCTTTGATGGCTATTGGCAGGCTTGCCCTCCTTATCTGTTTGTGTTTCACTCTTGGGGGTCTGCCCATCTCCAGGGTTCTGTCAATTCTGCTAATATAAATCAGCCTCAGGCACAATGGGTGTTTCCTGGTTATCCTTAAGATTTCAGCTTGTTCTTGACCATCTGGGCATTTTTGATGACTTTCACACTCACACACACATCCTGCACTTACACCAAACAATTATGCAGAGTTTCAGACAAAGGATTACAATTACAAGAAGACAGAGTTTAGTGTGTAATGCAGAGATGAGGTACAACTTAATTTGTAAAGCTAACAGGAAGCAAGACCCTACAGCAAACATTGTCTAACTATGAGACACAGAGTGCAATAGAAGAATACAAAACTTATAAGCAAATCACATTGCACTTGTTACTATCATTATAGTTGTTATACCAACACTAAAATACTACACTGTAGCTAAATGTACAATTCTTGAAAGGGTCACACTTCAATTGTTTTAGGGCTGTGCACAGAGTCCTACTTTGAAGCTGTGGCTTTAATTTGAGATACATTCTTTTTGTCCAACAGCACATACAACACATGGCAATGAAGAATATTCCAATATGGATAACAACGATAGGGTGAAAAACAATATTTGAGATGGAAACCCAGGTGGGTGACCTCCTTAAAAGTATCATACAATTGATGAGTACTTATTTTTTAGCTTCTTCTGAAATTGAGGATTTCACACCCTTGATGAAAAAATGTGCAGGAACGCTGAATGTAGTTACATGTATTGTTGTTTGGGAAGGGGTGGGGGTAAAGAGACACCCATGTTGCCATACAACATATTCTAATGCTACAATAAGTCACAACTACTTTTATCATAGTGTACCTCAGTTATGCTAGATTGTTAGCAGAATACATTGTCAAATGTTTTGTTAATAGGATTCGCACGGACTCCAGTGGATAGATACCAATATTTGGACTGGGGTATACAGTTACTCAAGGAAGACATTTGATCTCTGTTTAGGGTAAAATGTACTTATTACCACAATGCTATTAATTGTCTGCCCCTTCTGTTAACATTTTCCCACAACTTCTTTTATTTCCAAAGGCAAACTTCCTTGCGTGCCCTTCCAGACTATTTGTATGACCAATTGCTGACTTATTTCCTGGGCCTACCTACAGGCCAATGTTAGGGACACACATTTTCTTGTATTGATCCCATAGTCCCTTCTAACAACAAATCCTTTTCCACTTGGAATTGCCAGATTAGAAAATACTGGCAATATTTTAGAAAATAATTGTTGCCCCATTTCTAATTTTGACAAGGGTGCACTGATATTTCACCTGTAAACATAGCTTTGTTTGATTGCCTGTACCTCTGTGGTGGTAGCACTCAGTACTTTAACTTCTAATTCAGTTTTACCCAAAACAGTTTCTAAGACTCAGCTTGTGAGCCTTTTCTTTAGGCTACCCACCACTTCCTGCCAAACAAATTCAATAATCTTTGGGTAGTCTTTACTGTACTACCCCTTGCTGGAAGCAGGGAAGGTGATAGAATGGCATTTCTTTTTTAACTGCCAATGTTACCCAACATCCAGGTACATTCAACTGGGCTTGAAGGCTGGAAGTTGATTAAAACATTCCAATTAACAATATTTTTAAATGATCCAATGTTTCACATGTCCATCCTTTTCTTTAGTAAATTAACCTTATGCTTTTTAAATGTTTTTCTTTTCATTTCCACCAACAGATTAATCTTGTATTCTATGTATATTTTGCCTTTAAATGTGCCATTAACAACTCTGGATCTTTTCCTATTAGAAAGTCTGGCATTCCTTGGCCTCTGCCCTTCTGAGACATTGGCTTCTGTAAACAGAATCAGCAATACTTATTAATTCTTTTCTGCCTAATGCAGTGTTGGTTTTTAACACAATACACAATGCCAGCAACAAGACAAACACAAACCTAAAACACAATCTTCATCGCAAAAGTTTGATCCATGGCATTTTAAGTTGTTCTTCAGCTGGTACCAGCTCTTTCTGAATTTCTGAAAGGCAAAAGAACATTCTTCTCCCCCGCTTTCAGTGGAAGTAGGTTATTGCTTAAAATACTCCTTGATTTTACAAATATTCATGTTGATTCCTCTGTTTTGCCTGCAATTATCCCCATACTTTCCTATGTTTTTGTTCTGTAGGCAGGCCAGGTTTTAAAGGGTTCTGCCCTTTAAGAGTTTAGGGATGAATTATCCCCCTGTTCAATCAAATTCATAAGGTGGTGTATTTCAGTTTCCCTCTTATACAGCAGACCAGGTTAGCAAGTTTTTCTGTGGTGCTAAGCTTGAAGTTTATTCACAGACAAGAGCTAAGAAGCATTATTACTATAACACTTTGTTTTTTAAAAATCATGAAGGGTACGTCTACACTGCCCAGTCTTGCACAAGAACAGATGCAAATAAGGTATGGTAATGAATATCGCCGCACCTCATTTGCATACTTAATGAGCTGCCATTTTTGCACAAGGGGCTTTTGTGCAAGAGCCGTTCTGCCTGAAAAAAAGCAGCAGAATGGCTCTTGCGCAAGAAGGGGTTTTTGCACAAAAATGGTGGCTCATTAAGTATGCAAATGAGGCACAGCAATATTCATCACAATGCCTCATTTGCATATGTTCTTGCACAAGACTGGGCAGTGCCGATGTACCCAAAGTGTGTTTCTAATCACCATTTCTAGCATGCTTATATGATTTTTTCCAAAAGAAAACCATGTTCATTGTACATTGTTACAGTTACTCATGAACATTGAATTTAGCCCAGCGTTAAAACAGTAATATTAACATCAAATTAACTAGTAGACTTGTGAATCTCTTACAAGTAGGTGTTTAAGTACCTTGTTATAGCATGCCTTTTATTTAGACTATTTATCTTTGAGGTCAGTGTGTTCAATACCCTCTTGAAATCTTTGTAAAAACTTTTAAGTATAGCCTTAGGATTTGGGTGGAAGTATCATGCATATAAGCAGACTCCTTATGTAACTGTTTTCAGATTTTAGCACTCTACATACACAAGTTTTTTCCTACTTAGGATTAACCTCTTATTTTTAGGTTTGATTCCTTTATTCACCTTCCTTTCTGCTGGGAAGAGGGAGATCACAATCAGAACTTTTGTTAATATTACTATACGTTGGTATTATGTTTGCTGACCAAGTATTTTTATCTGCAAAGCTCCTTTTTTGCCACCAGCTAGATCATTTGCATCCATACACATTTTCTAGCTTGCTTTTAGATCCAAAGCTATCAGTAACTGTCTTAAAAAGGGGCACAGTAATTTTTACCAGAGATTAAAAAGACTGGGGTTTTCATCTTAGAAATGAGGAGACTAAGTGGGGATCTGAAAAAGGTCTGTAAACACCACTCCACCAACTGAATATCTAACACAGGGTGCCCAACCCATTACAAACGAAGAGCCAAAATAGTGGTGGATACAAAGAGCCAAGGGAAAAAAATTGAGAAAAAAAAGGATACATGGGATGCCGTGGCTCTGTCTCTTTCACACAGAAACATGCTGCCCCTTGAAGAGCCACTGGTGCAGATGCCGCAATTTTTTCTTTGAAGAATCACATGTGGCTCATGAGCTGTGGGTTGGCCACCCCGATCTAACATATCTCATCAAAACCAGAGCAAACACTATCCACAGAGACACAGCCAGGGTTTCTCTCCCATTCCGGGTGGCTGCAATGGAAGTATTTCTCCAGACCCTGCTTACCCAGAGATAAGGGCCTCCACACAGGCTGGGAAAATAAAAACACAGGAAAAAAGCCGGGCCAAGTAGCGGAGAGAATGGACCCTCCTGGGGAGGGAAAGGATTCATCACTGGGGTCGAGGAAGAGGAGCTGGACTTTCCAGGGTGCGTGGGAGGGCTGGACTGTTCCTTGTTTCTCTTCTTGAGCAGTATCACACAGACCCCCTTACCCTCACGGCGGAGAGTTGCATTTCCCTGGGGGCTGTTCTGTGGATACAAGGAGGGAGGATTTCCCAGATCTCCTGGCTACAGGAGCTCCCATCCCTGCCCCCTCCTTCATCTCTGTTTGCCTAGTTGCTGAGGTGCTGCAATTACAGACCCTGTCCTCACAGCTCAGCTTGGGCTCAGGGTGGGATGGCTCCAGCCAGGAGCAGGCATCCCCACCAAGAGCACCGGGCCCCTCTCCAAAGCGGTGGGCTCCCAACCCCCTGATGTCCCAGCCCTGCCCAGGCACTTAATATCCCCAAGCCAGAAGAGGGAGCAGAAGCCGGGAGCTCACCCGTCTTCCTGCGTGGGGTGGGCGTTGGGGTGGAGGGAAAGCAGGCCCCTGCCCATGTCCCCACCTCCCAGAGCTCCTGTCCAGGGCGGGTGGAGCATCCACAACTCTGCTGCTCCTCACAGCTGCTCCTGTGGGTCACCTGGAGGCAGGGATAGGAGTGCCCAGCCCACACGGGGTCAGGAAGAGTCACCCAGGCAGCTGTGAGAAGCTGCAGTCGAGGACTCTCCTCCTGCCCCAGAGATCACAAAGTGCCCCCGGCTGCTCACACTAGTGGATCCCCCCCCACTGGCTCATCCAAGATGCCTGACTCCAGGCAGGGCCAGCAGAAGGGAGCAGGCAGCAGCTCTATCATCCTGCATGAACACGGTGAGATTTTTCCAGGCCCCCCAAGCAGCCTGGGCCCCCGTTGTTCCACGTGTGACTCGGACCCTGCCTAGAATGCTGGGTGCAGCTGGAACATGCAGGTGCTGCCGCCTGGCCAATCAGAAGCCAGAGCTCAGACAAAGGGCCTGGTTTACATTCGTCCAGCAGTCGTCGGTGCAGTGCAGCAGTGGGAGAGCAGCACGCCTGAGAGGTGCCCACAGACCTTCCCAGACTTCGACTGAAACCACTGCAGAACCCTCACCGGGGCCTCAGGGCCACGTCTGCCAGCCGCAGATACCAGCCCCCAGAGGCGGAGGAGTCCGGCTACCGAGAGCCACCCCAACAGCACCTGGGACTGCAGAGCAGGGAGACCTGGTAAGCGGCTCCGTTGGCTTGCTTCATGGGGGATGCCAAGCCGCCCAATGAGCACAGGGCAGCCTCTCTCCTAGAGACTGACCCGCAGCTCCCCTTGTGCCGGGGAAGGGCTGGAGCCAGATGGGGCTGAGTCCCTCCTCCACCCTGGGGGGCAGGAGTAAAAGTCCCACTTGTGTGTTTCATGCTGGTTCCTCCTGTTCTGTCCTGGGCCCCATCCCCCCTCTTCCCTGGCCCAGCACGCTCTGCCTCTGGAGTCCCTGCCCTCGGTGGAAGGGGTGTCTGCTCTCACCATGGGGGGTGCCAGGCAGCTGTGAGGCAGCCTGTCCTATCAGCTCCTGCCACGTGTGCAGAGCCCAAGGCAGGAGCCCCACAGAGTATGGGGGGAAGGGGAGTCAGCCTAGTAGGGGTGGGGGAGGAGGCTGAGAGCCCATAGGCCAGAGGCTGCATTGCCCACACTCACGGCTGCTCCCGGTTTGGTTGCAGGATGGAACTGCTGAGGAGGTTCCTGAGGCGAAAGGCCGGGCAGGTGGCCCCGCAGCCAGAGGGGGGCAGCTGCCAGCGTCCCCAGGCAGAGAGCTGCCCCTCCACCTCGTCTGGGGCAAAAGCATCCCCACGTCAATGCAGGAGCTGGCTGTGCCTGGTCCCACTCACCAGGAGACCTGCTCACAGGGCTGGTGCCGAGGGCAGAAAGACCAGACCAGGCCTGCGACTGAACAGGCCTAGGTGCTGCTGGTCCAGGAGGGATCCAGCCCCCCGATGAGAGCCAGACATCGTGTCTGTGGGGCCCCTTTTTGCTGGCAGACCCGGCCCCAGGCAGCCAGCCCCATGGCACAGCAGGAGGCACCACCCTACCAGCTTCCTGGAGACCAACCTGTCTGCCCTAGGCTGGAGATGGCTGATCCCAGCCTCAACCCCACGGCTGACGCCATTGGGATCTGCCCTCACTCCCCAGGAACTTCCTGGGACATGAATGCCAAGTGCTGCCCCACTGCAGGTGAGGGAGGAGACCCTGGGCACCGGGAGGCAGAGGGGACTGTTAACCCCCATAATCCCTTGCCCCTCAGTCACTGGGGGATCCCACCTGGGGGTCTGGCCTGAACCACTCACCCAATGAGACCCATGGGAGTCACACTGATGGGCCCAGTATGGGATGGGGTCTGAGAAGTGGGTCACTGCTGCTCTGTCCTTCCCCTTCCCCAGCAGCAGGAGAGGTCACGTCCTCCCTTCTCTGCCCAATGCAGGGGTCCCCAGCAAGCTGGCAAAGAAGGTGGATGGAAGCAAGGGCCTGGAAAGGGAAGAGATGGAGAAAGACCTGAAGGAAGAGGAGGAGAAAGAGGAGGACCACACAGAGAAGGAGGAAGCGGAGGAGGATGAGGACAACCTGCCCCCAGACGTGGACGAGAGGAGAATGGGATGGAGAGAGGAAGAGGAGAACCTGACTGTTGAGACCTTTGGCGAGAGCCTGTCCACAAAGGAAGGGGATAAAGCGAGCAGCGAGGAAGGGGAGAGCCAAGGAGGAGATGCGGGACCTGCCCATGGAGGAGGAGAAAGAAGGGAAGAAGAACAAGCAGGGCCTAGCCACTGCGAACGAAGAGGTCCTGAGCATGGAGCAGGAGAAGGAGAATGGTAGGTCCTGCTCCTGGAAGAGGACAAGGGTGAGAACTAGGACTGGCTCTGGAGAAGAAGGAGGATGTGGTTTTTCAGAAGGAAGATGAGGAGGTGATCTTGGAAGAAGTCTGGAAGATGAAGGAAGAGCACAGCAGACGGGAGGCACTGCAGGGACTGGGGAGGGGATGAGGGCACAACAGGCATGAGGTGCTGCTGGGACTGGGTACGGGGAGGGGATGGGATGGGCGCGCAGTGGACATGGGGAGCTGCTGGGACCTGGCCTGGGAAGGGACTGGCAGGGTGCTATGGGCAGGGGGTGCAGCAGGGACCTGAGTGGGAATGGGGTGGGCCTGGCAGGGTGCAGTGGCTGGGGAGGCGCTGCTGGGGCTGAGCATGAGAAGGAGTTGGTGGGGGGTAGCAGGATCGGGCACGGGGAGAGCTTGTTGGGGTGTAGCGGGGCTGATCCAGGCATGGGGAGGCTGGCGGACGCAGAGAGTAGGGACACTGCAGGAGCTTGGTGGGGATCAGCTGTGTGGCAGGCTGCCCCTTTAAAACACCATCTACATGCAATTCAAGGAGGCAGCGGAGCCCAGGGTCAGATGGGGAGTCCCCACCTGAGCCCGGGCTCCTGCATCCATTTGTATTGCACAGAGGTGGCAGTTTCAAAGGGACAGCCACTGTACAGCTGATTAGCAGTGTGGCAGCTGCCCCTTTAGAACTGCCACCTCCGTGCAATTCAAAGGGGCAGGAGGGGAGCTGGGAGTCAGCTGAGGACTCCCCAGATGACCCCGGGCTCCCTGTGGCATTTCCCCAGGACGTGGAATCAGCTGGGGAGTCCCCTGATGATGCCGGGTTCCAGAGAAGTGCTGCATCAAACCCCAGCTGATCCTAAATTCTGGGGAAATGCCATGGGGAACCCAGGATCAGCTGGAAATTCCCAGCTGATCCCGCGCTCCAGAGCTGCCCCTTTGAATCCCACCCAGAGGCTGCGTTTTATAGGGGCAGCCTGCCTTAGGGTTTCAAAGTGGCCGCGCAGCTGTGCAGCACGGCCACTTTGAAGTATCGCCCCCCCCAACCACCTCTATTTCATAGAGGCAGCAAGGGGGGGAGGGGGTTGACTTGTCGACATTAGTATCTGATAAGCAAATGCTTATCAGATAGTCATCTAATCTTTAACATCCTTAAGCAGAATTCCACCCTGCCCTGCCCAGAGAGGCCAGGAGGAGAGAGAGAGAGGGGAGAGCTCCTTGTGCCTCCCAGCAGATGGAGCTAGGCAGGGTCTTCTCAGTCACCCACCTGCCAGGCACAGGCTGAGGTGGGAGCAGAGCTTGGCACAGGCAACAGGGGCAAGAACCCCAGCACCTTCCTAGTTCATGGCAGCTGCTGACTAGTAAGCTGTCTTCAGCGTGAGAAACAGCAACAGGAACATCCAGGCTGGGTCAGACCTTTCTAGCCCAGTGTCCTGTCTGCCGGCAGTGGCCAGTGCAGGTGTCCCAGAGGGAATGAACAGAACAGGGAACCACCCAATGATCCACTCCATCGCCCATTCCCAGCTTCTGGCAAATGGACGCTCGGGGGACACCCTCCCTGCCCAGCCTGGCTAACAGCCTTTGATGGACCAATGGAGTTTTCCCAGCCCTGTCCGTGAGTTGTTTCCTCTTTCAGAAATGGGTGAACATTCACACCCCTCTCCCAATGGGCCTGTTCAGACCATCAGGCCCTAGGCTGAGCAAGTCCCAGCAGGTTTATCCCACCCTGTCCCCTCCCTGCATCACTCTGTGTATTTCCTTCCCCTCTACAATAACCCCCCCTGCAGCTCCCCACAAAATCCCCTACCTGAGCCAGCTCCACCACAGCCATTTCCCTGCCCTGCCTCCTGCAAGATGGGATGATCCGGAGCTAAGTGTGGACGTGAGTCTTCAGCCTGTCAGGGCGAGAGGGGCAATTGGGGAGGTTTCCAAAGGAGGTTTGGTCCATTCACACCAATTCCCCCAAGCTCCTCTCTGCAGGAGACACTCTAGGCTCTGCCATGCTGGGAAACCCTCAATTGTGTAGTTATAACCAGGGCTCACCAAGCGGCAGAGAGTCCCGCTCGCCAGCTGCGCAGAAGTGCACGCTGCGCATGTGCGGACCACGCTGCGCGGCCACACCGGGCTAAAATCTGAGTAGAGTGCCTGATTTGTCGAGCCCTGGGTATAGCACAGGCCTGGCCCCTCCCACCAGTGCTGAGCTCACCAAGCACTTTTACACCCTCCCTGGGACAGTCTCCGAGACAAATGCTAGAAAAGAGCAGAAGTTCTAAACCTGCCTCTCTGGGGGATTCCCCAATATTGTCCTTGAGAGCAGCACCACACCCCATCACATGGGGGCTGGGAGGGGCAGGAGCTAGCTTTTCCTTCCCTGCCCTCTGCCCCCAAGACAATCTGCCCAGGGTGACACAGTGAATGGGTCTGGGCAGGTTGGGAGCTGGGAGCCTCTCTCTCTACTTCCTGTGCCTGCTGCCCCTTCTGGTTTTCCCAGGCCCCTTCCCGTCTCCTGCCCTCTCCCCTCTGCTGGGGGCGTTGGTGCCTGCCCAGTGCCCATGGGCAGTGGCTCACCAGAGGGAGGCTGGCTGTATCACTGAGGCAGCAGGTCTGAGACCCACAGACACACAGCGACCCACCTCTCCTCCAGCACAAACTCATGCTGGAAGAGGCTGGTTTGGCTGAGTCACTTTCCTGCCCTCCCAAGCTTTGTCCCCAGTTCTCTCCCGTCACCTGGAGCTGATGCCAGCAGAGCCTGGGGCTTCCCAGGAGAGTTAACATACACTGAGGAACGTCCCACCCCGGGATGGGCACAGAGGGACTGTGGTGAACGTGTCTCTCTGCTACAGACCCGCTGCTCAGCCTGGGCTCCCAGATCATGTCAGAAATAGCAACATCCAGCCCAGGAAACTCAGCCAGCTCTGGGGCTCTGTACCCTGAGCAGAGACAGACACCAGCCTCCTCTGCCTGCGCAGTAACCAGGGACCCCTCCCCACATGCCTGAGCCCCCCTGGGCTGCCCCACAGCCCCCAGAGACAGCTCAGCAGCTGTGGATTCCATTGGCCCAGCTGGAGTTGCCAGAACTGAACCAGGCCCAGAGACCCAAGGAGGTGACGATCTAGTCGGCTACTGACATCTCAGGGCAGCCAGGTCCGTGGGAGACCCTGGCTGGGCCAGCAGGTCTGACTGGCAGGCAGGGCCCGAGCCAGAGAAATACCCCCCCCCCCACCAAGCTCCTGCCTGCTTTACGTGATCTCTGACACTTCCCCAACCACACACCCACAAGCAGCCGTCCCAGGGCAAAACCTCTCCCCGCCAGCGATTGATCCGCTCCGGCCTGAGCAGCCCCAGCCCATCTGACCCGTCACCTGCCCCGCCCCATCATCATCTTCTTGATCCCCTTGGCCAGGCACCGCCCCGCCTCACAGCGGCTCCCCCAACTGCTCCTGCCCCCAACCCAGCGCATCCCAGAAGCGGCCCTCAGCCAGCAACGGCACCAACGGTTCCCTCAGAACTCGCGCCTTCATGCAACACGGCGCATGCGCAGTGACAGCTGCAGCCTCCCTCAGTCCGCGCGTGACGTCAGACGCTGCTGCGGGCTCCGCCCAGCGGCCAATGGCACCGAGGTGGGAGGGGCCTGAGGAAGAACAGGGAGTGATTAGCAGTGGAGGGGCGGGGACGCACTGAAAACCCGGCCCGGTTGGAGCGGAATGGGGAGGGGGGGGCTCAGACCGCGCGTGCGCAGCGGGTCAGTGACTCCGGTGGCGGTACAGCACCAGGGCTTAGCTCAGACCGGGCCGGGCCTTGGGCGGGGCATTTGCAGCGCGTGGAACAGCGCGAGGGGGCGGGGGGCTCCTCACTGTTGCAGGATTTACCTTGTAAACTCCGCGCGGGCTGGTGCTGACATGTGACCAGCCCCAGCCTCGCCGCGTCACCGTTAGGGGCGGGGCTCTCGCACCTCTGCGGGGGGTGGGGAAGGCTCCGCCGGGGCGTTGGGGGGTGAGCAGCTGGTCCCCCGCCCGACAGGCACGTGCTCCTGGGCACCCCAGTAGGAACCCAACGAGTCCCCCTCCCCCCGCCTTCCTGTGGCACGAGCCGGTGCTGGGGGAGCTGGTTCAAAAGCAGGTTCCCCAAACACCGGTTTTTATTGCTACCGTATTTTTTTTAAAAGCACACATCACATTTTGCAGCGTTTGGAAAAAAAAAAAACCAAAAAACAAAAAAAAAAACCACACAAACATCAAACCAACTGTTTGCAACCATGTATTCAAACATCCCTACCATCATCCCCAGCAATATACTTTCAAAAAACTGCTTGGAATAAAACCAGAGTGCGTGTGCAGGGACACCCCCAAAACCCCAAACAATCAAACACCCCTAAAAACTCCTAGCAGTTTAAAACCATGTGCAACAATTTAAAAAAACAAGCTACGTATTACACAATTCCCCTAACAGTCTCTGACACCCCCCAACAAACAAAACTCCTCAAAACTCCCCAGCAATTGAAAACCATGTACAACTATGTTTTTAAAAATACCTATGTATTGCACATCCCCAACTTACATGCGCACACACACACACATAACCAACCTTTGAAACACTTTTAACCAACAGTTTGCAATGAAATACTTTACAAAAACCCACACTTATCTCTAGCATAAACCCTTGAATCACCAACAGCTTAAACACTAAAGCTAGCTCCTTTAAGATAAACAACCCATGTAAAAACACATCACATTTTTGTAAAGTACAAACCAAGCTGCTTTGAAACAAAAATACTTCTAGCATAGCCCCCTCCCACCCTAACTCAGAACTGAACATCTATTTTGAAAAAAACATTTTTTTGCACAGAAAAAGAAACCCACCAAATAATCTAAATCAGCTGTTGGCCAACATATGGTTTAAAAACACACCTGTGTCTGGCACAGACCACGTAATAGACCTCCCAAAAAACTCTCCCTAGCAGTTTTTAAACCATTTGCAACAATATAATTTTTAAAAGCAAACCCCTAATCCTAAGCCATTTGAAATACATTAAACCAATAGCTGGCAACAAAATACTTTAAAAAAAACCCACCCAAACACTTATCTGTAGCATAGTCCCCATAATCACTAACAACTTAAACACTAAAGCCAGCTCTTTTAAGATAAACAGCCCATGTAAAAACACACCACATTTTTGTAATACAAACCAAACTGCTTTGAAATAAAAATACTTCTAGCATAGGCCCCCAACTCAAAACTGAATATCTATTTTAAAAAACACATTTTTGCACAGAAAAAGAAACACACTAAATACTCTAAAAACCATCCATTTTGCCTGCCATCATACATTTTAAAAACACACGTGTGTCTCTCAAGCCCATAGCACCCCTAAAAGCTCCCCACCAGTTCATACACGCCAATATGCTTCCCCACACTTAAGTCTTGAAAAGCTCCTAACTCACAATTTAACTATTACATTTAATTAAAAGAAAAAATTATAACACACATCGCTTTAAAAAAAATATAGACAGTTACCTTCTACCACAGGATAAAGGCCTGCTGGCACCGGGCTGTTCTGTTTTCCCCTATGTATATTTGGGCCTATGGAATAAAGAACAAGCAAAAATGGAGTTAGTAGTATTCCCCAAAATGCATCAAATCTCTTTGCTACCTATGTAATGCCTTTTTAAAAAAAATAACAGTATTAAGCACAACTATAGTTAAACTGGTTTTACCTTGGTCTGATGATAAAATATAGCTTGAAGTTGCTGTTTCCATGCTGAACAGATCACACTGAAAAAAAAAAAAAGATACTATTATTTAGTAAGCACCAATTCTTTGTTCCAAAAACTTCAAAGTCTGCAGCTAGCTGGTTTGATTAAATCACCACAACTCTGAATTACTAGATAGTTTAAAGAATTTCAGCATCCCTCTCCAAATGTCCTGCTTTTTTCTGAAGGGAGGAGGGGGATTAAGTTGTCTGCATAAATGGGCTGCTTGGGAGGAGGTCCCAGAATTGAAGACACTTGAAACATTTCAGTTTGGGGGTAGACCTTTGTGGGTTCCCCCTTTTTTATTTTTTTTAAGTTTAATATACATTTTCCTTTTTCTGTTTCAGTGAAAACAAGAGCTCTGTAGGGCCTTCCTACAGCATTAAACAGTAAATCATCATACATAACAATCTTTAATGTTACTGTACCTTCTCCTGAATGAGGGCCCTTTGCAAATATCAATGATTTTTTAAATAATTCTTACATTTTATTTCAAAATATATCACAAGCATAGAAAGTACTCTACAAAAACCTAAGGGCTACGTCTACATTGGCAAGATTTTGCGCAAATACTTTAACGCAAGAATTTTTGTGTTAGAGTATTTGCGCAAGAGAGTGTCTATACTGGCATGTGCCTTTGCACAAGAGATGTGCTTTTGTGCAAGAGCATCCGTGCTAGTGTAGATGCTCTATGCAAGAAAGCTCTGATGGCCATTTTAACCATTGGGCTTTCAAGAAATTCATGTTGCCTGTCTACACTGGCGAGGAGTTCTTGCGCAAGAACACTGACATTCTAATGTATGAAATCAGGGCTTCTTGTGGAAGAACTATGATGCTTCTGCTCAGGAATAAGCCCTCTTGTGCACATCAACAGTTGCGCAAGAGGGCTTATTCCTGAGCAGGAGCATCATAGTTCTTCCACAAGAAGCCCTGATTTCATACTTTAGAATGTCAGTGTTCTTGCGCAAGAACTCCTCGCCAGTGTAGACAGGCAGCATGTTTTTGCGCAAAAGCAGCTGCTTTTGCGCAAAATCATGCCAATGTAGACACAGCCATAGGTTTTTAACATTTGACCATTTTAACAGCAATTGCTTGTTCTAAATTATGGTGGAAAATTTGGGGCCCTTGAAAGATTTCAGTTTTGGGGTTAGACCTTGAGGAGGCGGGTTGTTGTAAATATATTATTGTAATGTCCCTGAGTTGCTAGAAACAAGGACTCATAGCATTTGGCCAGCTCCTGGGGTTTTATTTTAAATGGCTCAGTAGAGTTTTACAAACTCCTAGGTGAAATTTAAACTGTCCAATAGTTTTCTACAAACTCCTGGCGTATATTTAAACTGTCCAATAGGGTCTGCGAACTCCTGAGGTTTCATTTCATTTCACATTCATCAGAACTCATCCACCCCCACCCATCCAACCACTTCTCTTAATGGAGGCCCCTTGAAATTAATCACTGAACACTAACACGATTAGCTCTAACCTCAACAAGGACAGGTGGTCACACCTAGACCTAACCATTGACTAGAGCCCCCTTGCTATTCAGTGAGGTGTGGTTAAACCATTGAGTTCAACAGGATGAGTCAGCTCTGTTGAACTCAGACACAGGTCTGAGAGATCCCTGGCTATGGGGGTTTGGGTTTTTTTCTTTTATTTAAAAAAATTAACATTTTGAGGTCCCCCCCCAACTTTCTACCACAGGACTTTCAAGGTTTTTCAGTAAAATGGGACCCTTTATACAAAGTGGGTTCTCACAAACTTTATTTTTTTATTGTTATTTTATTTAAAAGACATACAGGCCACAGCATCTCATTTAAGGGCCACACAGACCTTCTGACAGAAGATCGTGACAAAAGCCCTTTTCAATAGATGTTTATATTTACAGCTACCAAGTTTTATATCTCATGTAGGTTCCCTCACCATTCTCTAACTTAATCCTTTTAGATACCTTACAAATAGTCTTTTTCCTAAGCAGGGATCTGTAACTTTGGGTACACTCCAGACGGTCAGTATAACACTCTAAGCAGGCGTCTTCTGGCTTGGTTATTGTCTTTAAAACACTGTCAGGGTTTCAACTTCATTGCACTGCATTTACCAAGGTCACCTTGTGCTAAATGTTCTTGAGTTAAGCACAGACATTGCATAGCATAACCTATGGCAATCAGCGTATTTAAGCTTTCCAAATACAGTTCAACACATAGGTCCTGGAGCTTGCAGTTTATATCCTCTGAAGTCCAAGTCTACGCAGTCATGGTGCCGCTGGGCTGGCGCATCTAGGACACAGCCCTCAGTCTTCAAAAAGCTCTTCCCTAAGACAATGATTAAGGACGGCATAAGCACCAACAGGTACAATCGAGCATATGACTTTTTTACTCATATGATGTGGCACTGGCTCAGCTAGTTCCATGCCAAATCTCCTCCTGAATTCTTCAATGATTTGTATCAGTGTTGAGCAAAAACAAAATGGGTCCAGTTCATCTTCCTTGTCTGATACAATGCTGTCCTGGGCCTTAGGGTCGTCTAGAAAGGCATTGTCGAGAGATTGCGAGAAAGAAATAACATAAGAACTTCTGGTCATTTTTTTTAGATTTTCACAGTCCCGGTTGGTTCCTCATTCCCCTGCTCTAATCTCAATTGTTCATTTACCTCTTTGATTTCTTTTCCATTAACCTTGTCCGACTCCTGGGAGTCATGAGCACCTTCTTGCTCCAGGCCATCTGGCTTATCAGGCTACCTGGTAAGCAGTTGTGTTTGGGGTTTGGATTCTGTTGTATCCATCAGTGGCCAGGCCAAAGGGCTTCTCCCTCCTCCTCTGAACTATCACTGGTGTAACGCTTTCTCCGTGTGAAGTCCAAGGGCGTTGGCACTAAAACAAAGTCCAAAGTTCTGATGGGGTGGTGAAAAATTCATGTTCCCCTAAGCATTTCCATGATTTCTGAAACACGTGCTTTTGGAACAAGATGGCCTCTTTTGTGCGGCGCTAGAAGTGTTATGCTCTGATTGCTAGAGGAAGGTGGGGGAAGTTTTTAGAGGGGTCACATGACCCACTTCTGGGTGGATCAACCTGCCCCAGAACTGCCCCCCCCCAAATTGGTCAAATCAGCTCTCGGGATGGCTATATGGAGGCAAAACGCTTCCTGATTGGTAGAGAATGGCAGGAGAAGCTCTTACAGGGATCACATGACCCACTTCTGGGTGGGTCAACTGGTCCTAGAACAGCCCCTTTTATTGGTCAAATTGGTTCTCGGGGTGGTCCTATGAAAGCAAAACCCTTCCTTATTGGTAGAGGGTGGCGGGAGGAGTTCTTAGAGGGGTCACATGACACCCATGACATACCCTTCCAGTCACGTCTCCTCTTTATCCCAGATGCACGATCCCCAAGGGTGGACATTCCAGTGACAGCCGAGCAGGGCCTAAGTGGTCCAGGGGTGGGAGCTAAGAGATCAGGGGGTGAATAGACCCTTTAGCCTTCTTGCATCTGTGAATAATGCATCTCTGCTAATTCAATGCCACATTCTAGGGACCATGAATTCAAGTTAATTGGAACCATAAGAAGCCTGCTGGGTTAGGGGTCACTGTGGCATTAAAGACAAAGCCGACTATATTAATGTCACAGTGAGATTAAAGGAAGAAAAAAGGCCAATCCCCCTGACCATGTAGAGTCTTATTACTGGAGCCCCTGAGCAGTAAGAACAAGCCCTTTGCTTCAAACCAAAGAACCAAGCACAGGCCTTACAAACCTTGTGGTACCAAGTGTTGAATTTGTAACAAGGAGCCTCTTTCTCCCAAGAGTTCATTTGGCATCAGTGTTCAATATGCAAACTAGTCTGCACTGCTGCACAAGTGACACTACTTCCACCCAGTACCATGCTGTGCCTGAAGGATTTGTTGTAGGCAGCAGGACAGAGTCCTAAGCCACCTCTACGTCATCCCAACACGGTTCTCTGTGTGGGCCACCAGACTGTTTGTTTCCTATTGTCCACACACAAGAGTAGCCAGACTCCAGCACAATTACAGGCCCCAGAGGCAGGTGCTGGTTTGATGCTGAACCCCATGGCTCAGCAATGAGACCCTCAACCTCTTCCTGAGCTCTGGGAACCAGGTTTGCTGTTTGAATTCTGTGTGGTAGGTGATGTCAGGCTGAGAAAAAGCAGCTTGCATCCCCTGGTGGTCTAGTGGCTGGGATTCAGCACTCTCACTGCTGCAGCTTGGGTTAGGTTCCCAAGCAGGAAAAAGCCACTTTTCTTTGGACTAGCAGATGTTACAGACCCTGTGCTTTCACCCTCACCACCAGTGGTGCTCCAGACCCCACTCAGTAATTTGGGGAAATGATGCACCAGGCCTGGGCACCTCGGAGAGGCAACAATTTATCAGGGCACAGCCTCCTTCTTATATAGTCATGGAGCCTTCTCCCCTGGTCCTGCCCCCCACTTCACTCAGCTCTGAGGGTACGTCTACACAGTGCGCTTATTTAGAAAAAAGCTATTTTGAATTTTTTTTTTTAATAGCACATCTACACTCCAGGGAAGCCTCAAAATAAGTCCAAGTTAGTCCGAGGCCCTGGGGAGGAGCTATTTCAAAATAGCAGCGGTGGAGCATCCACACGATGTCTATTTCAAAATAGCTATTTCAGAAGAGACGTTATCCCTCGTGGAATGAGGTTTACAGAAGTTGGAATAAGCCATCCGGTGTTTCAAATTTATTTAAAAATAGTGGAATTGCTGGGTAGACGCCGGATTGTTATTTCAGAATAAAACTGCTGTGTAGACGCACCAGCGCTGCTCGGTGCTGCCAGGGAGGGGCCTCACTGCTGGAGCCGCCTACGCAGGCTCTGGCCACAGAGACACGTCCCAGAGCAGGACGGATGCTCAGACCGACACTGAGTGTTGCTCAGTGCTGGGGTGAGACAGGGAAGGACAAAGGGTCGAACGGCGACTGCAGCCTTTCAGAACAGCCCTGGCCCCACCCCCAAGTACCAGCCCTTCCCTCCGCCCTCACTGGGCTCCATTGGCCTGGACTCAGGCCTCCTGGTGCCAGCCTAAGGGCTCTGGAAAAGACATGGCAGCTCCGTGGGCAGAGTCCGAGCCCTGGCTGAGCAGGGCTCATTAAGCAGCTGTGGGGCTGGGTTGCAGGATGGGGAAAGTACTGTGGGCTGGTGGCAGGTGGAGTCGTGGTTCACATGGCAGCCGGCCAAGCGGTTAGGCTGGGTTCATGGATGTTCTTTACTGCTCCCCTGTCTCTGTTCTCTGCCTCGCCTTTCCCATCCCCTGGTCCTACCCAGCTATGGCTTCCTCCCAGCTGTCTGGCTGCATCCAGCATGGGCTGAGCTCAGGGCCGGGTGGGTGACCTGCTCACCGACACCTCCCATCAGTTTGCTCCATCACTCAGTGCATGCCAGGAGCTGAGCGATTGTGCCCGTGGAGTGGCACTCTGTGAGCCAATCAGCTTTGTGGGGAGGATCAAGGAGGCAGGGCAAAGAGTTCTTTGTTAGGTCAGCAAGGAAGCAGCCAATGCCCCACCCCCTGGGAGCTGGCTGGGGACCATGTGAAAGGAGTCACTGCCTCTCCCCTGTGTAGCAGGCACTTTCCCATTGGGGCAGCTCTGCCAGCTTGGAGCCTGTGTCCACTGCTTCTCTCACTGCCAGGCAAAGGGAGGCTGAGTCCCAGCAGCTTCCTGCCCCAGCATGGCTGGCTTTTGGGGAGACAAAGTAGGAAGAAGGAGGAGGCACCACCCCTCGGGTGGGGGAAGGCTCAAGGCAGGAAGTTGGGGAGCAGTTGTGTTAGGACAGTACCTGTAAGAAAATGTGGATTGGAGTGTTGGAGGCTCAGGGCAGGGATTTGGGGAGCATGTGAGTGTGGTGGTGGGGATCAGGGCAGGGGTAAGGATGTGGGAGGGTAGAGAAGTCAGGGCACAGGATTAGGGATGTGGGGGAAGGCTTGGGGGTGGGACCGTGTGTGTGTGTTGAGGGGGTCAATGGGACTAGAATCCCAGCTCCATCTGCTCTGGGATTCCTGAGGCCCTTTAACACACAAGGGCTTTGTCTGCAGCATGCTGAGGAGAGAAACCCGAGCCAGTGATGCTAAATGAGTGTGGATGCTCCAGTGCTGCTATTTCAAAATCTCTCCTCCCTAGGGCCATTGAAGGTCATTACTCCCCAGTGCTTCCTGGGGCTCCAAATTGACATAGCACGTCCACGTTAGATCTCTGGCAGAGGGGCCACTGAAAGTCAAAAGAACAGAAGGGTCTTCTGATGGCGGTAAACCTCTTCTATGAGGAAGCCTTTTTCCAAAAAAGTGTTTTCAGGAAAAGGCAAGTGTGGACTCAGAAGAGGAAGTTTTTTCAAAAGAAGAGGCTTCCGCCACTCTGTGCATAGTAATCACAACTGAAATGTGAGATAGAATGCAACAATGTGGACGCTATTGTTGTAGAGCAGGCTTTTTCTGACCATGGCCTTCGATAGCCCATCCTGCCACACAAGGCCCTCACAGAAAACCCAGACCGTGATGTACTCAGAGGAGCATGGGAAGTACAATGCAGCTTTCTGTGAACGGAATTTAACCTTACAGGCATCCTGGGACTCACAGGTTCCGAAAAACAGGGAGGTGAGCATGACTAGATAGTGCCCAGCTGTAATTAACGGATAAGGCTCGTTTGACCGTGGCTTGACCGGTCCTTAAGGCAAGGGAAATAAACATAAGGTAATAAAGCACAACTGTCTCACACTGACCATGCCCCATCTGGTCCTGTCCATGAGGGGATCACGCATGCATCACGAAAACTCCTATAGGGCAGTATTATCATACTACCTCATTACCAGCCTATCAGAGCCTGCCAAATGCAGACCCTAGCATGGCATTAGATATCAAATTTTTGTATAAAATACCCTCAACCCCTTTGTTCGACGGAGATTCCGTGTATTGAGAGCACGTGTTTTTTTTCCCGGCTAAAGGATTGATCAACCTGAGGCTACCTTCCCCACCCTCCGAGTAAAAGTAAGGGTGCGCGAGTCCTGAGCATGCTCCGAGTTTTTGTGTGTCTTCATGTTGTTATCGTTGCTGGATTTGTAAGTATTACTTAAATATATCAATTGTTAGCTTAGTAGTTAAGCTGCATTAATCATATCTTGTAAGGTATAAGCAAGTTATATGAATTGCATTGTATAGATAGTGTGATTTTGTGCTGTGTGATACTGTTATGTTTTAGTCCAGGTACAAGTGTTAGAAGAAAAACCCAGGAGTTGTTAACTTGTAACAGCAAAAATCAATGACTAACTCCACCAGCTGTCCTAAAGTAACATTGGCTGTGGGTGGCCTTTTTATTGTTATTATTTTGGCTTTGTTTTTTTGTATTTTTCATTTGTATGCTGCACTGCCTTAAGCAAATTAGGGATAGTGATTTAATATAAGTGAACTGTAATCAAGGAATTGTAATCAGTTAGGTATAGTTGTGTTCAAGTTTTCTACCCTGTAAAAGCATTGGGCAATTGTTAGTTAAAAAACCCATTTGCTAATTGTTGATTTTGATAAAAGAATCATTCCACTTAATAAAGATCATTTGTTTTACACCATCATTCAGTAGTTTTCACTGGGTAATCGGCTTTAACCCTTGAGGCTTCCGCCACGTCACCGAACCAAGGTGTAACAGCTATCTTTCAAAAAAGCAGATGGCTTTCTGATACGCTTTCACTGTGTGGATGCTCTCTTTCGAAATGAGCTTTTCTGGAAGAGCTTTCTTCGAAAGAAGCCTGCAGTCTAGACGTAGCCTCAGAAAGGGGTGGACCCAGGAGGCAGAGGGGCACCTGTTATTCTCAGGGCATGTCTAGATTGTCTGCAGCTTTTGAAAGAAGATATGCAAAATTGGCACGATATGGTAAATATGGTAAATTCTTTCAATGCCATTTTCCTAAGAGTTTGTTTGTTAAAAAAAAAAAAAAAAAAAAAAAGCAGTCTAAACATGGCTCTTTTGGGGAAAACCCGTTTTGAAAGAACCCTTCTTCCTAAAAAAATGAGGCATACAGGGTTCTTTTGAAAAAGGGTTTTTTTGGCTCGAAAACCCCTGTCTACATTGCTTTTTCCCCCCACAAAAACAGCTTCTACAAAAGAGATCAGAAGATATGCAAATTGGCAGCTGACACACTGCTCCTTGCTTTCCTTCCGCTGCTTCACCTCTCAGGATAACCATGCCTGGCCCAAGCAGCAAAGAGATGGTTGGACTCTCTTGCTGCCAGGGTCTCACCACCCATCTTCTTCCTGACATCAACAGCTGCCGCCCCTTTCAGCCACTGGTCAGCCTGGGAAGGGAGGCAGGAAATAGGGCCAAGTAGGGAGTCAGGTTGTCAGCTGATGGTCAGGGCAGTGCGTGTGTGTGTTATACACCCGAGTCTTCAATTGCTAGGACACGAGGTCCTGTCGCAGCGGGCGGCCGTAGGGGAGGCCGACGGGTGCCCCGAGAAGTTTTACATCCATGTCTTTGTCCGCTAGGACCGACCGGGGTCCCTTCGCAGCGGGGTCCCTTCGCAGCGGGCAGCTAACAGGCTGACAGACACCCCAGAGTTTGCAGGGGAGAGCTTATTACACCCATGTCTTTAGCTGCTAGGACCAGGGTCCCTCCGCAGCGGGCAGCCTAGGGAAGGCTGACAGGCGCCCCACTGGATCTGTCCCCTGGAGGCGACACGATCCAAACACTCAGCTCTGCCTGTGTCTGCTCCCTATGACCGGCTGAAGTTCTTTTAAATTGTGCTTGGTTCTGTTACAGCAACTGAAGGAGTCAGGTTAAAGCTTAAATAGTTACAGGTTTATTAAAGAAGCTTATAAATCATATGGTTACAATGGCTATTGCTCTATTTCTTAACTGTTAGCAAATATAGATTTTAAAAATGGTTACAAAGAAAATAAAGATAAAAAATAGAAATAATCGTACCAAGTGACAGCTTAATCTTTAAAGAGCTCTAAGTCTATGTGTACACTTAAAACAAAGGACACATCCAGGTACAATTTTTACCCCCTTCTGTGCCTCTCGACTCCAGCATATCCAGCCAGGGCCTGCCCTCAATTCCTAGGAAAGACGAATACGAGGTGGGCGTCCGTGGAACCTCGGGAGGCCAATCACCTAACCCGACCAGCAGATAGATGGTAGATTGACGCTCAGAGTAAGTGTGCTGCTGGACCCATCTTTATACCCATAGGGGCCCGTATCCTCTTTCTTATCTATGGTGCCAAATTGTGTTGGTCCGTCTTTGTGATGCCAGTTCTTACAAGGGAGTTTCAACTTAATTTACACTTGCAAGAGAGATAACTAAATTGTGAGTACTGGACATGCTTTACTGGGCGGGAGATTCCTCCCCCCGGACGAGTGTGTGTGTTCGTATCAATATAGGTTTCAGTCAAGGGCACTCCTCGACAGCCTCTTGGTCAGCAATTAGCTCGATCACCCACATATCTCTGCTTACAGTTGTCCAGGGTCACTGTGAGCTAGCATATCCGGGCTTCCTGTCAAGGCTTCAAAGACTATGCTGATTTTACTGCTCTGTGTGTGCCCTGTATGCTCCAGGCATCTCAGAGGGGACAAGCAAGATGGATGTTACAGGGGTTCCTGTCTGGCTACATTCCACCCCTGATACGACACACCACGTCCTAGGATACAAGATGGCGGTGATGCCAGCACCTCTTGCCCACCTTGGGGGAATCTAAAAGTGCCCAATGGCCAGAATAGAGGGTTCAGGATCTAGGAATTGGCTAGGGTCCTTTCCTAGTGCTGTATATCGAATGTGCACAGAAGAGATAGCTACGTTGACTAGGCGTTTTACAATATATAAGGTTATGCAGAAAATGATTACAACAATTACAATGGTTAGAACAGTGGTTATAACGGAGTGTAGGAAAGGAGTTAGGGAAAGTCCCAGCTGTTGGGCTAACCAATTTAGCCATGAGTTGTTTACATTCTTAGTTACAGCATGTCTTACCCCATACCGTCCGTTGTCACTTCCCTTGCCTCCTCCCCCAGAGTTTATTTTGAGGATTGCGGTAGTCGCTGTCATCCAACCATACCGGTCCCCATCGGAAGATGTCGCTCTTGTTCCACCAGTCATTTGGGCTGAGAAGGACAAACTCGATTCCCAGTTTGGTAGAGAAGTTGAGCATTTAGCAGTTTGTGGCGCCAACGGCAAAGGCGATGGTTTGAATAGCACCTTTGAGCAGGTGTTCTGGTACAGCAGTAACAGTTGAGATGAGGAAGAAAACCATGGCGAGTGGGAGTACGTCTTGTTTCAATAGTCTGTAACTAACAACAGTGGTTGCAAGCGCTACAACAGCAAGCGGTATATATACAAAAGGTTCATGGTGGTTTTCTGGGATCCACACCAGCGTTGGGAGGGATACATCCCACTGGAGCACTGTTCGGGGCCATTGCCTCAGTTTCCTGTAATAAAACATAAGGTTCGCTGGTCTTGGATACAATCCAAGCCTCAGTAATGGTTATTGGTGTCAGCCCAGCATCTGCAGTGGTCCAGACTCCTTTTCCCTTGTAGGAGTGCAGTACACGGGTTTCATGCTCCCAAACTGGGGGCAGGCAAAGCTCATCTCGCCCTGCAGGGCCACTGGCAGCAGCTTCTCTCTGGTGGTGCTGCTGAGAAAAGCACCCTGAGAGAGAAGTGGCAGCCTCAGAACAAGGGGTGCTGGGGCCGCAGTAGCTCAGTGGGGCGAGCGGTAGACTTGTAACCCTTCTGCCGGCAGCAGCCAGGGCTGTTTATTTAA
>CM033444.1:29389949-29552608 GCA_019425775.1 Rafetus swinhoei | reverse complement strand
CATGGGGACAGGCAAAGGGCTCTGGCACTCACATAAGAACGGTAAGACTGGGTCAGGATACTGGGCTAGATGGACCTTTGGTTTGTCTGCTGACTGTGGCCAATGTCAGATGCCCAGAGGCAGGGAACAGAGTAGGTAATCTTCACATGATCCCTCCCCTGTCATCCACCTCCAGGGAAACCATTCCTACCCATCCTGGCTAATAGCCATTGATGGACCTAATCTCCATGAATCTATCTAGCTCTTTTTCGAACCCTGTTAATGTTCTAGCTTTCACCGCATCCTCTGGCAAGGAGTTCCCCAGGCTGACTGTGTGCTGAGTGAATAAAAGCTTCCTTTTGTTTGTGTTAAAACTGCCTATTAATTTCATTTGGTGACTCCTACTTCTTTTATTGTGGGAATAAGTAAATAACTTTTTCCTATTCACTTTTTCTATACCAGTCATGATTTTATAGATCTCTATCCTATCCCCTCTTAGTCTCCTCTTTTCTAAGCTGAGAAGTCCAAGTCTTTTTAATCTCTCTTCATACGGGACCCATTCCAAACCCCTAATCATTTTTGTTGGCCTTTTCTGAACCTTTTAAAGGGAGGGAGTTTCGCTCTGGAGTTTAAAGCTGATACCTACCTCCTCTGCTCCTGCCTCACTGAATCCTTCTGCTCTGGGCCTGACACTGGGGATGGAGCAGCCTGAGCTGGGGGGGGCAGGAGGCTGCAGCCTCTGCACACAAATGAGAAACCAGTGAAGTGGGCCCCATTGCCCAGGCTGAGGCGCTGCAGTGACAGCTCAGCTCAGTCTCAGGGCCCAGGACAGAGGCAGCTCCTTGGTGCCCAGGACTGTCCCAGCCAGAACAGGGCTGCTGAGGAGGGTGAGAAATGGCCCCAGCCGCCCCCAGGGCTGAGCTCTGCCGCTCACACTCTGATTCTCTCCCCCCAGCGACTGTGACTCTGGATCCAGACACGGCTCATCCTGACCTCGTCCTGTCTGGGGATCAGAAATGTGTGAGATGGGAACGTGCACGGCAGCGACTGCCCAGCACCCCAGAGAGATTTGACTCTGTGCCCTGTGTGCTGGGTCGTGAGGGATTCACCTCGGGGAGACATTGTTGGGAGGTGGAGGTGGGGCATGGGGAATGCTGGGCCTTGGGGGTGGCTAGAGAGTCTGTGAGCAGGAAGGGAGGGATCAGCCGTAGCCCTGAGGGAGGGATCTGGGCTGTGCAGCAGTGGGGTGGTCAGTTCTGGGCTCTCACCTCCCCTGTGACCCGCCTGTATCTGAGCCCCCCACACAGGATCCGGGTTTGTCTGGACTATGACCGGCGGCAGGTGACATTTATCAATTCTGGTACTGAGGCCCTGATCTTCTCTTTCCCACCTGGCTCCCTTCCTCGGGAGAGAATCCAACCCTGGCTCCGGGTGTGGCCAGAATCCCAGCTCAGCCTGTGCCCCTGAAATCAGTCTCTCTGGTCTCACACACCTCAGACTCTGTGACCTCACAGGAGTCCTCTGTACCCAGCTCCTGGCTTCTCATCTCTATGGCTATGTCTATACTGCAGCCTTTTTCTGCAAAAACATGCAAATGAGGCTAAGCGTGGAATATTGCTGAGCCTCATTTGCATAAGTAATGAGCTCCCGTTTTTGCACAAGAGGCTTTTACGCAAAAAGGAGCAGTGTAGATGGGCTCCATTTTTCAGGAAGAATGGCTCTTGCACAAGAAGGGGGTTTGTGTGAAAAGGAGCCGTCTGCACTGCTCGTTCTTGCGCAAAAGCCTCTTGCGCAAAAACAGCTGCTCATTACTTTTTCCATCCCTGAACGGAGTGAGTTTGGTCTTGTGCACCAATACTGAGGTCATGAGTGCTTGTTCAGACGAGTGCCATGGAGATTCATATTTAAACATGAGTCTTGTTACTTCTGTACAAATAACTTTTGAATAAATGTTATTTGTTTCTATTGCGTATGAAACAAGACTTTCAGCCTGTCTCCCTAAGTCCAGCAATTGATACCAGCAATTTGAGTGTCATTTCTACGGAGACGTGCTCTGACAATACTGTCTGGCTGCATTACATCAATTGGACAGACGCTAACACCTGATCCAGGTGGCCGTAGAGTGGTCAGGCCTTTTTACTCTCTGCAGCTCAGTTATTTCTCTGCAGGTGGTTTTTTCCAGTTGGTGCTCACATCTTGTTAGACACAAGAGAATCCACATAGAAGAAATCCTTCAGCTGCCCTGACTGTGGGAAAAGCTTCATTTAGATCAGGGGTTCCCAACCTTTTTCAGTCCCCGTACCCCCTTGGCTTTTAGTAAATCTTCCTGTACCCCTTACTCAATATGAAAGGAAACAAATTCTAGAGTTTACCATGCATATGCACATAAGAAATTAAATAAACAGCCCTGGCTGCTGCCGGCAGAAGGGTTACAAGTCTACCGCTCGCCCCACTGAGCTACTGCGGCCCCAGCACCCCTTGTTCTGAGGCTGCCACTTCTCTCTCAGGGTGCTTTTCTCAGCAGCACCACCAGAGAGAAGCTGCTGCCAGTGGCCCTGCAGGGCGAGATGAGCTTTGCCTGCCCCCCCCAGTTTGGGAACGCAAACCCGTGTACTGCACTCCTACAAGGGAAAAGGAGTCTGGACCACTGCAGATGCTGGGCTGACACCAATAACCATTACTGAGGCTTGGATTGTATCCAAGACCAGCGAACCTTATGTTTTATTACAGGAAACTGAGGCAATGGCCCCGAACAGTGCTCCAGTGGGATGTATCCCTCCCAACGCTGGTGTGGATCCCAGAAAACCACCATGAACCTTTTGTATATATACCGCTTGCTGTTGTAGCGCTTGCAACCACTGTTGTTAGTTACAGACTATTGAAACGAGATGTACTCCCACTCGCCATGGTTTTCTTCCTCATCTCAACTGTTACTGCTGTACCAGAACACCTGCTCAAAGGTGCTATTCAAACCATCGCCTTTGCCGTTGGCGCCACAAACTGCTAAATGCTCAACTTCTCTACCAAACTGGGAATCGAGTTTGTCCTTCTCAGCCCAAATGACTGGTGGAACAAGAGCGACATCTTCCGATGGGGACCGGTATGGTTGGATGACAGTGACTACCGCAATCCTCAAAATAAACTCTGGGGGAGGAGGCAAGGGAAGTGACAACGGACGGTATGGGGTAAGACATGCTGTAACTAAGAATGTAAACAACTCATGGCTAAATTGGTTAGCCCAACAGCTGGGACTTTCCCTAACTCCTTTCCTACACTCCGTTATAACCACTGTTCCAACCATTGTAATTGTTGTAATCATTTTCTGCATAACCTTATGTATTGTAAAACGCCTAGTCAACGTAGCTATCTCTTCTGTGCACATTCGATATACAGCACTAGGAAAGGACCCTAGCCAATTCCTAGATCCTGAACCCTCTATTCTGGCCATTGGGCACTTTTAGATTCCCCCCCAAGGTGGGCAAGAGGTGCTGGCATCACCGCCATCTTGTATCCTAGGACGTGGTGTGTTGTATCAGGGGGTGGAATGTAGCCAGACAGGAACCCCCCTGTAACATCCATCTTGCTTGTCCCCCCTCTGAGATGCCTGGAGCATACAGGGCACACACAGAGCAGTAAAATCAGCATAGTCTTTGAAGCCTTGACAGGAAGCCCGGATATGCTAGCTCACAGTGACCCTGGACAACTGTAAGCAGAGATATGTGGGTGATCGAGCTAATTGCTGACCAAGAGGCTGTCGAGGAGTGCCCTTGACTGAAACCTATATTGATACGAACACACACACTTGTCCGGGGGGAGGAATCTCCCGCCCAGTAAAGCATGTCCAGTACTCACAATTTAGTTATCTCTCTTGCAAGTGTAAGTTGAAACTCCCTTGTAAGAACTGGCATCACAAAGACGGACCAACACAATTTGGCACCATAGATAAGAAAGAGGATACGGGCCCCTATGGGTATAAAGATGGGTCCAGCAGCACACTTACTCTGAGCGTCAATCTACCATCTATCTGCTGGTCGGGTTAGGTGATTGGCCTCCCGAGGTTCCACGGGGACGCCCACCTCGTATTCGTCTTTCCTAGGAATTGAGGGGCAGGCCCTGGCTGGATATGCTGGAGTCGAGAGGCACAGAAGGGGGTAAAAATTGTACCTGGATGTGTCCTTTGTTTTAAGTGTACACATAGACTTAGAGCTCTTTAAAGATTAAGCTGTCACTTGGTACGATTATTTCTATTTTTTATCTTTATTTTCTTTGTAACCATTTTTAAAATCTATATTTGCTAACAGTTAAGAAATAGAGCAATAGCCATTGTAACCATATGATTTATAAGCTTCTTTAATAAACCTGTAACTATTTAAGCTTTAACCTGACTCCTTCAGTTGCTGTAACAGAACCAAGCACAATTTAAAAGAACTTCAGCCGGTCATAGGGAGCAGACACAGGCAGAGCTGAGTGTTTGGATCGTGTCGCCTCAGGGGACAGATCCAGTGGGGCGCCTGTCAGCCTTCCCTAGGCTGCCCGCTGCGGAGGGACCCTGGTCCTAGCAGCTAAAGACATGGGTGTAATAAGCTCTCCCTGCAAACTCTGGGGTGTCTGTCAGCCTGTTAGCTGTCAGCCTGTTAGACCCCGCTGCGAAGGGACCCAGTCCTAGCGGACAAAGACATGGATGTAAAACTTCTGGGGCACCCGTCGGCCTCCCCTACGGCCGCCCGCTGCGACAGGACCTCGTGTCCTAGCAATTGAAGACTCGGGTGTATAACACACACACGCACTGCCCTGACCATCAGCTGACAACCTGACTCCCTACTTGGCCCTATTTCCTGCCTCCCTTCCCAGGCTGACCAGTGGCTGAAAGGGGCAGCAGCTGTTGATGTCAGGAAGAAGATGGGTGGTGAGACCCTGGCGGCAAGAGAGTCCAACCGTCTCTTTGCTGCTTGGGCCAGGCATGGTTATCCTGAGAGGTGAAGCAGCGGAAGGAAAGCAAGGAGCAGAGTGTCAGCTGCCAATTTGCATATCTTCTGATTTCTTTTGTAGAAGCTGTTTTTGTGGGGGGAAAAAGCAATGTAGACAGGGGTTTTCGAGCCAAAAAAACCCTTTTTCAAAAGAACCCTGTACACCTCATTTTTTTAGGAAGAAGGGTTCTTTCAAAACGGGTTTTCCCCCCAAAAGAGCCATGTTTAGACTGCTGTTTTTTTTTTTTTTTTTTAACAAACAAACTCTTAGGAAAATGGCATTGAAAGAATTTACCATATTTACCATATCGTGCCAATTTTGCATATCTTCTTTCAAAAGCTGCAGACAATCTAGACATGCCCTGAGAATAACAGGTGCCCCTCTGCCTCCTGGGTCCACCCCTTTCTGAGGCTACGTCTAGACTGCAGGCTTCTTTCGAAGAAAGCTCTTCCAGAAAAGCTCATTTCGAAAGAGAGCATACACACAGTGAAAGCGTATCAGAAAGCCATCTGCTTTTTTGAAAGATAGCTGTTACACCTTGGTTCGGTGACGTGGCGGAAGCCTCAAGGGTTAAAGCCGATTACCCAGTGAAAACTACTGAATGATGGTGTAAAACAAATGATCTTTATTAAGTGGAATGATTCTTTTATCAAAATCAACAATTAGCAAATGGGTTTTTTAACTAACAATTGCCCAATGCTTTTACAGGGTAGAAAACTTGAACACAACTATACCTAACTGATTACAATTCCTTGATTACAGTTCACTTATATTAAATCACTATCCCTAATTTGCTTAAGGCAGTGCAGCATACAAATGAAAATACAAAAACAAAGCCAAAATAATAACAATAAAAAGGCCACCCACAGCCAATGTTACTTTAGGACAGCTGGTGGAGTTAGTCATTGATTTTTGCTGTTACAAGTTAACAACTCCTGGGTTTTTCTTCTAACACTTGTACCTGGACTAAAACATAACAGTATCACACAGCACAAAATCACACTATCTATACAATGCAATTCATATAACTTGCTTATACCTCACAAGATTACAAGATATGATTAATGCAGCTTAACTACTAAGCTAACAATTGATAGATTTAAGTAATACTTACAAATCCAGCAACGATAACAACATGAAGACACACAAAAACTCGGAGCATGCTCAGGACTCGCGCACCCTTACTTTTACTCGGAGGGTGGGGAAGGTAGCCTCAGGTTGATCAATCCTTTAGCCGGGCAAAAAAACACGTGCTTTCAATACACGGAACCTCTGTCGAACAAAGGGGTTGAGGGTATTTTATACAAAAATTCGATATCTAATGCCATGCTAGGGTCTGCATTTGGCAGGCTCTGATAGGCTGGTAATGAGGTAGTATGATAATACTGCCCTATAGGAGTTTTCGTGATGCATGCGTGATCCCCTCGTGGACAGGACCAGATGGGGCATGGTCAGTGTGAGACAGTTGTGCTTTATTACCTTATGTTTATTTCCCTTGCCTTAAGGACCGGTCAAGCCACGGTCAAACGAGCCTTATCCGTTAATTACAGCTGGGCACTATCTAGTCATGCTCACCTCCCTGTTTTTCGGAACCTGTGAGTCCCAGGATGCCTGTAAGGTTAAATTCCGTTCACAGAAAGCTGCATTGTACTTCCCATGCTCCTCTGAGTACATCACGGTCTGGGTTTTCTGTGAGGGGCCTTGTGTGGCAGGATGGGCTATACGCGAAGGCCATGGTCAGAAAAAGCCTGCTCTACAACAATAGCGTCCACATTGTTGCATTCTATCTCACATTTCAGTTGTGATTACTAGCACAGAGTGGCGGAAGCCTCTTCTTTTGAAAAAACTTCCTCTTCTGAGTCCACCCTTGCCTTTTCCTGAAAATACTTTTTTGGAAAAAGGCTTCCTCATAGAAGAGGTTTACCGCCATCAGAAGACCCTTCTGTTCTTTTGACTTTCAGTGGCCCCTCTGCCAGAGATCTAACGTGGACGTGCTATGTCAATTTGGAGCCCCAGGAAGCACTGGGGAGTAATGACCTTCAATGGCCCTAGGGAGGAGAGATTTTGAAATAGCAGCACTGGAGCATCCACACTACGGCTATTTAGCATCACTGGCTCGGGTTTCTCTCCTCAGCATGCTGCAGACAAAGCCCTTGTGTGTTAAAGGGCCTCAGGAATCCCAGAGCAGATGGAGCTGGGATTCTAGTCCCATTGACCCCCTCAACACACACACACGGTCCCACCCCAAGCCTTCCCCACATCCCTAATCCTGTGCCCTGACTTCTCTACCTCCCACATCCTTACCCCTGCCCTGATCCCCACCACCACACTCACATGCTCCCCAAATCCCTGCCCTGAGCCTCCAACACTCCAATCCACATTTTCTTACAGGTACTGTCCTAACACAACTGCTCCCCAACTTCCTGCCTTGAGCCTTCCCCACCCGAGGGTGGTGCCTCCTCCTTCTTCCTACTTTGTCTCCCCAAAAGCCAGCCATGCTGGGGCAGGAAGCTGCTGGGACTCAGCCTCCCTTTGCCTGGCAGTGAGAGAAGCAGTGGACACAGGCTCCAAGCTGGCAGAGCTGCCCCAATGGGAAAGTGCCTGCTACACAGGGGAGAGGCAGTGACTCCTTTCACATGGTCCCCAGCCAGCTCCCTGGGGGTGGGGCATTGACTGCTTCCTTGCCGACCTAACAAAAGAACTCTTTGCCCTGCCTCCTTGATCCTCCCCACAAAGCTGATTGGCTCACAGAAAGTGCCACTCACGGGCACAATCGCTCAGCTCCCTGGCATGCACTGAGTGATGGAGCAAACTGATGGGAGGTGTCGGTAGAGCAGGTCACCCACCCGGCCCCTGAGCTCAGCCCATGCTGGATGCAGCCAGACAGCTGGGAGGAAGCCATAGCTGGGTAGGACCAGGGGATGGGAAAGGGGCGAGGCAGAGAACAGAGACAGGGGAGCAGTAAAGAACATCCATGAACCCAGCCTAACCGCTTGGCCGGCTGCCATGTGAACCACAACTCCACCTGCCACCAGCCCACAGTACTTTCCCCATCCTGCAACCCAGCCCCACAGCTGCTTAATGAGCCCTGCTCAGCCAGGGGCTCCGGACTCTGCCCACGGAGCTGCCATGTCTTTTCCAGAGCCCTTAGGCTGGCACCAGGGAGGCCTGAGTCCAGGCCAATGGAGCCCAGTGAGGGCGGAGGGAAGGGCTGGTACTTGGGGGTGGGGCCAGGGGCTGTTCTGAAAGGCTGCAGTCGCCGTTCGACCCTTTTGTCCTTCCCTGTCTCACCCCAGCACTGAGCAACACTCAGTGTCGGTCTGAGCATCCGTCCTGCTCTGGGACGTGTCTCTGTGGCCAGAGCCTGCGTAGGCGGCTCCAGCAGTGAGGCCCCTCCCTGGCAGCACCAAGCAGCGCTGGTGCGTCTACACAGCAGTTTTATTCTGAAATAACAATCCGAGCGTCTACCCAGCAATTCCACTATTTTTAAATAAATTTGAAACACCGGATGGCTTATTCCAACTTCTGTAAACCTCATTCCACGAGGGATAACGTCTCTTCTGAAATAGCTATTTTGAAATAGACGTCGTGTGGATGCTCCACCGCTGCTATTTTGAAATAGCTCCTCCCCAGGGCCTCGGACTAACTTGGACTTATTTTGAGGCTTCCCTGGAGTGTAGATGTGCTATTAAAAAAAAAAATTCAAAATAGCTTTTTTTCTAAATAAGCGCACTGTGTAGACGTACCCTCAGAGCTGAGTGAAGTGGGGCAGGACCAGGAGAAGGCTCCATGACTATATAAGAAGGAGGCTGTGCCCTGATAAATTGTTGCCTCTCCGAGGTGCCCAGGCCTGGTGCATCATTCCCCCAAATTACTGAGTGGGGTCTGGAGCACCACTGGTGGTGAGGGTGAAAGCACAGGGTCTGTAACATCTGCTAGTCCAAAGAAAAGTGGCTGCTTTCCCTGCTTGGGAACCTAACCCAAGCTGCAGCAGTGAGAGTGCTGAATCCCAGCCACTAGACCACCAGGGGATGCAAGCTGCTGCTTTTTCTCAGCCTGACATCACCTACCACACAGAATTCAAACAGAAAACCTGGTTCCCAGAGCTCAGGGGGAGGTTGAGGGTCTCATTGCTGAGCCGTGGGGTTCAGCATCAAACCAGCACCTGCCTGTGGGGCCTGTAATTGTGCTGGAGTCTGGCTACTCTTGTGTGTGGACAATAGGAAACAAACAGTCTGGTGGCCCACACAGAGAACCGTGTTGGGATGACGTAGAGGTGGCTTAGGACTCTGTCCTGCTGCCTACAACAAATCCTTCAGGCACAGCATGGTACTGGGTGGAAGTAGTGTCACTTGTGCAGCAGTGCAGACTAGTTTGCATATTGAACACTGATGCCAAATGAACTCTTGGGAGAAAGAGGCTCCTTGTTACAAATTCAACACTTGGTACCACAAGGTTTGTAAGGCCTGTGCTTGGTTCTTTGGTTTGAAGCAAAGGGCTTGTTCTTACTGCTCAGGGGCTCCAGTAATAAGACTCTACATGGTCAGGGGGATTGGCCTTTTTTCTTCCTTTAATCTCACTGTGACATTAATATAGTCGGCTTTGTCTTTAATGCCACAGTGACCCCTAACCCAGCAGGCTTCTTATGGTTCCAATTAACTTGAATTCATGGTCCCTAGAATGTGGCATTGAATTAGCAGAGATGCATTATTCACAGATGCAAGAAGGCTAAAGGGTCTATTCACCCCCTGATCTCTTAGCTCCCACCCCTGGACCACTTAGGCCCTGCTCGGCTGTCACTGGAATGTCCACCCTTGGGGATCGTGCATCTGGGATAAAGAGGGAGACGTGACTGGAAGGGTATGTCATGGGTGTCATGTGACCCCTCTAAGAACTCCTCCCGCCACCCTCTACCAATAAGGAAGGGTTTTGCTTTCATAGGACCACCCCTGAGAACCAATTTGACCAATAAAAGGGGCTGTTCTAGGACCAGTTGACCCACCCAGAAGTGGGTCATGTGATCCCTGTAAGAGCTTCTCCTGCCATTCTCTACCAATCAGGAAGCGTTTTGCCTCCATATAGCCATCCCGAGAGCTGATTTGACCAATTTGGGGGGGGGGAGGGGCAGTTCTGGGGCAGGTTGATCCACCCAGAAGTGGGTCATGTGACCCCTCTAAAAACTTCCCCCACCTTCCTCTAGCAATCAGAGCATAACACTTCTAGCGCCGCACAAAAGAGGCCATCTTGTTCCAAAAGCACGTGTTTCAGAAATCATGGAAATGCTTAGGGGGAACATGAATTTTTCACCACCCCATCAGAACTTTGGACTTTGTTTTAGTGCCAACGCCCTTGGACTTCACACGGAGAAAGCGTTACACCAGTGATAGTTCAGAGGAGGAGGGAGAAGCCCTTTGGCCTGGCCACTGATGGATACAACAGAATCCAAACCCCAAACACAACTGCTTACCAGGTAGCCTGATAAGCCAGATGGCCTGGAGCAAGAAGGTGCTCATGACTCCCAGGAGTCGGACAAGGTTAATGGAAAAGAAATCAAAGAGGTAAATGAACAATTGAGATTAGAGCAGGGGGATGAGGAACCAACCGGGACTGTGAAAATCTAAAAAAAATGACCAGAAGTTCTTATGTTATTTCTTTCTGGCAATCTCTCGACAGTGCCTTTCTAGATGACCCTAAGGCCCAGGACAGCATTGTATCAGACAAGGAAGATGAACTGGACCCATTTTGTTTTTGCTCAACACTGATACAAATCATTGAAGAGAACGCCAAGGATGACGGCTTTGAAGAATTCAGGAGGAGATTTGGCATGGAACTAGCTGAGCCAGTGCCACATCATATGAGTAAAAAAGTCATATGCTCGATTGTACCTGTTGGTGCTTATGCCGTCCTTAATCATTGTCTTAGGGAAGAGCTTTTTGAAGACTGAGGGCTGTGTCCTAGATGCGCCAGCCCAGCGGCACCATGACTGCGTAGACTTGGACTTCAGAGGATATAAACTGCAAGCTCCAGGACCTATGTGTTGAACTGTATTTGGAAAGCTTAAATACGCTGATTGCCATAGGTTATGCTATGCAATGTCTGTGCTTAACTCAAGAACATTTAGCACAAGGGGTGACCTTGGTAAATGCAGTGCAATGCAGTTGAAACCCTGACAGTGTTTTAAAGACAATGACCAAGCCAGAAGACGCCTGCTTAGAGTGTTATACTGACCGTCTGGAGTGTACCCAAAGTTACAGAACCCTGCTTAGGAAAAAGACTATTTGTAAGGTATCTAAAAGGATTAAGTTAGAGAATGGTGAGGGAACCTACATGAGATATAAAACTTGGTAGCTGTAAATATAAACATCTATTGAAAAGGGCTTTTGTCACGATCTTCTGTCAGAAGGTCTGTGTGGCCCTTAAATGAGATGCTGTGGCCTGTATGTCTTTTAAATAAAATAACAATAAAAAAATAAAGTTTGTGAGAACCCACTTTGTATAAAGGGTCCCATTTTACTGAAAAACCTTGAAAGTCCTGTAGGTGCTGGGGGACTCCCAAATAAGAAAGTCCTGTGGTTTGGGACCTCAAAAATGTTTATTTTAAATAAAAGAAAACCCAAACCCCCATAGCCAGGATCTCTCAGACCTGTGTCTGAGTTCAACAGAGCTGACTCATCCTGTTGAACTCAATGGTTTAACCACACCTCACTGAATAGCAAGGGGGCTCTAGTCAATGGTTAGGTCTAGTGTGACCACCTGTCCTTGTTGAGGTTAGAGCTAATCGTGTTAGTGTTCAGTGATTAATTTCAACGGGCCTCCATTAAGAGAAGTGGTTGGATGGGTGGGGGTGGATGAGTTCTGATGAATGTGAAATGAAATGAAACCTCAGGAGTTCGCAGACCCTATTGGACAGTTTAAATATACGCCAGGAGTTTGTAGAAAACTATTGGACAGTTTAAATTTCACCTAGGAGTTTGTAAAACTCTACTGAGCCATTTAAAATAAAACCCCAGGAGCTGGCCAAATGCTATGAGTCATTGTTTCTAGCAACTCAGGGACATTACAATAATATATTTACTACAACCCGCCTCCTCAAGGTCTAACCCCAAAACTGAAATCTTTCAAGGGCCCCCAAATTTTCCACCATAATTTAGAACAAGCAATTGCTGTTAAAATGGTCAAATGTTAAAAACCTATGGCTGTGTCTACATTGGCATGATTTTGCGCAAAAGCAGCCGCTTTTAAAAAACATGCTGCCTGTCTACACTGGCGAGGAGTTCTTGCAAGAACACTGACATTCTAGTATGAAATCAGGGCTTCACAAGAAGAACTATGATGCTCCTGCTCAGGAATAAGCCCTCTTGCGCAACTGTTGGTGCACAAGAGGGCTTATTCCTGAGCAGAAGCATCATTGTTCTTCCACAAGAAGCCCTGATTTCATACATTAGAATGTCAGTGTTCTTGCGCAAGAACTCCTCGCCAGTGTAGACAGGCAACATAATTTCTTGCGCAAGAAAGCCCAATGGTTAAAATGGCCATCAGAGCTTTCTTGCGCAAGAGAGCATCTACACTAGCACGGATGCTCTTGCACAAAAGCACATCTCTTGTGCAAAGGCACATGCCAGTATAGACACTCTCTTGCGCAAATACTCTAACACAAAAATTCTTGCGTTAAAGAGTATTTGCGCAAAATCTTGCCAATGTAGACGTAGCCCTTAGGTTTTTGTAGAGTACTTTCTATGCTTGTGATATATTTTGAAATAAAATGTAAGAATTATTTAAAAAATCATTGATATTTGCAAAGGGCCCTCATTCAGGAGAAGGTACAGTAACATTAAAGATTGTTATGTATGATGATTTACTGTTTAATGCTGTAGGAAGGCCCTACAGAGCTCTTGTTTTCACTGAAACAGAAAAAGGAAAATGTATATTAAACTTAAAAAAATAAAAAGAGGAACCCACAAAGGTCTACCCCAAACTGAAATGTTTCAAGTGTCTTCAATTCTGGGACCTCCTCCCAAGCAGCCCATTTATGCAGACAACTTAATCCCCTCCTCCCTTCAGAAAAAGCAGGACATTTGGAGAGGGATGCTGAAATTCTTTAAACTATCTAGTAATTCAGAGTTGTGGTGATTTAATCAAACCTAGCTGCAGACTTTGAAGTTTTGGAACAAAGAATTGGTGCTTACTAAATAATAGTATCTTTTTTTTTTTTTTCAGTGTGATCTGTTCAGCATGGAAACAGCAACTTCAAGCTATATTTTATCATCAGACCAAGGTAAAACCAGTTTAACTATAGTTGTGCTTAATACTGTTATTTTTTTTAAAAAGGCATTACATAGGTAGCAAAGAGATTTGATGCATTTTGGGGAATACTACTAACTCCATTTTTGCTTGTTCTTTATTCCATAGGCCCAAATATACATAGGGGAAAACAGAACAGCCCGGTGCCAGCAGGCCTTTATCCTGTGGTAGAAGGTAACTGTCTATATTTTTTTTAAAGCGATGTGTGTTATAATTTTTTCTTTTAATTAAATGTAATAGTTAAATTGTGAGTTAGGAGCTTTTCAAGACTTAAGTGTGGGGAAGCATATTGGCGCGTATGAACTGGTGGGGGAGCTTTTAGGGGTGCTATGGGCTTGTGAGAGACACACGTGTGTTTTTAAAATGTATGATGGCAGGCAAAATGGATGGTTTTTAGAGTATTTAGTGTGTTTCTTTTTCTGTGCAAAATGTGTTTTTAAAATAGATATTCAGTTTTGAGTTGGGGGCCTATGCTAGAAGTATTTTTATTTCAAAGCAGTTTGGTTTGTATTACAAAAATGTGGTGTGTTTTTACATGGGCTGTTTATCTTAAAAGAGCTGGCTTTAGTGTTTAAGTTGTTAGTGATTATGGGGACTATGCTACAGATAAGTGTTTGGGTGGTTTTTTTTAAAGTATTTTGTTGCCAGCTATTGGTTTAATGTATTTCAAATGGCTTAGGATTAGGGGTTTGCTTTTAAAAATTATATTGTTGCAAATGGTTTAAAAACTGCTAGGGAGAGTTTTTTGGGAGGTCTATTATGTGGTCTGTGCCAGACACAGGTGTGTTTTTAAACCATATGTTGGCCAACAGCTGATTTAGATTATTTGGTGGGTTTCTTTTTCTGTGCAAAAAAATGTTTTTTCAAAATAGATGTTCAGTTCTGAGTTAGGGTGGGAGGGGGCTATGCTAGAAGTATTTTTGTTTCAAAGCAGCTTGGTTTGTACTTTACAAAAATGTGATGTGTTTTTACATGGGTTGTTTATCTTAAAGGAGCTAGCTTTAATGTTTAAGTTGTTGGTGATTCAAGGGTTTATGCTAGAGATAAGTGGGTTTTTGTAAAGTATTTCATTGCAAACTGTTGGTTAAAAGTGTTTCAAAAGGTTGGTTATGTGTGTGTGCATGTGCGCATGTAAGTTGGGGGGGATGTGCAATACATAGGTATTTTTAAAAAACATAGTTGTACATGGTTTTCAATTGCTGGGGAGTTTTGAGGGTTTTGTTTGTTGGGGGGTGTCAGAGACTGTTAGGGGAATTGTGTAATACGTAGCTTGTTTTTTTAAATTGTTGCACATGGTTTTAAACTGCTAGGAGTTTTTAGGGGTGTTTGATTGTTTGGGGTTTTTGGGGGGTGTCCCTGCACACACACTCTGGTTTTATTCAAGCAGTTTTTGAAAGTATATTGCTGGGGATGATGGTAGGGATGTTTGAATACATGGTTGCAAACAGTTGGTTTGGTGTTTGTGTTTTGTTTTTTTTTTCAAACGCTGCAAAATGTGATGTGTGCTTTTAAAAAAAAATATGGTAGCAATAAAAACCGGTGTTTGGGGGGGGGGAGGACCTGCTTTTGAACCAGCTCCCCCAGCACCGGCTCGTGCCCCAGGAAGGCGGGGGGGGGGACTCGTTGGGTTCCTACTGGGGTGCCCAGGAGCACGTGCCTGTCGGGCGGGGGACCAGCTGCTCACGCCCCACGCGCAAACCCGGTGGAGCCTCCCCACTCCCCGTAGAGGTGCGAGAGCCCCGCCCTAACGGTGACGCGGCGAGGCTGGGGCTGGTCACATGTCAGCACCAGCCCGCGCGGACAAGGTAAATCCTGCAACAGTGAGGAGCCCCCCGGCCCCTCGCGCTGTTCCACGCGCTGCAAATGCCCCGCCCAAGGCCCGGCCCGGTCTGAGCTAAGCCCTGGTGCTGTACCGCCACCGGAGTCACTGACCCGCTGCGCACGCGCGGTCTGAGCCCCCCCCTCCCCATTCCGCTCCGACCGGGCCGGGTTTTCAGTGCGTCCCCGCCCCTCCACTGCTAATCACTCCTGTTCTTCCTCAGGCCCCTCCCACCTCGGTGCCATTGGCCGCTGGGCGGAGCCCGCAGCAGCGTCTGACGTCACGCGCGGACTGAGGGAGGCTGCAGCTGTCACTGCGCATGCGCCGTGTTGCATGAAGGCGCGAGTTCTGAGGGAACCGTTGGTGCCGTTGCTGGCTGAGGGCCGCTTCTGGGATGCGCTGGGTTGGGGCAGGAGCAGTTGGGGGAGCCGCTGTGAGGCGGGGCGGTGCCTGGCCAAGGGGATCAAGAAGATGATGATGGGGGGGCGGGGCAGGTGACGGGTCAGATGGGCTGGGGGCTGCTCAGGCCGGAGCGGATCAATCGCTGGCGGGAGAGGTTTTGCCCTGGGACGGCTGCTTGTGGGTGTGTGGTTGGGGAAGTGTCAGAGATCACGTAAAGCAGGCAGGAGCTTGGTGGGGTATTTCTCTGGCTCGGGCCCGCCCTGCCTGCCAGTCAGACCTGCTGGCCCAGCCAGGGTCTCCCACGGACCTGGCTGCCCTGAGATGTCAGTAGCCGACTAGATCGTCACCTCCTTGGGTCTCTGGGCCTGGTTCAGTTCTGGCAACTCCAGCTGGGCCAATGGAATCCACAGCTGCTGAGCTGTCTCTGGGGGCTGTGGGGCAGCCCAGGGGGGCTCAGGCATGTGGGGAGGGGTCCCTGGTTACTGCGCAGGCAGAGGAGGCTGGTGTCTGTCTCTGCTCAGGGTACAGAGCCCCAGAGCTGGTTGAGTTTCCTGGGCTGGATGTTGCTATTTCTGACAATGATCTGGGAGCCCAGGCTGAGCAGCGGGTCTGTAGCAGAGAGACACGTTCACCACAGTCCCTCTGTGCCCATCCCGGGTGGGGACGCTCCTCAGTGTATGTTAACTCTCCCCTGTGGGAAGCCCCAGGCTCTGCTGGCATCAGCTCCAGGTGACGGGGAGAGAACTGGGGGACAAAGCTTGGGAGGGGCAGGAAAGTGACTCAGCCAAACCAGCCTCTTCCAGCATGAGTTTGTGCTGGAGGAGAGGTGGGTCGCTGTGTGTCTGTGGGTCTCAGACCTGCTGCCTCAGTGATACAGCCAGCCTCCCTCTGGTGAGCCACTGCCCATGGGCACTGGGCAGGCACCAACGCCCCCAGCAGAGGGGAGAGGGCAGGAGACGGGAAGGGGCCTGGGAAAACCAGAAGGGCAGCAGGCACAGGAAGTAGAGAGAGAGGCTCCCAGCTCCCAACCTGCCCAGACCCATTCACTGTGTCACCCTGGGCAGATTGTCTTGGGGGCAGAGGGCAGGGAAGGAAAAGCTAGCTCCTGCCCCTCCCAGCCCCCATGTGATGGGGTGTGGTGCTGCTCTCAAGGACAATATTGGGGAATCCCCCAGAGAGGCAGGTTTAGAACTTCTGCTCTTTTCTAGCATTTGTCTCGGAGACTGTCCCAGGGAGGGTGTAAAAGTGCTTGGTGAGCTCAGCACTGGTGGGAGGGGCCAGGCCTGTGTTATAACCAGGGCTCGACAAATCAGGCACTCTACTCAGATTTTAGCCCGGTGCGGCCGCGCAGCGTGGTCCGCACATGCGCAGTGTGCACTTCTGCGCAGCTGGCGAGCGGGACTCTCTGCCGCTTGGTGAGCCCTGGTTATAACTACACAATTGAGGGTTTCCCAGCATGGCAGAGCCTAGAGTGTCTCCCTGCAGAGAGGGAGCTTGGGGGAATTGGTGTGAATGGACCAAACCTCCTTTGGAAACCTCCCCAATTGCCCCTCTCGCCCTGACAGGTTGAAGACTCACGTCCACACTTAGCTCCGGATCATCCCATCTTGCAGGAGGCAGGGCAGGGAAATGGCTGTGGTGGAGCTGGCTCAGGTAGGGGATTTTGTGGGGAGCTGCAGGGGGGGTTATTGTAGAGGGGAAGGAAATACACAGAGTGATGCAGGGAGGGGACAGGGTGGGATAAACCTGCTGGGACTTGCTCAGCCTAGGGCCTGATGGTCTGAACAGGCCCATTGGGAGAGGGTGTGAATGTTCACCCATTTCTGAAAGAGGAAACAACTCACGGACAGGGCTGGGAAAACTCCATTGGTCCATCAAAGGCTGTTAGCCAGGCTGGGCAGGGAGGGTGTCCCGAGCGTCCATTTGCCAGAAGCTGGGAATGGGCGATGGAGTGGATCATTGGGTGGTTCCCTGTTCTGTTCATTCCCTCTGGGACACCTGCACTGGCCACTGCCGGCAGACAGGACACTGGGCTAGAAAGGTCTGACCCAGCCTGGATGTTCCTGTTGCTGTTTCTCACGCTGAAGACAGCTTACTAGTCAGCAGCTGCCATGAACTAGGAAGGTGCTGGGGTTCTTGCCCCTGTTGCCTGTGCTCTGCTCCCACCTCAGCCTGTGCCTGGCAGGTGGGTGACTGAGAAGACCCTGCCTAGCTCCATCTGCTGGGAGGCACAAGGAGCTCTCCCCTCTCTCTCTCTCCTCCTGGCCTCTCTGGGCAGGGCAGGGTGGAATTCTGCTTAAGGATGTTAAAGATTAGATGACTATCTGATAAGCATTTGCTTATCAGATACTAATGTCGACAAGTCAACCCCCTCCCCCCCTTGCTGCCTCTATGAAATAGAGGTGGTTGGGGGGGGCGATACTTCAAAGTGGCCGTGCTGCACAGCTGCGCGGCCACTTTGAAACCCTAAGGCAGGCTGCCCCTATAAAACGCAGCCTCTGGGTGGGATTCAAAGGGGCAGCTCTGGAGCGCGGGATCAGCTGGGAATTTCCAGCTGATCCTGGGTTCCCCATGGCATTTCCCCAGAATTTAGGATCAGCTGGGGTTTGATGCAGCACTTCTCTGGAACCCGGCATCATCAGGGGACTCCCCAGCTGATTCCACGTCCTGGGGAAATGCCACAGGGAGCCCGGGGTCATCTGGGGAGTCCTCAGCTGACTCCCAGCTCCCCTCCTGCCCCTTTGAATTGCACGGAGGTGGCAGTTCTAAAGGGGCAGCTGCCACACTGCTAATCAGCTGTACAGTGGCTGTCCCTTTGAAACTGCCACCTCTGTGCAATACAAATGGATGCAGGGGAGCCCGGGCTCAGGTGGGGACTCCCCATCTGACCCTGGGCTCCGCGGCTGCCTCCTTGAATTGCATGTAGATGGTGTTTTAAAGGGGCAGCCTGCCACACAGCTGATCCCCACCAAGCTCCTGCAGTGTCCCTACTCTCTGCGTCCGCCAGCCCCTCCCCATGCCTGGATCAGCCCCCGCTACACCCCAACAAGCTCTCCCCGTGCCCGATCCTGCTACCCCCCACCAACTCCTTCTCATGCTCAGCCCCAGCAGCGCCTCCCCAGCCACTGCACCCTGCCAGGCCCACCCCATTCCCACTCAGGTCCCTGCTGCACCCCCTGCCCATAGCACCCTGCCAGTCCCTTCCCAGGCCAGGTCCCAGCAGCTCCCCATGTCCACTGCGCGCCCATCCCATCCCCTCCCCGTACCCAGTCCCAGCAGCACCTCATGCCTGTTGTGCCCTCATCCCCTCCCCAGTCCCTGCAGTGCCTCCCGTCTGCTGTGCTCTTCCTTCATCTTCCAGACTTCTTCCAAGATCACCTCCTCATCTTCCTTCTGAAAAACCACATCCTCCTTCTTCTCCAGAGCCAGTCCTAGTCCTCACCCTTGTCCTCTTCCAGGAGCAGGACCTACCATTCTCCTTCTCCTGCTCCATGCTCAGGACCTCTTCGTTCGCAGTGGCTAGGCCCTGCTTGTTCTTCTTCCCTTCTTTCTCCTCCTCCATGGGCAGGTCCCGCATCTCCTCCTTGGCTCTCCCTTCCTCGCTGCTCTCGCTTTATCCCCTTCCTTTGTGGACAGGCTCTCGCCAAAGGTCTCAACAGTCAGGTTCTCCTCTTCCTCTCTCCATCCCATTCTCCTCTCGTCCACGTCTGGGGGCAGGTTGTCCTCATCCTCCTCCGCTTCCTCCTTCTCTGTGTGGTCCTCCTCTTTCTCCTCCTCTTCCTTCAGGTCTTTCTCCATCTCTTCCCTTTCCAGGCCCTTGCTTCCATCCACCTTCTTTGCCAGCTTGCTGGGGACCCCTGCATTGGGCAGAGAAGGGAGGACGTGACCTCTCCTGCTGCTGGGGAAGGGGAAGGACAGAGCAGCAGTGACCCACTTCTCAGACCCCCATCCCATACTGGGCCCATCAGTGTGACTCCCATGGGTCTCATTGGGTGAGTGGTTCAGGCCAGACCCCCAGGTGGGATCCCCCAGTGACTGAGGGGCAAGGGATTATGGGGGTTAACAGTCCCCTCTGCCTCCCGGTGCCCAGGGTCTCCTCCCTCACCTGCAGTGGGGCAGCACTTGGCATTCATGTCCCAGGAAGTTCCTGGGGAGTGAGGGCAGATCCCAATGGCGTCAGCCGTGGGGTTGAGGCTGGGATCAGCCATCTCCAGCCTAGGGCAGACAGGTTGGTCTCCAGGAAGCTGGTAGGGTGGTGCCTCCTGCTGTGCCATGGGGCTGGCTGCCTGGGGCCGGGTCTGCCAGCAAAAGGGGCCCCACAGACACGATGTCTGGCTCTCATCGGGGCTGGATCCCTCCTGGACCAGCAGCACCTAGGCCTGTTCAGTCGCAGGCCTGGTCTGGTCTTTCTGCCCTTGGCACCAGCCCTGTGAGCAGGTCTCCTGGTGAGTGGGACCAGGCACAGCCAGCTCCTGCATTGACGTGGGGATGCTTTTGCCCCAGACGAGGTGGAGGGGCAGCTCTCTGTCTGGGGACGCTGGCAGCTGCCCTCTGGCTGCGGGCCACCTGCCCGGCCTTTCGCCTCAGGAACCTCCTCAGCAGTTCCATCCTGCAACCAAACCGGGAGCAGCCGTGAGTGTGGGCAATGCAGCCTCTGGCCTATGGGCTCTCAGCCTCCTCCCCCACCCCTACTAGGCTGACTCCCCTTCCCCCCATACTCTGTGGGGCTCCTGCCTTGGGCTCTGCACACGTGGCAGGAGCTGATAGGACAGGCTGCCTCACAGCTGCCTGGCACCCCCCATGGTGAGAGCAGACACCCCTTCCACCGAGGGCAGGGACTCCAGAGGCAGAGCGTGCTGGGCCAGGGAAGAGGGGGATGGGGCCCAGGACAGAACAGGAGGAACCAGCATGAAACACACAAGTGGGACTTTTACTCCTGCCCCCCAGGGTGGAGGAGGGACTCAGCCCCATCTGGCTCCAGCCCCTTCCCGGCACAAGGGGAGCTGCGGGTCAGTCTCTAGGAGAGAGGCTGCCCTGTGCTCATTGGGCGGCTTGGCATCCCCCATGAAGCAAGCCAACGGAGCCGCTTACCAGGTCTCCCTGCTCTGCAGTCCCAGGTGCTGTTGGGGTGGCTCTCGGTAGCCGGACTCCTCCCCTCTGGGGGCTGGTATCTGCGGCTGGCAGACGTGGCCCTGAGGCCCCGGTGAGGTTCTGCAGTGGTTTCAGTCGAAGTCTGGGAAGGTCTGTGGGCACCTCTCAGGCGTGCTCTCCCACTGCTGCACTGCACCGACGACTGCTGGACGAATGTAAACCAGGCCCTTTGTCTGAGCTCTGGCTTCTGATTGGCCAGGCGGCAGCACCTGCATGTTCCAGCTGCACCCAGCATTCTAGGCAGGGTCCGAGTCACACGTGGAACAACGGGGCCCAGGCTGCTTGGGGGGGGCCTGGAAAAATCTCACCGTGTTCATGCAGGATGATAGAGCTGCTGCCTGCTCCCTTCTGCTGGCCCTGCCTGGAGTCAGGCATCTTGGATGAGCCAGTGGGGGGATCCACTAGTGTGAGCAGCCGGGGGGCGCTTTGTGATCTCTGGGGCAGGAGGAGAGTCCTCGACTGCAGCTTCTCACAGCTGCCTGGGTGACTCTTCCTGACCCCGTGTGGGCTGGGCACTCCTATCCCTGCCTCCAGGTGACCCACAGGAGCAGCTGTGAGGAGCAGCAGAGTTGTGGACGCTCCACCCGCCCTGGACTGGAGCTCTGGGAGGTGGGGACATGGGCAGGGGCCTGCTTTCCCTCCACCCCAACGCCCACCCCACGCAGGAAGACGGGTGAGCTCCCGGCTTCTGCTCCCTCTTCTGGCTTGGGGATATTAAGTGCCTGGGCAGGGCTGGGACATCAGGGGGTTGGGAGCCCACCGCTTTGGAGAGGGGCCCGGTGCTCTTGGTGGGGATGCCTGCTCCTGGCTGGAGCCATCCCACCCTGAGCCCAAGCTGAGCTGTGAGGACAGGGTCTGTAATTGCAGCACCTCAGCAACTAGGCAAACAGAGATGAAGGGAGGGGGGCAGGGATGGGGAGCTCCCTGTAGCCAGGAGATCTGGGGAAATCCTCCCTCCTTGTATCCACAGAACAGCCCCAGGAAATGCAACTCTCCGCCGTGAGGGTAAGGGGTCTGTGTGATACTGCTCAAGAAGAGAAACAAGGAACAGTCCAGCCCTCCCACGCACCCTGGAAAGTCCAGCTCCTCTTCCTCGACCCCAGTGATGAATCCTTTCCCTCCCAGGAGGGTCCCATTCTCTCCGCTACTTGGCCCGGCTTTTTCCTGTGTTTTTATTTTCCCAGCCTGTGTGGAGGCCCTTATCTCTGGGTAAGCAGGGTCTGGAGAAATACTTCCATTGCAGCCACCCGGAATGGGAGAGAAACCCTGGCTGTGTCTCTGTGGATAGTGTTTGCTCTGGTTTTGATGAGATATGTTAGATCGGGTGGCCAACCCACAGCTCATGAGCCACATGTGATTCTTCAAAGAAAAATTATGCATCTGCACCAGTGGCTCTTCAAGGGGCAGCATGTTTCTGTGTGAAAGAGACAGAGCCACGGCATCCCATGTATCCTTTTTTTTCTCAATTTTTTTCCCTTGGCTCTTTGTGCTGTATCCACCACTATTTTGGCTCTTCGTTTGTAATGGGTTGGGCACCCTGTGTTAGATATTCAGTTGGTGGAGTGGTGTTTACAGACCTTTTTCAGATCCCCACTTAGTCTCCTCATTTCTAAGATGAAAACCCCAGTCTTTTTAATCTCTGGTAAAAAAATTACTGTGCCCCTTTTTAAGACAGTTACTGATAGCTTTGGATCTAAAAGCAAGCTAGAAAATGTGTATGGATGCAAATGATCTAGCTGGTGGCAAAAAAGGAGCTTTGCAGATAACAAAAATACTTGGTCAGCAAACATAATACCAACGTATAGTAATATTAACAAAAGTTCTGATTGTGATCTCCCCTCTTCACCCCCCCCCCCAGCAGAAAGGAAGGTGAATAAAGGAATCAAACCTAAAAATAAGAGGTTAATCCTAAGTAGGAAAAAACTTGTGTATGTACAGTGCTAAAATCTGAAAACAGTTACATAAGGGAGTCTGCTTATATGCATGATACTTCCACCCAAATCCTAAGGCTATACTTAAAAGTTTTTACAAAGATTTCAAGAGGGTATTGAACACACTGACCTCAAAGATAAATAGTCTAAATAAAAGGCATGCTATAACAAGGTACTTAAACACCTACTTGTAAGAGATTCACAAGTCTACTAGTTATTTGATGTTAATATTACTGTTTTAACGCTGGGCTAAATTCAATGTTCATGAGTAACTGTAACAATGTACAATGAACATGGTTTTCTTTTGGAAAAAAAATCATATAAGCATGCTAGAAATGGTGATTAGAAACACACTTTGGGTACATCGGCACTGCCCAGTCTTGTGCAAGAACATATGCAAATGAGGCATTGTGATGAATATTGCTGTGCCTCATTTGCATACTTAATGAGCCACCATTTTTGTGCAAAAACCCCTTCTTGCGCAAGAGCCATTCTGCTGCTTTTTTTCAGGCAGAACGGCTCTTGCACAAAAGCCCCTTGTGCAAAAATTGGCAGCTCATTAAGTATGCAAATGAGGTGGCGATATTCATTACCATACCTTATTTGCATCTGTTCTTGTGCAAGACTGGGCAGTGTAGACGTACTCTTCATGATTTTTAAAAAACAAAGTGTTATAGTAATAATGCTTCTTAGCTCTTGTCTGTGAATAAACTTCAAGCTTAGCACCACAGAAAAACTTGCTAACCTGGTCTGCTGTATAAGAGGGAAACTGAAATACACCACCTTATGAATTTGATTGAACAGGGGGATAATTCACCCCTAAACTCTTAAAGGGCAGAACCCTTTAAAACCTGGCCTGCCTACAGAACAAAAACATAGGAAAGTATGGGGATAATTGCAGGCAAAACAGAGGAATCAACATGAATATTTGTAAAATCAAGGAGTATTTTAAGCAATAACCTACTTCCACTGAAAGCGGGGGAGAAGAATGTTCTTTTGCCTTTCAGAAATTCAGAAAGAGCTGGTACCAGCTGAAGAACAACTTAAAATGCCATGGATCAAACTTTGCGATGAAGATTGTGTTTTAGGTTTGTGTTTGTCTTGTTGCTGGCATTGTGTAAAAAACCAACACTGCATTAGGCAGAAAAGAATTAATAAGTATTGCTGATTCTGTTTACAGAAGCCAATGTCTCAGAAGGGCAGAGGCCAAGGAATGCCAGACTTTCTAATAGGAAAAGATCCAGAGTTGTTAATGGCACATTTAAAGGCAAAATATACATAGAATACAAGATTAATCTGTTGGTGGAAATGAAAAGAAAAAACATTTAAAAAAGCATAAGGTTAATTTACTAAAGAAAAGGATGGACATGTGAAACATTGGATCATTTAAAAATATTGTTAATTGGAATGTTTTAATCAACTTCCAGCCTTCAAGCCCAGTTGAATGTACCTGGATGTTGGGTAACATTGGCAGTTAAAAAGAAATGCCATTCTATCACCTTCCTGCTTCCAGCAAGGGTAGTACAGTAAAGACTACCCAAAGATTATTGAATTTGTTTGGCAGCGGAAGTGGTGGGTAGCCTAAAGAAAAGGCTCACAAGCTGAGTCTTAGAAACTGTTTTGGGTAAAACTGAATTAGAAGTTAAAGTACTGAGTGCTACCACCACAGAGGTACAGGCAATCAAACAAAGCTATGTTACAGGTGAAATATCAGTGCACCCTTGTCAAAATTAGAAATGGGGCAACAATTATTTTCTAAAATATTGCCAGTATTTTCTAATCTGGCAATTCCAAGTGGAAAAGGATTTGTTGTTAGAAGGGACTATGGGATCAATACAAGAAAATGTGTGTCCCTAACATTGGCCTGTAGGTAGGCCCAGGAAATAAGTCAGCAATTGGTCATACAAATAGTCTGGAAGGGCACGCAAGGAAGTTTGCCTTTGGAAATAAAAGAAGTTGTGGGAAAATGTTAACAGAAGGGGCAGACAATTAATAGCATTGTGGTAATAAGTACATTTTACCCTAAACAGAGATCAAATGTCTTCCTTGAGTAACTGTATACCCCAGTCCAAATATTGGTATCTATCCACTGGAGTCCGAATCCTATTAACAAAACATTTGACAATGTATTCTGCTAACAATCTAGCATAACAGGTACACTATGATAAAAGTAGTTGTGACTTATTGTAGCATTAGAATATGTTGTATGGCAACATGGGTGTCTCTTTACCCCCACCCCTTCCCAAACAACAATACATGTAACTACATTCAGCGTTCCTGCACATTTTTTCATCAAGGGTGTGAAATCCTCAATTTCAGAAGAAGCTAAAAATAAGTACTCATCAATTGTATGATACTTTTAAGGAGGTCACCCACCTGGGTTTCCATCTCAAATATTGTTTTTCACCCTATCGTTGTTATCCATATTGGAATATTCTTCATTGCCATGTGTTGTATGTGCTGTTGGACAAAAAGAATGTATCTCAAATTAAAGCCACAGCTTCAAAGTAGGACTCTGTGCACAGCCCTAAAACAATTGAAGTGTGACCCTTTCAAGAATTGTACATTTAGCTACAGTGTAGTATTTTAGTGTTGGTATAACAACTATAATGATAGTAACAAGTGCAATGTGATTTGCTTATAAGTTTTGTATTCTTCTATTGCACTCTATGTCTCATAGTTAGACAATGTTTGCTGTAGGGTCTTGCTTCCTGTTAGCTTTACAAATTAAGTTGTACCTCATCTCTGCATTACACACTAAACTCTGTCTTCTTGTAATTGTAATCCTTTGTCTGAAACTCTGCATAATTGTTTGGTGTAAGTGCAGGATGTGTGTGTGAGTGTGAAAGTCATCAAAAATGCCCAGATGGTCAAGAACAAGCTGAAATCTTAAGGATAACCAGGAAACACCCATTGTGCCTGAGGCTGATTTATATTAGCAGAATTGACAGAACCCTGGAGATGGGCAGACCCCCAAGAGTGAAACACAAACAGATAAGGAGGGCAAGCCTGCCAATAGCCATCAAAGGATAACTGTGGAAAACATGGAGATTAACACCTTTAAAAGATGAAAGATTGCAGCATAACACAGACTTCAATGGGAATTTACTAGTATAAAATGGGGGGCTTTTGCCATTAGACTCTGGGTTCAGTCCTGCAAGCCAAGCCCCACAGGAGCCTTGAATTACAATTGATGAACCCTGACTCCTCAATCAGTAAGACTGATTTGAGCTAAACAAACCATCTATACTGTGTGTGCGTGCAAGTGCATATGCTGTTTTTCATATTGTACTTTCAATAAACATGGCCTACTGCCTTTTCCCCTGAAAAACATCCCGAGTGCTTCTGTTAAGTATAACAATTTCCCTCCCTTTTTATTAAAGTTTCTTTCTTACACTTGGGGCTTGTCTAGACTGCTTTCTTCTTCCGAAAGAGGAAATGGAAATGAAGCACTGATTAGCATTTTCTCGTGTTTCATTTGCATATCCTCTTCCGATCCTTTTTTTGGAAGAGGTTTTTGTGCAAAAACAAGCAGTCTAGATGTGGCTTTTTTGTGCAAAACCCCCTTTTTTCGAAAGAACGTGTCAACTTCATTTTTTGAGGAATAAGGGTTCTTTTGAAAAAGGGGGTTTGCACAAAACCCCACATCTAGACTGCTTGTTTTTGTGCAGAAACCTCTTCTGAAAAAAGGATCAGAAGAGGATATGCAAATGAAGCATGAAAAAATGCTAATCAGTGCTTCATTTCCATTTCCTCTTTTGGAAGAGGAAAGCAGTCTAGACAAGCCCTCATACTCTGTGCTTGCAAGTGGGGAAGCATTGCCTCTTGGCAGTGCCTGGGGTGGTGTGTGCATTTCCTAGGTTTCTGGGTGAGACTCGAGGAACACCAATGTATAATAATATGCGTGAACTATGAAATTAAGTGTCTAAAAAAATCACCTCCAATTCCTCAGGAATTGTCTTTCATGCTTTATTTCATGCATCCACATATGTTATTTGGAATATGATGAAAATTTCAACAGCTTTCTAATTATTTTTGTAAACACACACAGTTCTTATCAATTGTAAAAATGCAATAGTGCAGACTAGATTTACATTACTGTTAGAATTACAGCAGGGGGTGGGCAATAATTTTTGGTGGGGGGGTGGTCACTCCAAGATTTTGGAAAATGGTCAAGGGCTGCACTTTTCTGTGGAGGAGATGCAGGGTCTAGGATGGAGATTGGGTGCAGAAGCGCACATAGGCTAAGGGACTGGGGTGCAGGAGACAGTGTGAGGTCTGAGAGGGAGTTTGGGTGAAGGAGGGGGGTTGTGACCTGTGTTGGGATTGGGGTGCAGGGTCTGGGAGGGTGTTTGGGTAGAGAGGATTCTGGCCTGGGGGAGGAAGTACAGGGACTGGGAGGGTGTCGTGATCTGAGGCATGGGGTGCAGAGGGTTTGTATGGTGACATGGGGGAGGATGTTGGGGTGCGGGAATGGCAGATTCAGGCTCTGGCTGGGAGGCATTATCTAAACATCTGTCCAGCATCCCGGAGCACCTCCAAGGCAGGCTGGGCTCCCTGCCTGTGGCAGCCCCAGACCACTGAAAACCACAGGCTTCTCCTTCCATGTGGCTCTCAGCTCCAGGAGGAGGAAGAGGCTTGTGCTGCCCCCAGCTACTTGCCAAGATAATCAAGGATGTACAACCATGCTCTGCATGTCCTTAAATTGTCCTCTGATATATTCTGGATACGGACAATGGGATGGTTCACTCAGGGTACGTCTACGCTGTGTGCTTATTTTGAAATAAGCTATTCTGGAAGAAATATTCCAAAATAGCTTATTTTGAAATAGCATGTCTACGCTACAGGGAAGCCTCGAAATTAGTCTAAGACAGGCCCCCCTAAGCTACATCTATATTGCAGAGTTTGTGCAAAAACAGCCATTTTTGCACAAAAACTCTCAGTGTCCACACTACAAATGCGTTCTTGCACAAATAAATTTACAGTAGATAGAAGAAAGGGCTTTTTGCACAAGAGTTATTCCTCTTTCTATGAGAATAAGCCTTTGTGCAAGAGCTCTTGTGCAAAAGGCATGTGTGGATGGGCAGGAGGGGAGTTTCTGCACAAAAATGGCCTCCAGGAGAAAACATAGGTGCTCTGGTGGACACTCCTGGTGCATCTAGACTGGCAAGATTTTGCACAAAAGCGGTTGCTTTTGCACAAAAACTTACCAGCTGTCTACACTGGCCGGTTGAATTTGCGCAAGAGCACTGACTTTGCGCAAGAATACTTGCTCAAGAGGGCCAGTGTAGACAAGGAAGAATTGTTTTGCACAAAAAAGCCCCGATGGCTAAAATGGCAATCGGGGCTTTCTTGTGCAAAATCACATCTAGACTGGCCATGGATGCTTTTGCGCAAAAGCAAATCTTTTGCGCAAAGGCACTTGCCAATCTAGATGCGCTTTTGCAGAAATACTTTTAACGGAAAAACTTTTCCGTTAAAAGTATTTCCGCAAAATCATGCCAGTCTAGACGCAGCCCCTATGTCTCACCACAGCTCTATAGTTCTGTTCTCCTGGGTCCTCTTAAAGCCACAGGCCCCCTGCACAAACGTTGTGACAAGAAGCTGGCTTGAGAGCAGCACCCTGCCTCTCCCTGCTACAGGCCTTGAAAGTGCAATGTCTGCACCTGAAGCTCCCTGAAACCTTCCTGGCCCTCATGGTGAGCTGCCCCAGGGGTCGCAGGCAGGACAAAGAGGCATGCCCTCCTGGTCTGGTCCAGAGATTGAGGCCCTCCTGGAGCTGAGGGGCCAGGAGGAAGTCTTGCAGGATCCCCGGGCCAGGAGGAGGAACGCCCGACATCTTTGGACAGATGGCACAGGCCTTGGCCGACCTCATTCACCCCACTCTGGACCTTTGAACAGGCCCGGAGTAAAGTGAAGGAACTGTGGCTGGCATATGTCTGTGCCAGCGAGTGCTCGGGGACAGGACTCTACACCTGCCCCTACTTCAGGCAGATGCATGCCATCCTGGGGGATGAAGCCACATCCACCCTGGTGACCACTGGCCTGCAGACCCCCATGGTAAGCCAGCAGGAGCAGGAGGTTGAGGGCGAGGGCCAGCTGGCCACGGAAGCAGAAGAGGATCTGGAGGAGCAGAGTAGCACCGTGACCCTCTCCCTGGAACTGGTGCCTGCCAACCAGGGCGTCTCCCAGGCCTCAGGGAGGGATCCTCAGGTGAGTGGTCTCTTTGTCACTCACTCAGAGGGCGGGGGAGGCGGTTGCACGGGGGCAAGTGTTGCTCAGGCTGGAACCATGCTGGGGTCAGCTCATGTGCCACCTTGTTCTGCAATACTGTGCAGCACATGGATGCAGCAGGCAGGCCCTGAGCACACCTGGGATCCTGCTGGACACACATCCTGCCACAGGGGAGGAGTGGAAGGGGACTCTGGCTGGGAGCAGGCTAGCCACAAGGCGCAGGCCAGACTCCACCCACACACCAAGGAGTGCCACACACAGTACACATCCATGCCTGCCCATGCGAGGCAGCAGCCTATACCCATAGACAGTGCTGCAAGCCGCCAATGTGTGGGGGGCCCCCAGGGAGCCCCAGGCTGCTCCCACCAGGCATTGGCTAGAGAACATGGCTCCGGGGTCTCCATGGACTGACCCATGCACTGCAGCATTGCTGTGTGTGCCAGAGAGCCCGTCAGTCCCACCTCCTGGCGCAAGGAGAGGGTGGCCGGAGTCAGCCAGCTCTGCAGCTCCCCAGGCAGCTGGTTTCTGCCCCATTTTCCTTGTTGGTGAGGGAGAGGGTGGGAAACTGCCCTGTCAGTTTTCTGTCACTGAGAAGAGCGCAGCCCCTTGGCAGCTTTCCACAGGACGGGGCGATTGGGTGTCCTGACCAGGGACCAAACCCCAGACACAGCTGTGAGAGCCCTGCATCGGAGTCTCTCAGCCACCAGGCAGGCAAGGGCCAGGACATTTCTCAGCAGTGCTGGGCTTTCTCAGGCAGTTTTCTGTGCCACTCAGGCAGTCGGTCCATCTCCCTTCCCCAGACAGGACACAAACAGAAAGTCACATGACATGAAAGTGGCTGGACTAGGTGAGACCAAAGGCCCATCTAGCCTGGCAACCTGGCTGAGGGACGATCTCCTGAGAAAACTTGAGGAAAAGCCCCCAAAAGGCAGCGGGATGGTTTCTGCCAGGCAGTGGGTGTCACCTTTGCCTGACAGGCTGTAACATCCAGGAGGGGCTGCTTTGATGTACCCTTCTCACCCTCCTCATTTGCTGCCTCTATGTGATAGAAGCAGCAAGGGTGGGGAAATCAATTAGTGGACTCAACTATCCGATAAGCATTTGCTTTTCGGATAGTCGACTTGTCCTTAACATCCTTAGTGGGAAGGGAACTCTACGTAACTTGTTGGTCACCGCTGCTGTAATCCTTCATTGAGGACGGAGCAATTGCTCATAGTTTTCCCTGGAGAAAGTCAGGCTGGTTTCCATGGCTGGAAATGCCATCTCAGGCCACAGTAGCGAGAACACTGTGTACTCGCCACTAGACCACCAGGGAAACAAGAATGGCTCAGCAATACGAGCCTTTCACAGGCCACTTACTGTCCATGTGAGGACGTGGATCCATTCTCCCCTGGCCCAGGACAAGACCAGAAAGCAAACAGAACATCAGAACAGCCAGCCTGGGTCAGACCAAAGGTCCATCTCGCCCAGGAACCTGTCTCCTGACAGCAGCCAATTCTATTGCCCCAGAAGGGATCCTCAGAACAGACAATTATCAATTGATCTCGCCCCTTTCACTGAACCAGCCGGGCCAAACACCTAACTCTACTGAGCACCAGTCACCCAGCAGGGGGCAAAGACTCACTCTGGGGCATTTAAGGACAAGGAAGCCAAAACCTTTGATTCCCAAGGATTTGCAGCAAATGAGCATCTCATCAGCAGGTCCCACTGAGATTTGAACTCAATTGTAGGATTCAGAGTCCCGAGAGCTGCCCCCTACTCCATGGGACCTGGAAGTGCAGTGCTCTCTGGGAACCTCTGAGTGACACACTGCACGCCTGGCTTCCCTTCAGTTTGGGGGTGGGGAACCGTTTTTGGGTTGAGGGGCTTCTGAACCACAAAGAAATCAGTTTGGGGCTGCACACAGGTGAGACTGGCTTGTTTAGTCTGCAGAAGAGCAGAGTGAAGGGGGATTTGATAGCAGCCTGTAACTACTTTTAGGGGAGGATCTGACGAGGGTGGTGACATGGCAGAACAAGGAGCAAAGGTCTCAAGTTGCAGTGGGGAGGTCTAGGTTGGATATTAGGATAAGCTATTTCCCTAGTAAGAGTGGTGAAGCACTGGGTTGGGTTCCCTAGGGAGGGGGTGGAATCTTCATCCCTAGAGGTTTTTAAGTTCCAGCTGTATAAACCCCCTCACTAGGATGATTGAATGGGGCCAGATCTTGCTTTGGGCCCAGCTCCATCTCTTCCAGCCCTGTTATTCTAAAGAGGTCTGCTAAAGGCTGGGAGTGAACCAGGGACCTTTAGATCTTCAGTCTAACATTCCCCAAACTGATGTATTTAAGCAGCTGCTGCCCTGGTTTTGAGGCTGCCTCTTCTCTATCAGGGGGTGCACAACAGAGACGCTATTGCCAGTGGCCCTGCAAGACAAGATGAGTTTTGCCTGACTCCTTCAGCTTCACTTGTTACTTGGGCCCATTCCTGCTTCTCTTCCCAAGCTGACCCAGTGTCTGAAAGGGGCTTCAGCTGCTGTTGGCTGGGAAGAAGATGAGCAACAAGACGCTGGCAGTAAGAGGGTAAAAGGCCCAACTCTCTCTGGCCTTGGATCCTGGCCACCCAGCATTCACTCTGATGAGACTGACAGTAAGTAAAAGAGATATTTTGATTGTTCTTTTTCTGTGGGCTGGAATTCCAGCTGGTTATTGGAAAGCCACTGCACCAGATGAAGCTTGAACTCACAACCTCAGCATGTCTCCTATGAGTGCTTGTCTTATAACTACTGTGCGCTGACCCATTGCATCACTGGAGCAGCTGTCAGAGGGGCTTCTCCAAAATCCTTAGATTGAGAAAGTCAAGAAGCACACAGTGGAACTGAGCGAGAGGGGGGCAAGAAGGCAAAAGTATCAATTTGCAACAAGCCAACATCTCACCAGCAGGTCCCACTGAGATGTGAACTCAGATTGCAGGATTCAAAGTCCTGAGGGCTGCCTCTTACACCATGGGACCAACACACTGTTAAGAGTTTGAGGTTCTCAACTGGTAGCTGATACTCTGCTCTGCTTGTTCCCATTCAGCAGCTTCACTTCTCCAGACCCTGCCCCATCTGTATGTGGCCTCATGGGAATGATCTGGCTCCCTCTCCAGTACAGGAAGGAGAAATGTTGCACCGTACAGACACCAGCCCTGGGTCCCCCTGCCGTGAGTTCCATGGGCCATGGAGAAGCTCCAGGAGATGGTTCCCCTGGAATCACGTCTCCCATGGATCCAAAGGCTGTGGGGGGACCCAGACCCACCCTGCAGCCAGGAATGCCGGTTCCTAGAAGCTCCCACCTAAAAAGGACTCAGCTGAGGGGTCAGGAAGAAGCTGGGGGTTGGGTAACGGGGGCTGCATGGCTGAGGCCGAGCAAGGGCTTGCTGGCTGCTCGGTGGAGCAGCAGGGCAGACACTACCTCTCCAGGAAGCACAGCTGGGCTGTCCACACAAGAGCCAAACAAGGGCTGAGCCTCAGGGTGCGTCTGCTCAGCAGCGATATTTCGAAAAAACAAAGAGTGTGTCCACACTGCAAGCCTTGATTTCAACATAAGGCTGAGCTGGAGGACATCTTACTCCAACAACCCGCATTTCACAAAGAGTAAGGGAAGCCAAAGGAAACTTCTTCCTTCAGTTTTGGCCAATAATGCTCTTTTGACTTAATGTAAGCATTGGGCACTTGAGAAAGCTGAATTTAGCTTTAGCTGTACAGCATAGGGCCTTAAAGTACAAAGACATTTGACAAAGTCTGGTCTTGAACCAGAGACCTTCAGATTTGCAGTGTAATAATTGCCTTACTAGGCTACTTTGAAAGCTGCTCCTGTAGCACTGACACTACCACTTCTCTCCTCAGCAGTAGTGCACAAGAGAGAAGCTGTTGCCAGTGGCCCTGCAAGGCAAGATGAGCTTTGCCTGCCCCCCTCAGCCTGACTCGCTACTTTGACCCATTCCTGCCTCCCTTCCAGGGCTGACCCAGTGGCCGAAAGGGGCTGCGGCTGCCAATGACAGGGAAGAAGCTGAGAGGCAAAGTGCTGGCAGCAAGAGATTCTGGCTGCCTCTTTGCCCTGGGTCTCAGGGTGCCATGCCGGCCACCAGCCACCTTGATGTTATTAGCCCCAGACCTCAAACCAGCTGAACTAGCCAGCCCACATCACAGTGAGTCACTAGTGGCCCTATCAGAGAAGAGCCATTGGCAGCTGCAGAGATGGCCCTGCAGCTGCCTGAGGTGCCTTACTGAAAGGGGCATTTGTGAGCCAGGTTCCCATAGACCAGCTAGCTCAGGTGGTTAGAGTGTGGTGCTAATAACGCCCAGGTCAGGGGCTCAAGCCCTATGCTGGCCACAGGGACATTTGGATGCGTAACCTGCTCTTTCTTAGCTGCTTGCAATGATAGGGATGCAGGAGCAGATGAAAGGTTGAGAGCTTTGTAGCGAGCTGATAGGAGAGGACTCCAGCCTTTCTAGACCCAATGGTTAAAAGGGCCTTGGCCTGGCCTGCTTTCCCAAAGAGCAGGGAAAGCTCTTCTCTTCCCTCCATTGTCCCCAGTGGGGTGACCTTATGTGGAGAAGCAGTGATTCGCCAGGGCAGAGCCTCCCTCTTACACAATCATGGAGCCTTCTCCCCCTGGTCCTGCCTCCCCCCTTCACTTAGCGCTCAGTGCTGCCAGGGAGGGGCCTCATTGCTAGAGCCACCTGGGCAGGTTCTGGACTCAGAGACACGTCCTAGAGCAGGATGGATGCTCAGACCGACACTGAGTGTTGCTCAGCGCTGGGGTGAAGCAGCTGCAGGGATGTTGTGGGCTCTGAAAAACGGTGGGTGGGGCAGGAGAGCTGCTCAGAGGGGGAATTAGCTTAAGTAGTAGAGCATTTGCTTAACATGCAAAAGGCAGTGGGATTGATGTCACATTCTCCAGTGGTGGGGTTGTCTCTTTTACTCTTTCCACAGGCAGAGCCAACCAGGGACCTAAGTGCTTCCAATGGCCCTTCCCTCTTCCTGCTTGGTCTCCAAAAGAGCCCAGCCTAGTGGAGAACAAAGCTGCTGGGGCTGGTGGAGGCAAGAGCTCTGGAGATGAGTTGCAAGTGGGTTAGTGCTCCCCTTTGCACACAAGAGGTAGCAGGATTCACTCCCATCTTCTCCTGCCCGCTCGCTGGTGCTGAGGGGCCAGCCCCTTTCCTGCTGCCCCAACTCTTATTCCCACAATGCACTTTGTGCAGGGGCCGTTGGTCTTTGTGCCAAGGCATGTGGCTGGGAGCCAGGACTCAGGATCCTTCCCCAAATATACAAATCCCCCACCCCCGTTCCACTCACACTGTCAGGCTGCCTCCAGCATGGGCTGAGCTCAGAGGCCGCGTGGGTGACCTGCCCTGCCCTGCAGCTGTGATAGCATCAGGCACCTAAGCACAAGTCTAATCAGACTGGAAACCAAGCTCCATTGGTCCTCAGACACCCAGCACAGGAGTAAAACTGCCCTTGGTGAACCTCAGGGCAAGAAAGCCAAAACCCATGCAACACAAGGAGCTCACAGCAACCAGCCCAGGGCCAGCAGGTCCCACTGAGATTTGAACTCAGATTGCAGGATTCAGAGTCCTGAGTGCTGCCTCTTACACCATGGGACCTACATATGGGGCTGCTAGTGAGTACCTGGGACACTGAGGTCTCAGACTGGCCTCTGCTCTCCTGGCTTTCTACCATCAGCTTCATCTCTCAGGACTCTCTGGCTACGTCTACATGGCACATTTATTTTGGAATAAGCTATTATTGAATAGTGATTCCCAAATAGCTTATTTCAAAATAGCATGACTACACTGCAGGGAAACCTCAGCATCAGTCAGAGTCAGGCTCCCCCTAATGTAGATGAGCTATCTCCATGTAGAGCCCTGGGAGAAATAACTTAGAATGGTCCTAGGAAGCGGCGGCCATTTTGAAATAGTGGAAGTGGAGCATCTACAGGCACCTTATTTTGAAATAGCCAATAGGCATTATTCTTCGTAGAATGAGGTTTACAGAAGTCAGAATAAGCCGTCCATTATGTCAGAATTATTTCACATCAACGGAATTGCTGCATAGACTTTTGCATTGTTATTCTAAGCGGCCATTATTCCAAAATAACTTTTCTGTGTAGACGTAACCTCAGTCCTGCCCCAGCTCTGCTGCGTTCAGGACAAACTCCTTGTTAGGGTCCAACACAATCTGGGGTCAGTGAGGGTCCCTCCCACCTGAGATGTGTGTTACACAAAAGTCTCTTGTTCCCTGCCCAGCTCCCAACACTGGTTGCAGGCACATGCTTTGCTTGGGGGTATAGCTCAGTGGTAGCGTGTTTGACTGCAGATCAAGTAGTTCTTCATTCAAATCCACATGCCCCTTTCAAAAGTCTCCCTTTAATAGAAACATTTACCTCTCCAGTTCTATTGCATCCTGGAGTTCTGTTGTATGTAGACTCTTTAAATGATACAAACCAGTAATGTTTTCTGGCACCAATACACATAAACCAGGCAAACCGATCCCTCAGCTGGAGCCAGCTCAAACCCGCTGTGTGTCTGGTTTGTGTTTCCAGCAATTCAACAAGGGTGTGATCTGAATGCCCATTGGCACGTCCTTGGTCTCCATGGGCTGTTCTGTGCAGAAGAACAAGAACCACACTCAGCTGGGGAGGAAGGGCTGCGGTCAACCTTCTGGAGTTTGATTTAGCGAGTCCAACTAAGACCAGAGAGCACCTGACTAGTGGCCAGAAGTCTGCTCTTGCTGCCTTTGGTCCTGCTGTAGGGACATGGCCAAGCTCAACAGAAGGAAGCCGACTCCAGCTACGTATGGTGGGAAGAGCAGACACATTGGCCAGGCACCACCGGGGGCTGCCTCCCTCACCTCCCCCGTACCAGGTGCCTTGGCCAGCGTAGCCATGGGGCCGCTCTCTGGGACAGCAAACACAGACACAAGGCAGGATTCTCTCATTCTAGGACCATTCGTTGGTTTTTAACTTGTCACAGCTACAGACTAACAGGGCCCCACTCTGAAGGGACCGACTTTGTGGCCCCCAGACCTTTTGTTTGCTGTTGCCTAGGTACCAGGGGCCCAGATTCTGCAACACTCACAGGACCCATAGGAGGCGGCTGATTTGATGCTTCACCCCACAAACCAGCAACGAGCCCCCCAACTCCCCCTGTGTGCTGGGAGGCAGGTTTGCTGTGTGAATTCTGTGGGGCAGGCGACATCAGGCCTGGGCACTGGGATTATTTACCAGTTTTCCTGGCTGTTGGGCAGTACTGCAATCACAGCTGTGATAGCTGAGTGGTTAAGGCATTGGACTTGAAATCTAATAGAGTTTCCCTGTACAGGTTCAAATCCTGTTCACAGCAAGGCTTGTGTTTTGGCCACACCCCTACCTAGGGCAACAAGCTACACAACCCCTGAGACACTCTCGGCACCCTGGTCAATCCCCTTCTGCTCCTTTCAGAGACTACCACCAGACTACGAGGAAGAAGGGACGTGTCCAAAGAACAGGGTTTTCCAAAATTTGGCACCATGTAGCAGCAGGTGGCAGGAGCCAAAGTGGCTTGACAGCCTGTTCCATCTCAGCGCACTGCAGAGAAACCTCTCGTGTGTTAAAGGGCCTCAGGGAGTCCAGAGCAGGGGGCGCTGGGATTCTAGTCCCATTGATCCTCCACACACACACGCAATCCCAGCCCCAAGCCTCCCACCCCATCCCTAATCCTGTGCCCTGACTTCTGTACCCTCCCACATCCTCACCCCTGCCCTGAGCTCCACCCCACCACACACTCCCCAAATACCTGCTCTGAGCCTCCCACACTCCACTCCACATTTTAATTTCTTGCAGGTACTGTCCTATCACAACCCCTCCTCCAACTTCCTGCCCAAGAGGTGGTGCCCAATATGACAGATGACAGTCCCTGTGTTATTTTCACCCCTGGGATCAGCTCAGCCATGGAAAGGGGCTGCCTGGGGCAGGACATTAGCCCAGGAGGGCAGAGGTGGGTGTGGCAGTGACATCACAAGGGCCTTTTGCAGCACCACATCTTATTGGCTAAAGGAGGTTGGGAGGCAGTGACCTCACAGAGGGTCCATGACAATGGCCAGGTGGGACCGGCTGTAGGGCAGGGGCCATCTCAGAGACCCCCATGACTTTCTGCAGGGAGTCTCCTTTTTGAGATCTGCCCTTGACGTCAGAAAAAGAATGAGGGTCCCAAGCATGAGTATGAGGAGAAGCCTCGCTGGAGCCTTCTCCTTTCCCACAACTAACTGGCCTAGAACTGTGTTTCTCAACCTTTTTTTATAACGTACCCATTTTAAAAAATTGTAAGTACCCTCAGTACCAACAGTTTTCAGCCACACAAACATTTTCTACCATTGCAACACATTGCAACAAATAGCTCCTGCCCAAGGCCATTGAAAGTAGTAACTCCCCAGTGCTTCCTGGGGCTCTAAATCGAGGTAGTGTGTCCACATTAGGGGGGAGCCTGCCTTGGACTAATTTTGAGGCTTCCCTGTAGTGTGGATATGCTATTTCGAAACAAGCTATTTAATTTTTTTTCAAAATAGTGTTTTTTGAAATAAGCGTGCTTTGTAGACATACCCTGAGGCTACGTCTAGACTGCAGGCTTCTTTCAGAAGAAGCTTTTTTCAGAAGGGCTCTTCAAAAAAAAAAAAAAAAAAAAAAACTTCTTCCAGAAGAGAGTGTCCACACTGCAAAAGTGCATTGAAAAAGCAATCTGCTTTTTCAAAAGAGAAAGTTCAGACTGAATGGACGCTCTCTCGCATGTAAGCTGGGATTGCTATGGACGGAATGGCCACCAGGGCACCTGTGCTTTTCCCCCTTTCCGAAAGTTCCGAAAGAACTTTCTTCTCCAACCACACACGCCTTTTTCCAAAAGAGCTCTTTCGCAAAAAGGCTTCTTCCTTGTAGAATGAGGATTAGCAATGCCAGAAAACCCCTCTGTTCCTTCGATTTTCTTGCAGAAGAACACAATTGCAGTGTGGACGTTCCTCAAGTTTTGTCGGGCAAAATGGCTGTTTTTCCGACAAACCTCTGTAATGTAGACATACCCTGAGAGCTTAGAGAATGGGAAAGAGGCAGGACCAGGGGGAGAAGGCTCCATGACTGTGTAAGAGGGAGGCTCTGCCCTGGCCAGTGGGGAATCGTTGCCTCTCCGAGGTGCCAGGGCTGGTGTGTCATTTCCCCAGGTTACTGAGTGGGGGGCTGGAGCCAGTTCTGTGTTGTCTCCTTCAACAACAAAACTGAACCAATGGATCTTGTGCCAATCTGACTTGCACTGGGCTAGTGCTGTGTGTGCCACAGAGCTTCCCACAGTGCTGCTCACATGGGAAAGGAGAAAGGCAGTTTGAGTCACAGAGCTCTGCCTTTTCTGCAAGGCTTGTGTCAATGACAGATGTTGTCTTGGTGAGGTTGGAAGGGGGACCCCCATAAGCCACCATTGTGTCACAGGTGGTATAACATCACCCATTGAGGGAGAAAACTTGTCAGTTTGCATTGGAATAGATGAGTTTGTTTTCCTTGGCTGGGAATCGAACCCAGGCCACAGCAGTGAGATACAGATCTAGTACTAGACCACCAGGGTGATGCAGATGCCCCCCCAGAGTCACCTGCCACACAGAATTCAACCCACAAACCTGGCTCCCAGAGCTCAGGGAGAGTGTGGGGGTCTCATAGTTGATCCGTGGGGTTCAGCATCAAACCAGCCCCCACCTGTGGGACATGTAATTGTGCTGGAATCTGGTTACTCTTGTCCGTGGACAATAGGAAACAGTCTGGTGGGCCACACAGAGAACCCTTTGGGATGATGTAGAGACTGAGGACTCTGTCTTGCTGCCTACAGCAAATCCTCCAGGTACTGCACAGTACTGGGTGGAAGTAGTGTCACTTGTGCAGCAATGCAGAGTAGTTTGCATATGAAATTCTGATGCCAAATGAACACTTGGGAGAAAGAGGCTCCTTGTTACTAATTCAACACAAGGTTTGTAAGGCCTGTGCTTGGTTCTTTGGTTTGATCCAAAGGGCTTGTTCTCATTGCCCAGGGGTTCTAGGAATGAGATTGGCCTATTTCTCCCTTTACTCACTGTGGCATTAACATAGTCCCCTTTGGCCTGAAAGCCGTAGTGGCACCCAGCCCAGCAGGTTCTGCTCACAGCGGGTCACTCAGCCCAGCCGGCTTCTTAAGGTTCCAATTCACCTGAACTCATGGTCCTGCAATGTGGCATCGAATTTGTGGCTCACCCAGATGCACAAACCCAAAGCCCAACTCTTCATGCCTGACCCTGTGCCAGGCTCCCACAGGCAGAGGGAGAAATGGGGAGATAATCCAATGTAGAGCTAATGATCTGGTGGCAGTGCAAACAGGGGCTTGAAGCCCAGACCCACCAAATCAAACCCTGTGGCTCAGTGTGTTAAAATGGTAAGAAGAACCCCTGAGTACTGGGCCCTTTCTCCCCTGAGGACTTGGCAGTGGCGCGCTGGAGGGGTGCCCAGGCCTTCTACCCTCAGGCTGATTTGGGGCCCTTGGGGAGGAGCCCTGGAGAGTCCCACAGGCCCTGCCCCAGACAGGTGGGAGAAGGGGAGTCGCAGGCTGTGGGTGCTACAGGCAGGGTGTGTGGGGGTGAAGATGATAAAATCCCCTTCTTCCTCCCCGGCACTCCCCCTTCCCCAACACTGCTGGGACTGTCCCTCCTTGTCAGAGGGCAGAGCAGAGGGAGGGAGGCAGCCCCCAGTGGTGTCTGGCCAATGTGTCTGCTCTTTCCACCATCCCTCCATACGTAGCTGGAGGCAGCTTCCTTCAGTTGAGCTTAGCGGTGCCGCCCCCCCTCCCCTCTAGAAGGAAGCCAAAGGGAGCAAAGAGCAGAAGTGCTGGAAGCTGGTGGGGGAGCCCTCTCCCTCTGAGTTTGATTTAGTGAGTCTTAGTTGGACTTGCTAAATATAACTCCAGAAAATTGATTGCCACCGTTCCTCCGCAGCTGGACGTGGGTTTTGTTCCACACAGCACAGCCCATGGGACAAAGGCAGCACTTTTCCAATGGGGCTAATTCTGCTCCACCTGCAAATTGTCTCCAGGATGTGGCCCAGCAGCTTTCTGCCCCAGTGGGGCTGGCTTTTGGAGAGAGCAAGGGGCGACTGGTGACCTTTAGCCCCCCCAGCTGGCTCTGCCTGTGAAAGGGATTCCACTATCCCTGGAAAATATGGGGCTAATTCTGCTCCACCTGCAAGTTGTCTCAAGGATGTGGCCCAGTAGTTTTCTGCCCCAGTGGGGTTAGCTTTTGGAGAGAGCAAGCAGGAAGGGCCACTGGAGACCCTTAGCCCCTAGCTGGCTCTGCCTGTAAAAGTGAGAGTGGGGATTCCGCTATTGCTGGAGAATGGAGGTATTGAGCCCACTGCCTCACACCTACTAAGCAAGTGCTCTGTTACTTGAGCTAATTCCCCAACCTATAAGCAACTGTCCTGCCCCACACACCTTGCTCCAGAGCCCACAACGTCCCTGCTGTTGCCCGAGGCTCCTTTCTGAAAGGGCCACTTGTGCGGCTGTTTCCTGTGGGCCGGGTGGCTGCCAATGGAGGGAAGAGAACGGGCAGCGAGACCCGACTGGCAGGAGGGTCCGGCTGGCTGGGAGAGTTTAGCTGCTGCCATAGCTGAGGGGGAAGTGTCCTTCCTCCAGGCAGGCAGCTCCATGCACAGAGTCCTGAGCCCCTGGCTGGGCGGGGTCATTAAGCAGCTGCGGGGCTGAGCAGCCACACAACTTAGAGGGAACCTGGGCCACTGAACCCCTCAGAGTTGTCCCCACCTCAGAGCCTGAGCGGGTCCACAAAATCCACTGGCTCTGGAACCCCAGAAAAGTAAATCTGAACCTCAGTCCTCCCTGTCCCTTCCCCTCACGCCATGGGGGCTGGAACGCCAGAGGAGTGAGGTGTCTAAGTTGGGGGTCACATCAGCGAAGGCTGGGGGCCTTTGGAAGAGTTTTTTTGTTTCTCACTTTTGTGGCCCCGTTTTTTCTGTGAATCAGTGGCCCCTGACTCAACCCTGCCATAAATAAAGCAACAGTGAAACCTTTTGTGCTGGCCGTAATGTTTTCCTTTATTTAACATGAAGTTTGATCAACTAACATGAGACAGTTCAAATGCTTAAACTGTTTAATTATTTCTCCCCAGCTGCAGCACTAATGTCTCAGGTGTAATTATGTCATTAGTGGTGAGTGTTCATTAGCAATGGATAGTCCATGGAAAGGTTTGGAGAGGGCAGGGGCTCAACAAAGGGGTGGGGTCTTGGGGAAGGGATGGGATAGATCCTGGCTTGCCCTTGACATTTAAAAAGTGACCTTGGGGGCATGTGGCACCCGGGGCAACCTCTGATGTTCCCCAGAACCAGCCCTGAGTGACAGGGGGGGACACAGGGAGAGCAGCCAACACATGCCAAGGGGCTGCCCATGAGCCCTGGGAGGCAGCAGTGACATCACAAGGGCCTTTTGCAGCACCTCAGCTGGGAGGCAGTGACCTCACAGAGGAACCATGGCAACAGCCAAGTGGGAGAGACTGCCACCACCTCAGAGACACCCCCCCCCCAATGGCCTGGCATCTCCTTTGTGAGGTTTCCCCTTGAGGGCCCTATCTGGGAGTTTCTCTTTGGAGATTTCCCCTTTCCCCAGGCTGCAGTGGGAGGGCTGGCACTGAACTGAAGAGAGATCTGAGAGAAGCAAGGTTGCAAACACCCGATGAGGATGGGATGTGAACCCATGCGTGCAGAGCACAATGGATTAGCAGTCCATCGCCTTAACCACTCGGCCACCTCATTTGTATTATGTAGGATTTGCTTCAACAACACAAAGTCAGCACTTCAGGGAACCTTTCTGCCGCTCACTCGCTGGCCAGGGACACCGAGGGCGGAAAGGTTTTGCCTTTTCATAATGTTCCCTGGGCTACTGTACAAAGCTCAGTGCTGGTAACAAACCCAAACACCCCCTGGCTACATCTACCCTGCAGGCTTCTTGTGCAAGAACTGTTTGGTGCAAGAGTTCTTGTGCAAAAGGTCTTGTGCAACAGCACGTCCACACTGCCATGTCCTTTTGCGCAAGAGAAGTGCTTTTCTGCAACAGCGCCCCTGGCAGTGTGGACAATCTCTTGCGCAAGAAAGCTCTGATGGCCATTTTAGTCATAGGGCTTTCTTGAGCAAGAAACCCCTGTTGCCTGTTCACACTGCCTCCTTGTGGACAAGTTCTTGCGCAAGAGGGCTTATTCCTCATGGGGAGAGGAATAACTCTTGTGCAAGAAACCTTGTTTTCTGATGCTTTACTGTAAATTTCCTTGTGCAAGAACGTGCGTGCCATGTAGACACTCTGCAAATTTTTGCACAAGAACAGCTGCTCTTGCGCAAAAAGCCTGCAGTGTAGACCCAGCCTGAGAGAGGAGAGAAAAGGAGGTGGCCAGAGCCTCCCCCAGCAGGCTGGCCTTCAACAGGCTGGATGCGTCTACACAGCACCCTGACCTTGAAGTAAGCTGTGCAATGTGAGTGGGCTGCCCAGGGCCCCCAGGGGAAGGTCTGTGGGGAGTTTCCAAGGCAACAACAACAACAAAGTTTCATAATCTACAGTCATGTGAATATAATTTATTCCTCCACTAACAAGTGTCTCTGAAGGGATGAGAAATGCAGGGCCCAGGTGCAGAGAGCTGGGTCACATTCTCCTGCCTGCTCTCCCAAAAGAGACAGACCTGCCTCCCCTTTCTTTTTCCCCCAGCAATTGTCATGCTGCAAAGGAGAGAGTGGAGATAGCAAGCAAGCATAGTAATGTATCAGGCTCTGTAGTGCAATGGAAAGCAGTTGGACTTCTAAACTCTAGTGCCTAGTATGAGCCTAGCTAGACATTCAAAGGTTGTGGGTTCAAGTCCCAGTGGAGTCACTTTAGCTGCTTCCTCATTTCCAGGGCACCTTTTACAGAACAGGCAATCCTCAGGCTGACACAGGGGTGGGCTTAACTCCAGACAGTTCCCAGCAGAGGGGGGAGGAAAGGGCTGGTACTTGAGGGTGGGTCCAGAGGTTGTTCTGAAAGGCTGCAGGTGTCGTTAGACCTTTTTGTCCCTCCATGTCTCCTACCAGTGCTGTGCAACACTCAGGCTATGTCTACACTACACTGTTCTTCTGGAAAGAGCTAAGCAAATTGCGAACCGCAATTTGCGTAGCCTTTTCCGCTAATTTTTGTGGAAGAAGCTTTTCTGACATTTGGCCTGTCTAGACTGGGCCAAATGTTGGGGAAAAAACCTTTTTTTGGAACATCCCTTCTTCCTCCTAAAATGAGGTTCACAGACATGCCAAAAAAGCATGTCTGCTCTTCCGAAAATTTTTTGGAAGAGCAGATGTGTTCTCTGGACTAAAGCGTTGTCTCTGTAGTGGAGACAGAGCCCTGATGTAGCATCTTATTTCAAGTTTAGGGCGCAGCGTAGACAGACGGTTGACATATGAGACACAATCTGAGTTATGGAAGTTGTCATTTTGATCTTATTTTGAAAAACGCTTTGTTGTTTACACAGCACCACATTTCAAAATAACCTGCTATTCCGAAATGTCCATTCCACCTCATGGAATGAGGTTTACAGGGATGTTGGAATAGTGAGCCCATTGTATTTCAAAATAAGGGGGCACTGTTAACACACAGGATAGATATTACAGATGCCTTAGTACCCCAAAATAGCGCTGCATTGTCAAGGTCACCTTACAGGTCCACAGCAGGGGGCAGGTTTGATGCTTAATTGTCAGCCTTCTGCTTTCGGGACTCTCTGTTGCTGTCTGCAGCCACGCATAGGCCTGACCCTGCATCTCCAGAGCCCCAGCCCCTCACAGACTGCCAGACAAGAGACAGACCTGCCGGGGGGGGCAAGTGTTTTCAGACTCACAGCAGGGGGCACAAATTCCTCTCCAGGGAGCCTGCAGGAAAGGAAGCCAAAGAAGATGGATTTTGAGGGGTTTGTAATAACCAGCCCAGCAGGTCCCACTGAGATTTGAACTCAGATTGCAAGATTCAGAGTCCTGAGTACTGCCTTTTACACCATGGGACCTATACAAGACATGGGTGACTCAGCTGGGCCAAACTGGAGCCCTGGCCCAGGCCCACTGGGACCAGCTCTGAGTGTTTTCCTTCCACCCAGAGCCCCCTTCTTCTCCTGGGCTGCAAGGAGCATCCCTGGGATGCCCTGAGACAGGCACAGGGCTCTGCCTCCCCACAGCCAGCCCCACCCCACCCCACCAGCTTTGGCAGAACAAAGGGGGCCGGGAGCTCTCCTCACCCTACTGAGTCTTACTGAGATGTTGAGCTTTTCTCCTGCCCCCCTCAGCTTGGCCTCCCTCCTCTGCCGCATTCCTGCCTCACTTCCTCCTTGGGCAAGTCACACAAGGGAGGCACCAGGAGGAGCCAGCCCCATGCACCATCCTCCCAGGGCAGGGGAGGCCAAGCCACAAGCCTCCAGCAGCTGCCTGGCCTAACTCACCTCACTTCCCAAGGTTGGCACCAAGGGGCATTATCAGCTGATGTCAGCCCCCTCTGTCATGTGGAAGTTGGGCTTATTCCAGGTAGAGGGAGCTGCACTTACCTGGGCACCAAGGGGAGCAGCAATAGGAGAAGACCCTGTGTTTCTGCCTGGCTTTGAAGCAGGGACCTTTGACTTATTAGGCAAACATAATAACCGCTACACCACAGAAACAAACTTTGAGGATGAAATTTGGATGACAGTTCTGTTCCTAGCTCTTTCTAACACCCTGCTCTGCAGGGGAAGGGCATGCACCTTGTGAACACTCCACCTCTTGTTCTCATGGAAGCGACTAACCCGAGCTGCCAGCTCCTCATTTCCTCACCAGCCCCTTGATATTTGTAGCTCAAAGCTGGAGCTGCTGTGGAAGGAGGTGAAGCTACAGAAGCTGACAGGGGACAATCAGCTGGCGGAGGGTTATTTTTTCTCCTCCCTGGGTTGATGTGGATAGAACTGAGAAAGAGAACTGTCTTCCCTTCTCAGCAGAAGATGGAAATTGCAGTTTGTTCTCACTTTGATTCTACTAAAGCTGGGCCCCAGGACTAGACTTTTTCTTTTTAAGACCCTAGTGAAGGCTGAGATTGCTTGTAGGCTGAGAATGTGAGTTAAAGAAGGTCATCACCCAGCATGGGGCTTGAACCCATGACCCTGAGATTAAGAGTCTCATGCTCTACCAACTGAGCTAGCCAGGTTGTGTGCAAAAAGTTTTCTAATACCCCATCACAGGGTAACAGGAGCCAAGTGTTCACTGCCCAACTCATGGCTCTTTCTTGCCCCTAATGTGGGGTTCTGGTCTGTGGAGAGGTTCGAGCTCAAACCACACTCCCAACACACCCACTTCTTACCCCACAAGGAAAGGCCCCATTTCCATCTCTCCAGTGAGAGGAGAAGGGCCCTAGAGTCTCCCAGCAGGGCTCTGGCCTGTTCTTTGCAAAATGCTCAGCCTGTTTCGTTTTCTGCAGGAATGACTGGGATCCATGCGCCCTGTTCCCCAGTGACAAGTGTGTGTCCTCTCCCCCGCTTTCCACAGACACAGCAGGCCAGGGGGCTATGCACTTCCAGTGGCCCCTTCCTACTTGGCCTCCCCCAAATCCGGGGTGAAAAGCTGCTGGGCCCCAGCCCTCCTGGGCCAGGCCATGGCAGGAGCCCTGGCTGGAGAGAGGCTGCAGGTGGAGCAGAATTAGCTTAACTGGAGAACTGCTGCCTTTGCAGGCCAGAGGTAGCAGGATTCACTCCCATCTTCTCCTGCCTGCGCCCTGGTGCTGAGGGGCCGGCCCCTTTCCTGCTGCCCCAACTCTTATTCCCAAAATCCATTGGGTGCAGGGGCTGTTGGTCTTTGTGCCAAAGTGTGTGGCTGAGAGTCAGGACTCAGAACGCTTCCCCAGATACACAAATCCCCCCTTCGACTCACTCACGCTATCTGGCTGCCTCCAGCACGGGCTGAGCTCAAGGGCCAGGTGGGTGACCTGCCCTGCAGCTGTGATGGCATGAGACCCGTCCCACCCACCTGCTCAGTCTGGAGACGGAGCTCCAGTGGCCTCAGACACCCAGCAAGAGGAACAAAACTCTCTTTGCTGAACCTCAGTGCATGGAAGCCAAAGCACCTGAAGTACAAGGACTTTGTAACAACCAGCTGAGCCTCAGCAGCTCCCACTGAGATTGGAACTCAACTTGTAGGATTCAGAATCCTACGTGCTGTCCCTTACACCATGCAACCTACAGCCGAGCTCTTTGGTGGGCATCTGGGACTCTCAGTTCTCAGGCTGGCCCCTGCTCTCCTGGCTTCCCTCCAGCTGCTTCATCTCTCAGGACTCTCTGTCCTGACTCAGTTCTTGTTAGGAACAGTCACACTCTGGGGGTCAGTGAGGGTCCCTCCCACCTGAGATGTGTGTTACACAAAAGCCTCGTTTCCTCCTCAGTTCCCAACGCTGGATGCAAACACATGGTTGCTATGGGGGTGTAACAAGTCCCCCCTTAAAAAGCTCATCAATTTAAATGAAACGTTTACATCTCCAGGTGTGTCACACTTTGGATTTCTATTGAACAGGGATTCTTCAAATGACCACAAACCCTAACGTGCTCTAGACAAACCAGACAAACCCTCCCTTAGCTGGAACCAATTCAAACCCGCTCTGTGTGTGTGTCTGGTGTGTATTTCGATCCATTCAACAGGGGTATGATCTGATCTGGATGCCCATTGGCACGTCCTTACTCTCCTTTGGCTGTGTCCTGCAGAAGAACAAGGACCACGTCCAGCTGGGGATGAATGGCCACAATCGATCTTACGGAGTTCGATTTAGCAGGTAAGACTCACTAAATCAAACCCAGAGGCCACCACTACTAGTTTCAAGTACTTCTGCTCTTTGCTCCTTTGGCTTCCCGCTGTGGGGATATGGCCAGCTCCAACTACATAGGAGGTATGGCAGGGATAGCAGACACATTGGCCAGTCACCACTGGGGGTTGCCTTCCTCACCTCCCCCATACCCACCAGGTGCTTGGCCAGCTTAGTCATGGGGCCGCTCTCTGGGACTTTTCTCCCAGCTGCTCCACATGTTGCCATTGCCCATCCCAAGGAAGGGGGGACAAGAGTCACTCTCCACGGTTGCAGGAGCTGCAGAGGTTGCACTAACAGGATCTCTGGGCATGGACAACCCCAGGGAATCAGAAGAGCATTTGGCGCTGCCTCTCCTGTCACAGCAACTGCAGTCAGAGCCCTGCCTTGCCAGTGCCAGTCACAGAAGCCTTTGTAGCTGCTCCAACATGTCTCTCCAATCAGCCTTTTCCTGAACCAGCAGTTCCATGGGTGGCCAGGGGAGGCCTCTTCTGTGTCCCAGAAGCACATAGGAAAATGTTTACTAGACAGGTACTTTAGCCAACTAAGCCATGGTGCCAACCTCAGGCAAGGATGTAAAACTGTTCTACTCTATGGTTCCACACAACACCCTTGACTCCCAAGGTGCAGCCATTCCCCATTTCCCTTCAGCCCTGGCAGTGCCTGGGCACAGAAAGCTACAGCTCAGTGGGCAGAGGCTCTAACGTGCACATTTCCCACAGCCGCTGGGACTATAGAGTTGGTCTTTAGCGGGAGGGGAGCAGTGCAGCAAACATTGATCATCTGGCTTGTCAACCCCTTGGTCTCAGGGTTTGGGTTGGAGTCCCTGGGTGGGGGCCCAGCTGCCTTCAGTTTGGTCCTTTCCCAAGGGCACAGAAGTAACAAGAGAGAATTCCTTTCCCCTGCAGGAATCTGAGTTGGCCAAAGAGTTAGTAACAAAATATTTGTCCATGTTTATATACAGGAGAAGAGCCCCCCCGCAAAGGTGACACTGTGGTGCAATGGTTATCATGTTTGCTAACTTGTTAACGGTCTTTGGTTCAAAGCCAGGCAGAAACACAGGATCTTCCCTTATTGCAGCTCCCCTCGGTGCCCAGGTAAGCGCAGCTCCTGCTGCCCAGCCTGTGCCTGGCATAAGCCCAACTCCCACATGACAGAGGGGGATGACATCAGCTGAGAATGCCCTTTGGTGCCAGCTTGGGAAGTGAGGTGACTCGGACCAGGCTCCTGTTGGAGGCTTGTGGCTTGGCCACCCCTGCCCTAGGAGGCTGGTGTATGGGGCTGGTTCTTCCTGCTGCCTCCCTTGTGTGAGTTGCCCAAAGAGGAAGCAAAACAGGAATGGGGCAGAGGAGAAAAGCCAAGCTGAGGGGGGCAGGGCAGAAACTCAATGCCTCTGTGGGGTGAGCAGAGCCCCCCCCCCTTTGTTCTGCCTAAGCTTGTGGGTGTGGCTGGCTGTGGGGAGGCAGAGTCCTGTGCCTGTCTCATGGCATCCCAGAGAGGCTCCTTGCAGCCCAGAAAAAGAAGGGGGCTCTGGGTGGAAGGAAAACAAGCAAAGCTGGTCCCAGTGGGCATGAACTGGGGCACCAATTTGGCCCAATTGAGTGAGAAGCGGTTGCTATAGATCCCATGTGCAAGGGGCAGCACTTGGGACTCTGAATTCTGCAATCTGAGTTCAAAGCTCAGAGGGACCTGGCAGGCTAGATGATGCAAAACTCTCCCACTTCATGTGCTTTGGCTTCCTTATCCAGAGGCTCCCCAGAGAGAATTTTGTGCCTCCTGCTGGGTGTCTGATGCTCCTGGAGCTCAGTCTGTGTCTGTCTGTCTCAGCGGGCAGCTGGGATGGGCTGGGCCCTGGAACTTGCAACCTGGCTGGAGCTTGCTGCTTCCCCTGATGCCCCCATGTGTGGTCCCAGCAGCTGCCAGGCTCTGACTCTGGCCCCCCTGGTGCTAACAGGTGCCCCCCTCTAGCGCTCTTCTAAATTGCTCTTTCTGGTCCCTCTCAGGGCATTTTCTCCTCAGCAGCGCACAAGAGAGAAGCTGTTGCCAGTGGCCCGGCAAGGCAAGATGAGCTTTGCCTGCCCCCTCAGCCTGACTGGCTACTTGGCCCCATTCCCACCTCCTTTCCCGGTCTCACCCAGTGGCCAAAGGGGCTGCGGCTGCTGCTAACAGGGAAGAAGCTGAGCGGCAGGGTGCTGGCAGCAAGCGATTCCGGCTCCTCTTTGCCCTGGGTCTCAGTGCGCCATGCCGGCCGCCAGTCAGCTTGACCAGACCTCAAACCAGGAAAACTAGCCAGCCCACATCACAGTGAGTCACTGGTGGCCCTTTCAGAGAAGAGCCATTGGCAGCTGCAGAGACATCCCTGCAGCTGCCTGAGACACCTTTGTGAAAGGGCCACTTGTGAGCTGGCTTCCTATAGGCTGGCTAGCTCAGTTGCTTAGAGCATGGTGCTAATAACACCAAAGTCATGGGTTCAAGCTCTATGCTGGCCAGAGGGGTGCTTGGTTTGGTGACTTACTGTCATTTAGCTGCCTGCTATGGACAGGGAAGCAGAAACAAGCAAAAGGCTGAGAGCTTTGCAGGACTCAGGCCAGAGAACGGATAGGAGAAGGCTCCAGCCTGCACAGACCCAGTGGCTAATAGGGCGTTGGCCTGGCCTGCTTTTCCCAATAGCAGGGAAACTCTTCTCTTCCCTCCATTGTCCCCAGTGGGGTGACCTGATGCCGAAATTCCTGCTGCCACAGTGGCTACCAGAAGGCTTCCTGCAGGGGGCCAGTGTCCCCAGCCCAAGTCACAGAGGGAGGCTCAATATGTCCAGGAGGCCTGGAGCACATGCCTGGCACACAGCGCTGCGGCCAACTGCCTGGTCACCTGTTTCAGCGGCCCAGCAGCCACCCCCCCAAACCTGCTCCTGCTCAAGTCCCCCTTGAACCTGCACCTGCTCTTGCTTCTCCAGCTTCTGTCCCTGGAACTACCCAATGGCTGTTGAGACCCCTGCACATGAGGCAGTGGGATCACCTGAGGCAGGCACCAGCCCCAGCCCCAGCCCCAGCCCCAGCCCCATCCCTGAGCCCCACCTCCCCCTTCCTCCCCTTCCCACCAGCCTCCTTCCGCTCCCAGGTTCTTTCCCGCAGTCCCTCCCAGTTCTACATTCCCCACATAAAAACCAGAGAGTTTGTTCTTTCAACAGGGAAAAGTCCTGTTTGTGTTACCCGCAGGGGAAGGGGGAGAGGAAAGTGGGATGTGCAGGCAGGGGAAGGTGTGTATGTGGGGAGGTGGGGGAAGGCATAGAGGGGCAATGCAAAGGCCCCTTGTGAGGACACCCAGGGGAAAGTCTCACAGGTGTCCTTGTCTGAAACTCTCCCTCAGGGCCTCTTGGGGGCACAAGCCCTCTGATGGGGCTGCTAGATGCTGAAAGGCCCTTGTGAGCTGCTCAGTCTCTGGCCCCCATCCTGGCAGGAACGTCTCCCCCTTGCTCTTACAAATATTCTGGAGGACACCACCACTTGGAAGATGTTCGACTCACCAAGGTCCAGCCAGGGGAACAGACAGCGGAGCTTCCTTTTGAGGGGCCCAAAGGTGCCTCCACGCCAATGTGGGCCCTGCTGAGCCTGCCTGGGAAACGTTCCTTGCTTTAGGGATGTCCTGTGTAGGGCTTCATCAGCCAAGGGAGTGAAGGGCAGGTTGCATCCCCCATGAGGCATAGGGGCATGTCCATGTCTGTGGCACTGAGGGCGCGGCCAGGGGAAAAGTTCTGGGGGGGCATCTTCTGGTAGAGCCTGGAGCTACAAAATATGCCGGCATTGCGCGCCTTCTCCAAGAATGGACCCAAGAATGAGGGGAGAGAGACTTTGGCCAGGCACATTCACACGTGGGAGCAAGGCTCTGAGCATAGGGGTGACCGGGGGGTCTCCCCTGTCACTGAGAAAGCTCCCTTAGTGATGGGTGCAGGCTGGGCCAGGAAGGGGCTGTTCTCCCTGCTCTGGCCCCCAGACAACATGGCTGCTGAGCCTGGGGACTTGGCTGTTGGCTAGAGCAGGCAGAGGGAAGGACATGGGCAGACTGGAGGGTGCTGCAGCAAGAAGGGCAGGAGGAAGCCCCAAGGACAGGAGCAGGGGCGGAAGCAGCCCCACCATCAGGCACACAAGGCTGGGCTGGCTTTGGGAGTGGGAGGGGGCACTGGGTTTCACTGCTGACACCTGGGTCGGGGGTTGGGGAGGGTGTAAGATCCCTGGCTGGGGACAAGGGGCAGTTCAGCCTGGCTGGGCAGCTGTCAGGAACCATGAATTCCTAGTGGGAAGGCCCCCCGCAGCTGTGTGCAGCAATAGACCCTGGAGCCCCTGCCTCTCAAAGGTGAAGGACCTGCTCTCCACCACCCCCAGGCCCAGGGGGCTGAGAGGAGTTTCTCTGGTTGCTTGGAGAAGGCTCCATCTTGGAAAAGGGATGCAGACCCCTAGACCTGCGCCTGTGGGCACCTCCCCACCTGTGTAAATCTTGCTCTTAGTGACCCAGCCCCCTGCATCTCGTACCAGTCGGCCCTGCTGGGAGCTACGACCCTGCCGGGGGCTGGAGTCCATGTACAAGTGAGTCAGTCTGGTGTGGAACGAGCAGATGAAGAAACCTGTAACTTGTGGGGCCCTGTTGTGTAAGGGAAAAGTGTGTTGCTCTTCTAAGCAGTGGTGCTTGTTGTGAGCCATGCCAGTCACTCAAAGGTTGTGGGTTCAAATACCCCCTAGGGTCACTTTACCTTCCTGAGCAGTTTTTATTAAACAGGCAGCCTCTTCAAAGGGTCTCAGGAGAAGGGAAAAAATGGCTACCCCCAAGGGCTACAAGTTTCTGCCCCACAGGGAGGCTTGTTTGCCCCCCCACACACAAGGAAGTGATGAGGGGGGAGGAGAAAGGGCAAGTCCAGCTGTCTTCTGGGGGCTGAGGTCAGCTTAAGGCCTCCGGGGGCTGCCTCTTTCCAGAAGTGTTAGTGGGAAATGCTGCTGCCCCATTGCCACCTCTGCCTCTCACTGACATTCCTGGATGTTCTTTTCTCCTGCCCTGTCTCTGTTCTCTGCCTTGCCCCTTTCCCCTCCCCTGGTCCTGCCCGGCTCTGGCTCCCTCCCAGCTGCCTCCAGGCACTTCCTCAAGTGAACAACTTGGCTGTCTCCATCACTTCTGCCTGGCAAAGGGAGGCTACTGGAGCCCAGCATCTTTCTGCTCAACCAGGGTGCCCAGGACAAAACTCACCCCACTCCTGGAACAGGAACAGTGACTAGCAGTGAGGCTTCTCCCTGGCAGCACCGTGTCAGTGAGATGGGTCTTCTCGGCATGGTGCCTCCTGAATGCTGGGAGGAGCTGCCTGGTCCAAGGTGCTGCAGTTCCCTGGAGAGAGGGGCAGGGGCCAGTGGCTGCAGGAAAACCCTTCTGCTGTGTCTGCGGCTGAGCTGCACAAAGGAAGATACAAGATCCCTGGTGGGGTCTTTGCTGGTTGAATGTGCCAGAGGAAAGAAGCCGAAAGCACAACGGACACATAGAACACGGTTTGACTGAGTCACACACCACAGCCAGTGACATTATCCACTCTCAGAGCTCCACGCTCCCAAACCCGACTATGCAAACAGACCCATGGGCCTGTTCCCCACCATGCTCAGGGCCTGGGGATTTTCTGTCAACTTCCCTGACCAAATAACTAGCCCCTTACCCCTGTGCAGCCTCTGCCTCCATGGGCCTTCTCATTGTCTGTCTTGTCTCCAGACAGACCTTGCTTTGTCACAGCAACCTCACTCTGATGTGTTCACTCCTGGGCCTTCTGGAGCAAACGCTTCCCCCCTAACACCAGGGCCAGCTACCGAAGGCTCTCAACAGCTCCTGTCCTGTTGAAGATGGGAATTCTGGGGCATTTTTGCCAACAGTTCAAACATATTATAGTAGATAGGAAGCCAAATAAGTTCTTTGTCATCCATAGGAAGCATCATGATTGTCACCCCAAAGGAACTTGAACCACACTCCTTGGGTTAGGAAGCCAATGACTTGTCGATTAGACCACTGAGCATCCTAAATACAGAAATTCCCCCTTCCAAGTCTATGTCTCTACCATGAGGCTTCTTTCGAAGAAGCTTTTCCCGAAGAGAGCGTCCACACTGCCCAAGCGCATTGAAGAACTGATCTGCTTTTTTGAAAGATAACATCCAAAAAACCCCTCTTCCCCATCCACAAATGCCTTTTTCCGAAAGAGCTCTTTTGGAAAATGGCTTCTTCAGAGAAAGAGATTTACCTCTGTCAGAAACACCCCTGTGTTCTTTCAACTTTCTGTGGAAAGAATGCAATTGCAGCGTGGACATAAGTGTACTTTTTCTGGGAATATTATGCAGTGTGGACATACCCTTAAATGTCCTTTCCTCAACTTTTAGGTGCCTGATTGAGCCCCTTTGAAGGAGCCAGATGCACAGGAAGGGCTGATCGCACCCCCCATCTGAAAATCAGCTTTCGCTAGGTATCTGCAGCTGGCTCCTAGCCCTGGGTGAAATTTGACACCTTGACATCTGGTCTCCCTCCAGAAGCCAGGGGCTTGTCTCCCATAGCAGCAGCCTCTGCAGGAAGCCGCGCTGGCGCTCATGCTGCTCCTGGGGAAGGGAGCGGGTCCCACAGGGGCTGGGGGCCTGGGGCTGGCAGGGAATGGCCGGTTGTTACTGAAGGGGAAGGATAAAATGCAGCCACATTGCAGAAGGTGCGGGAGAGCAGCTGGGGCTGGCCTGGCAGTGCTGTGGGACATCCCTGGGGGAGCTCTGCAAAGTGACCCTGGCTCCCAAGGCAGCAAGTGCAGATTCCCCATCGGCCAGCGCAAGAGGCTCCGACCGACCTGGTTTGAATCCGGCTGACGGGCTGGACGGCCCCGCTGCTGGAGTGTCAGAGCCCCTGTCAACCGGCCCTGTGTTTGTCCCCTCCCCCACCAGGCAGGGCAGGGCCCACGCTCCCAGCAGGGAGTTACAGAGCACTGTGATGACCATGGAGCAGGACTCAATGGCAAGTGTGTGGTACCCAGGAGCTCAAAGAAGGAGTCAGAGCCTTGCCAGTGCCAGTCACAGCAGCCTCTGTGGTTTCCTTCTTCCCACTGCTCCTCTTCAATCAGCCTTTTCCTGAACCAGCAAGTCCATGGGTGGCCAGGGGAGGCCTCTTCTGTGTCACACAAGGACATAGGAAAATGTGAGCAAAGGCTGCAAGAAGGCACCACTGGGATTTGAACCCAGGATCTCCTGTTTATGAGGCAGGTGCTTTAGCCAGCTAAGCCATGGTGCCCACCTTGGAGAAAGGTTTAAAACTGTTCTACTCTATGGTCCCAGACAACGTCTTTGACTCCCAACATGCAGCCATTCCCCATTTCCTTCCAGCCTTCCCACCCTGGTGGCGTCTGGCTTCATCTATCCCTGTGCCAAGTCTTTCTCCCCCTGAATGGCTGGGATTGTGACACAAGCATGGCTTATGGGGGGCCCCCTTCCAACCACTCTAGGACAACAGCTATTATTGATGCAAGACTTTCAGATGTGGAAGAGTGGTGTGACTCCCACTACCCTTCTTCTCTTACATGTGGGCAGCCCTGCAGGGAGCTCTGTGGCACACACAGCAGTAGCCCACTGCACAGTCAGGTCACCACAAGATCCATTTCCTGACTTTTGTTGTTGAAGGAGACAACCCAGAACTGGCTCCAGCCCCCACTCAGTCACCTGAGGAAATGACCCACCAGGTCTGGACACCTCGGAGAGGCAACGATTCCCCACTGGCCAGGGCAGAGCCTCCCTCTGACACAGTCATGGAGCCTTCTCCCCTGGTCTTGCCTCCCTCCCCTTCTCTAAGCTCTCAGGGTATGTCGACATTACAGAATTTTGCGTTCTTCTGCAAGAAAATCGAAAGAACAGAGGGGTTTTTCTGGCACTGGTAATCCTCATTCTACAAAGAAGAAGCCTTTTTGCGAAAGAGCTCTTTTGGAAAAAGACATGTGTGGTTGGAGAAGAAAGTTCTTTCGGAAGAAGAGGAAAGGGGGAAAAGCACAGGTGCCCTGGTGGCCATTCCGTCCATAGCAATCCCAGCTTACATGCGAGACAGCGTCCATTCAGTCTGGACTCTCTCTTTTGAAAAAGCAGATCGCTTTTTCGGTGCACTTTTGCAGTGTGGACGCTCTCTTCTGGAAGAAGTTTTTTTTTGAAGATCCCTTCCGGAAAAAGCTTCTTCCGAAAGAAGCCTGTAGTCTAGACATAGCCTCTGGGTATATCTGCAAAGCACGCTTATTTCAAAAACCGCTATTTTGAAAAAAAAATTAAATAGGTTGTTTCGAAACAGCATATCCACAGTAGAGGGAAGCCTCAAAATTAGTCCAAGGAAGGTTCCCCTAATGTGGACACGCTACCTTGATTTAGAACCCCAGGAAGCACTGGGGAGTAAGTACTTTGAATGGCCCTGGGCAGGAGCTATTTCAAAATAGCAGCAGTGGAGCATCTACACTACGGCTGTTTTGAAATAGCTATTTCGGAAGAGGCACTATCCTTCGTGCAATGAGGTTTACAGATTTGGAAATAAGCCGTGGCTGGTTTTTGGGGAGAGCAAGTTTGAAGGGGGAGGGGCCACTGGAGGCACTTGGCCCTCTGGGTGGCTCTGCCTGGGAAAAGAAAAACAGGGACTACCCCATTACTGGAAAGTGTGGCTATTGATCCCATTGCCTCTCGTATACTAAGCAAGCGCTCTGCTACTCAAGCTAACTCTTCTACTCTGTGAGTGCTAAACCTTTTGGTGACTCTTCCCTTCTCCACAGGGACGTCTGTCTTCTAGGTCAGTTAGTCGTGGGAAAGTAGAAGGCTCCAACGAGGCTCCTCCTCACACTCGTGCTTGTGACCCTCATTCTCTCTCTGGCCTCAAGGGCAGATCTCAAGTAGGAGACTCCCTGCAGCAAAGCCATGGGGGGTCTCTGAGATGGCCCCTGCCCTGCAGCCTGTCCCACCTGCCCATTGTCATGGACTCTCTGTGAGGTCATCACCTCCCAACCTCCTTTAGCCAATAAGCTGTGATGCTGCAAAAGGCCCTTGTGATGTCACTGCCACACCCACCCCTGCCCTCCAGGGCTAATGTCCTGCCCCAGGCAGCCCCTTTGCATGGCTGAGCTGCTCCCAGGGGTGAAAGTGACACATTTGTAGAGGGACTGTTCTATTGGGCACCACCTCTTGGGCACAGGGAGGCTCAAGGAAGGAAGTTGGGGGAGGGGTTGTGATAGGACAGTACCTGTAAGAAGTTACAGAGTAGAGAGGGAGGCTCAGGGAAGGGATTTGGGGGGCATATGGGTGAGGCAGGGCTCAGAGTAGGGTTGAAGATATAGCAGTCAGGATTCAGGGCTTGAGGCTGAGCATTGAGGGGATCAGTGGGACTAGAATCCCAGCTCCGGGCTCCCTGAGGCCCATTAAGAAACAAGGGATTTCTCTGCAGTGCACTGAGGAGAGAAACCCCTGAGACAGTGACATGGACCGATCTGGTTCCAAGCAACCAAGGGTGTGTGTGTGTGTTCAGTAAATGTACATGTGAATAGATCCATCTAGCAGCCACAGGGGCAGGGGGCTTTAGCCAAGGCAGCAGTGACTCTGAGGAAGGGTTGGAAGTGATGGGGGCTAATCAGATGAACATGAGTTTCCAAGGCTGGGCAGAAATGGACAAGGGGTTGTCACAGGCACTAGCACATCAAGAGGTAGAGAGAGGCTCCTGCTGCACTTCCAGACATGCCAAAGGCTGGATAGAACCAGGCATTTTCAGCTGTTTAATCTAAGGCACTTGCCACTGAGCGACTTCAGCTGCTGCCGACAGGCCAGGGGAGGAAGGCCAGGACAAGACCCTTTTAGCCACTGGGACTGTGCAGGCTGGAGCCTCCTCCTACCAGATCTCTGGCCTGCTTCCTGCAAAGCCTCCAACAGGTGCCTGGCCTGACTCCTCTGGCTTCCCCAGGCTGGCACCCAGGGGCATTCTCAGCTGATGTCACCCCCCCTCTCTCATGTGGGAGTTGGGCTCATCCCAGGCCCAGGTCTGGCAGCAGGAGCTGCGCTTTCCTGGGCACCAAGGGGAGGCGCAATAAGAGGAGACCCTGTGTTTCTGCCTGGTTTTGAACCACAGACCTTTTGCGTGTTAGACAAACGCGATAACCGCTACACCACAGAAACAGCTGAAATTTTGCTGGACTTAAACTTGGAGAAATATTCTGCTACTAACTCTTGGCCAATGCTTTGGGGGAAAAGGCCAAGCAAGAGCAGGGAATAAGACACCCGCCCTCCCGTCCCGCTACTTCTCTAGACCTTTGCTCCCAACACTGGGAAGGTGGCAGGGGCTTTGTGACGCAGGAGGGGTGACCCACGTCACATCCCCAGCATTGCCCCCCTGCAGGGATGGACCTTTGGGGACAGACCCAGACTCCCCAACCTCTCACCCAACTCCTGTCACACTCTAGAGCAGAGCAGCCCCCAGGAGTAGGGCTGAGCCATGCAGTGGTGGCAGAGCTAGGGGCAGGAACAGAGAGTTTACCTGAGACCTCAGGAACCCAGCACGAGGCACCATCCCAGGCATCTCTCTGACAGGAGCAGAAGGGGAGTGTGTCGCAGGACTTGAGTAGCTTGCTGCCCTAGGAAGGGGTGTGGCCAAAACACAGACCCTCGCTGTGAGCAGGATTTGAACCTGCGCAGGGAAACCCTATTGGATTTCTAGTCCAACACCTTAACCACTCGGCCATCACAGCTCTGAAAAGTTTGTCTCCTGTACATAAATGTGGAGAAAAATTCTGTTACTAACTCCTTGGCCAACTCAGATTGCTGCAGGGGAAGGAATTCTCTCTTGTTAATCCTGTGCCCTCAGGAAGGGACCAAATCAAAGGAGGCTGGGCCCCCACCTGGGGACCCCAACCCAAACCCTGAGACCAAGGGGGTTGACAATCCAGGTGATCAATATTTGCTGCACTTGTCCCTCCCCTCAACCCTGCCCAACCTCAAGGCCAACTCTGCAGTCCCAGCGACTGGGGGAGATGTGCATGTTAGAGCCTCTGCCCACTGAGCTGTAGCCTTCTGTGTCCAGGGAGCCAGACACCCCCAGGGTGGGAAAGCTGGAGGGAAATGAGGACTGGTCGCTCTTTGGGAGTCAAAGGTGTTGTCTGGGACCATAGAGTAGAACAGTTTTACAGGCCACTGGTGAGGAGGGGACCATGGCTTAGCGAGCCCGTTATGGTTTGAAACAAGGGGCTTGCTCTTAAGACGCGTCTGTGTGATATGAGCACCACGTCCTAAACCTCCGAGTTAGCCGGCCCACGGGTGTCAGTCTCACAAGTGGCCCTTTCAGAAAGGAGCCTCGGGCAGCTGCAGGGACTTTGTGGGCTCTAGAACGAGGGGGGTGAGGCAGAAGATGTGCTCACAGGCAGGGGAATTAGCTCAAGTGGTAAAGCACTCGCTTAGCACATGAGAGGCAGTGGGATCAATGCCCACATTCTCCATCTGCAGCTCAGTCCTTGTCCCTTATTTTCACTGTCAGGGGGCTCAGTGGCCCCCTCCCTCTTCCTACCTGCTCTCCTGGAAAAAGACATACCAGGTTCCCCGCTCTCTTTGCCATGCTGCAAAGAGAGCAGAGATAGCAAACCTAGCAGCCTATCATGCTCTATGGTGCAGTGGCAAGTGTGTTGGCTCTCTAAGCTGGGGTGCTCAGTATGAGCCAGGCCAGTTGTTCAAAGGTTGTGGGTTCAAATCCCACTACAGTCACCTTAGCTGCTCACTGATTTCCAGTGCAGCTTTTACAGAACAGCAAATCCTTAGGCTGACACTGGGGTGTGCTTGAGTCCAGACAGTTTCCTGCAGACCCCAATGAAAGCAGGGGCTGGTACATGGGGATGAGGGTGGGGGTTGTTTTGAAATGCTGCAGGTGCCCTTGGACCCTTTTGTTCCTCCCTGTCTCGTACCAGTATTGTGCAACACTCAGGCTATGTCTACACTACACTGTTCTTCTGGAAAAAGCTATGCAAATTGTGAACCCCAATTTGCGTGGCTTTTTCTGCTTTTTTCAGAAGAGGCTTTTCCAACATTTGAGCTGTCTACACTGAGCCAAATGTTGGGGAAAAAACCCCTTTTTTGGAACATCCCTTCTTCCTCATAAAATGAGCTACAAAAGGATGCCCAAAAAGCACGTCGGAAGAGCAGCTGTGTTCTCTGGACTAAAGCGTTGTCTCTGTAGTGTAGACAGAGCCCTGATGTAGCATCTTATTTCAAGCTTAGGGTGCAGCGTAGACAGAGGGTTGAAATATGATACACAATTTGAGCTACAGAAGTTGTCATTTTGAGCTTATTTCGAAAATGCTTTGGTGTCTACACAGCACGAAATATCGAAATAACCTGCTATTCCCCTAGTGTCATTAACACAGACACAATAGCAAAACTCTATTATTTTCATCACTACACTTTTAAACAAGGAACTGTAGGAGATATATACCTAAATGGCTACATTGCTAAACCTGAAATACAAATATAAAAAGAATAAAACTTTCAGGCCCTACACCTTGATATTTGTAGCTCAAAGCTGGAGCTGTTGTGGAACGAGGTGAAGCTACAGAAGCTGACAGGGGACAATCAGCTGGAGGAGGGTTATTTTTTCTCCTCCCTGGGCTGATGTGGCAATTTCTATCTTCTGAGGAGAAGGGAAGAGGATTTTCTTCTCCTCATTTCTAGCCACATCAGCCCAGGGAGGAGAAAATAATAACCCTCCACCCGCTGATTGTCCCCCGTCAGCTTCTGTAGCTTCACCTCCTTCCACAGCAGCTCCAGCTTTGAGCTACAAATATCAAGGGGCTGGTGAGGAAATGAGGAGCTGGCAGCTCGGGTTAGTCGCTTCCATGAGAATAAGAGGTGCAGTGTTCACAAGGTGCATTCCCCTTCCCTGCAGAGCAGGGTGTTAGAAAGATCTAGGAACAGAACAGTCATCCAAGTTCCACCAGCACCAACATGTGTTTCTGTGGTGTAGTGGTTATCACATTTGCCTAACACGCGAAAGGTCCCTGGTTCAAAACCAGGCAGAAACACAGCTTCTTCTCTTATTGCTGCTCCCCCTGGGTACCCAGGTAAGCGCAGCTGCTGCTGACCAGCTTGTGCCTGGGATAAGCCCAACTTCCACGTGACAGAGAGGAGTGACATCAGCTGATAATGCCCCTTGGTGCCAGCCTGGGGAAGGGAGATGAATCAGGCCAGGCAGCTGCTGGAGGCTTGTGGCTTGGCCACCCCTGCCCTGGGAGGCTGGTGTATTGGGCCGGCTCTGCCTGCCGCCTCCCTTGTGTGACTTGCCCAGTGTACACAGGCCAAATGTCGGAAAAGCCTCTTCCAAAACAAGCAGAAGAAAAAGCTACACAAATTGGGTTTTGAAATGTGCGTAGCTTTTTCCAGAAGAGCAGTGCAGTGTAGACATGGCCTGAGTGTTGCTCAGCACTAGTAGGAGACAGGGAGGGACAAAACGGTCTAACGGCACCTGCAGCCTTTCAGAACAACCCCCAGCCCCAGCCCCAGCCCCAAGAACCAGCCCTTCCCTCCACCCTCACTGGGGTCTGCTGGGAACTATCTGGACTCAAGCCCACCCCAGTGCCAGCCTAAGGATTGCCTGGTCTGTAAAAGCTGCCCTGGAAATGAAAAAGCAGCTAAAGTGACTCTGGTGGGACATGAACCCACAAGCTTTGAATATCTAGCTGGGTTCACACTAACCACTGCAGCTTAGAAGTCCAACAGGCTTTATTGCACCACAGAGCCTGATGGGCTGGGAGCTTTATATCTCCACTCTCTGCTTTGCAGCATGGCAGTGCTGGGGAAAAGAAAGGGGAGCCAGGTCTGTCTCTTTTGGGAGAGCAAGTAGAGGCCACTGAGCCCCAGACAGTGAAAAATAAGGGATGAGCTGCTGTTGGAGAACATGGGCATTGATCCCACCTCCTCTAGCATGCTAAACAAGCACTCTACTACTTCAGCTAACTCCCCTGCATGCTAGAGGGTCTGCTGCTTCACCCACCTTCTTCCAGAGCCCACAACATCCCTGCGGCAGCCTGAGGCTCCTTTCTGAAAGGGCCATTTGTGGGACTGACACCCGTGGGCCGGCTAGCTCAGAGGTTTAGGACGTGGTGCTCATATCACACAGACACATCTTAACAGCAAGCTCCTTGTTTCAAGCCATAATGGGCTCGCTATTCTGATGTCCCTGCAAACCTCATGGCACGAGGAGGGAAGGACGTTTCAGAATAGCGATTTATTTGGAAATATGTGCTGTGTAGCCAGCGCCAAATTACAAAATAAGCTATTTCAAAATAGATGCAAAATAAGCTACACAATTGCATCGCTTATTTTGAGCTATGGGACACACCCCTGGTGAGTTAGAGCCCAGTTCTGCCCCCAGCTCCCAGCTCCACCCACCAATGTACTGACTCCCTCGCTGCCATGGGGCTGTCTGCATTAGCTTCTTCTCTCTGTAGCCATGCTTCAGCCAGGACTGAGACTGTCAGGCGGGAGAATGTGACCCAGCTCCCTGAACCTGGGCCTGCATTTCTCATCCCTTCAGAGACACTTGTTAGTGGAGGAATAAATCACATTCACATGAGTATAGATTATGAAACTTTGTAGTTGTTGTTGCCCTGGGAAACTCCCCACAGACCTTCCCTTGGGGTCCCGGGCAGCCCGCTCACACTGCACAGCTTACTTTGAGGTGAGGGTGCTGTGTACACACACCCAGCCTGTTGAGGACTAGCCTGCTGGGGGGAGGTTCTGGCCACTTCCTTTCCTTGTCTCTCTCAGACTGTGTCTACGCTGCAGGCTTTTTGCGCAAGAGCAGCTGTTCTTGCACAAAAACTTGCAGAGCGTCTACACTGCACGCACATTCTTGCACAAGTAAATTTATAGTACAGCGTCAGAAAACAGGGCTTCTTGTGCAAGAGTTATTCCTCACCCCACAAGGAATAAGCCCTTTTGCGCAAGAACTCGTCCACAAGGACGCAGTGTGGACAGGCAACAGGGGTTTCTTGCTCAAGAAAGCCCTATGGCTATAATGGCCCTGAGAGCTTTCCTGTGCAGGAGAGTGTCCACACTGCCATGGGCGCTCTTGCGGAAAAGCACTTCTTTTGTGCAAAAGCACTTGGCAGTGTGGACACACTGTTGCGCAAGACCTTTTGCACAAGAACTCTTGCACAAAACAGTTCTTGCACAAGAAGCCTGCAGGGTAGATGTAGCCAGGGGGTGTCTGGGTTTCTTACGAGCACTGAGCTTTGTACAAAAGCCCAGGGAACATTGTGAAAAGCCAAAACCTTTCCGCCCTGGGTGTCCCTGGCCAGCCAGCAAGTGGCACAAAGGTTCCCTGAAGTGCTGACTTTGTGTAGTTGAAGCAAGTACTCTACAGCTCAGATGAGGTGGCCAAGTGGTTAAAGCAATAGACTGCTCATCCCATGTGCTGTGCACGCATGGGTTCAAATCCCATCCTCGTTGGGTGTTTGTAGCCCTCTCTCTTGCTTCTCCCAGAAGTTCAGCGCCAGCCCCTCCTGTAACCCTGCCTGCCCCAGCCCCTCCTGCTGCAGCCTGGGGAAAGGGGAAATCTCCACAGAGACACTCCCAGATGGGACCCTCAATCCCTTCTGCCCTGAAGGGGAAACCTCACAAAGGAGATTCCAGGCAGCCAGGCCATGGGGGTCTCTGAGATGCTGCAGCCTGTCCCACCTGGCTGTTGCCATGGGCCCTCTGTGAGGTCACTGCCTCCCAACCAATAAGCTGAGGTGCTGCGCAAGGTCCTTGTGATGTCACTGCTGCCTTGCAGGCTCATGTCCCTTGGCATGTTTGAGCTGCTCCCACCCCCACTCACTCAGGGCTGGTTCTGGGGCTCATGCAGGGAACATCAGAGGCTGCTCAGGGGGCCACATGCCCCCAAGGTCACTTTTTAAATGCCAGGGCAAGCCAGGATCTATCCTGTCCCTTCCCCAGACCCCACCCCTTTGTTGAGCCCCTGCCCCCTCCAAACCTTTCCATGGACTATCCATTGCTAATGGACACTCACCACTAATGACATAATTACATCTGGGAGGAACAGTTTAATTTAAATTATTAAACAGATTAAGCATTTGAACTATCTCATGTTAGTTGATCAAACTTCATTTTAAATAAAGGAAAACATTACAGCACACAAGGTTTCAATGTTGCTTTATTTATGGCAGGGGTAGGAAACATTCTTTGGGTCAGGGGCCACCAATTCACAGAAAAATCAGGGGCCACAAAAGTGAGAAACAAAAAAACTTCCAAAGGCCCCGAGCCCTCTCTGATGTGGCCCCCAACTAAGACACCTCACTCCTCTGGAGTTCCAGCCCCCATGGCATGAGGGGAAGGGACAGGGAGGACTGAGGTTCAGATTTACTTTTCTGGGGCTACAGAGCTTGTGGATTTTGTGGACCCGCTTAGGCTCTGGGGTGGGGACAACTCTGAGGGGTTCAGTGTGCAGGACAAGGCTGCCAGCAAGTGGGATGCAGGACGGGGTTAGGAGGTGAGGATCCGGAAGGGAGTTTGGCAGCAGGAGAGGGTGTGGGGTGGGGGTGTGAGAAGGAGTTTGGGTGCTGGAGGGGTTGGGGCAGTAACTTAGGAGGTTGAGCCTGGAGACCCAGCACAAGCTCCCAGCTGCGTGGGAGCAAGGGGTAGAGCTGAGCTCCCACTCCACGTGCCATGGGAAATCGGCTCATTTGCTGCTTGTCGGTTACCATCCCCTCATCAAAGATGTTTGTTAGTAACTGGCGGGTGCCACGGGGCTCACGTCCGAACAGGCCCACATGACCTCATTATTGGTGCACAAGACAAAACTCACTCGCCTCATGGATGGAAACTCTTAGAGGGAACACTAATGGGGAGTGTCTCAGAGGCTGTGTAGCTTGTTGCCCTGGTTAGGGGTGTGGCCAAAACACAGGCCCCACTGTGAGCAGGATTTTATTTTGTGTGAAGGGAAACCCTATTGGATTTCTAGTCCAGTGCTTTAACTATGTGCTGACTCCCTCACTGCCATGGGGCAGTTTGTAGTGGCCTCTTCTCTCTGGAATCAGGGTTAAGCCACAGCTTTGAACCTGCACAGGGAAACCCTATTGCATTTCTAATTCAACACCTTAACCCCTCATCCATCACAGCTGTTAACTTGTCAGTATCCCAGGGCCTGGAAACTGGTTAGTAATCCCAGTGCCCAGGCCTGATGTCACCTGCCCCACAGAATTCACACAGCAAACCTGGCTCCCAGCACACAAGGGGAGTTTTGGGGGCTTGTTGCTGGGCCGTGGGGTGAAGCATGAAACCAGCCTCCTCCTGTGGGGCCTGTGAGTGTTGCTGTCCCTGCCGTACAGACAGGGACATGGAGACAGGGAGAGATTCACTGAACGGCCAAGGTCACCAGTGAGTTAGAGCCAAGATCTGCCCCCAGCTCCCTGCCCCACCCACCGACGTGCTGACGCCCTCACTGCCATGGGGCTGTTTGAATTGGCCTTTTCTCACTGGAACCTGGTTTAAGCCACAGCTGAGGCTCTGGGCAGGGGGCTGGGTCTGAGTGTGGGAAGGGGAGCTTGTGTTCCTCTGGCTCAGCTTTTCCCTTTCTTCTACCCCAGCAATTTGCCTGCTGCAAAGCAGAGAGAGGAGATGGGGAGGGGAAGATGTAAGCCAAAGGGTTCTGTGGCATAATAGAAAGCGTGTTGGACTTCTAAGCTGTGGTGCTTAGTGTGAGCCAGGCCAGTCATTCAAAGGTTGTGGGTTCAAATCCCACCAGCCTCACTTTAGCTGCTCTCTGATTTCCACGGTGGCTTTTACAGAACAGGCTGGACCTGCCCCTGTTGCATGATGGGAGTGACAGGGAGCTTGTGATCCCAGGACCTCTGTGTGAGACTCCTCGGAGGGGGTCACAGCTCACAGGAGAGAGCCCCTGGGTACCACACACTGGCCACCGAGTCCTGCTTCATGGTTGTCCCAGTGCTCTGGGGGCGAGAGACGTGCCTGTAACTCCCTGCTGGGCGCATGGGCCCTGCCCTGCCTGGTGGGGGAGGGGACAAACACAGGGCCGGTTGACAGGGGCTCTGACACTCCAGCAGTGGGGTCGTCCAGCCCTTCAGCCGGATTCAGACCAGGCCGGTCGGAGCCTCTCGCACTGGCCAAGGGGGATTCTGCACTTGCTGCCTTGGGAGCCAGGGTCACATTGCAGAGCTCCCCCAGGGCCGTCCCACGGCATTGCCAGGCCGGCCTCCCGCACCCTCGGCAATGTGGCTGCATTTTATCCTTCCCCTTCAGTAACAACCAGCCATTCCCTGCTAACCCCAGCCACCGTGGGACCCGCTCCCTTCCCCAGGAGCAGTGTGAGCGCCAGCACGGCTCCCTGACAAGGCTGCAGCTGTGGGATACACTTCCCTGGTTTCGGGAGGGAGACGAGACGTCAAGGCCCATGACTCGGAGCCAGCTACAGATACCCATGGAAAGCTGATTTTCAGAGGGGTGTGATCAGCCCTTCCTGTGTATCTGGCTTCTTCAAAGGGGCTTAATCAGGAGCAAAAAGTTGAAGAAGGGACATTTAGAAGGGTGAATTTCCGTCTCTGGAACTGTTTTATATGTACCCCAGTGGCCTAATGGACAAGGCACTAGCCTTCTAAGCCAGGGATTGTGGGTTCAAATCCCATCTGGGGTGACAGGTAAACAGCTTCCTCTCCAAGACAGTTGGATGTGCCACAGTTGCCATCTTCCTCTGTACAAGAGTTGTCCAGGCCTACTCCCTTGCTCGTGTTAGGTGCATGTGTGTTTGCTAAAGCCTGGGGCTGTGTCTATATTGGCAAGATTTAGCGCAACTGCTTTTGCGCAAAATCTTGCCACCTGTCTACACTGGCCACGAGTATTTGCGCAAGAACACTGACGTTCTAATGTAAGAAATCAGCGCTTCTTGCTCAAATACTCTGACGCTCCCGTTCAGGGATAAGTCCTCTTGCACAAGTGTTCTTGCGCAAGAGGCCAGTGTAGACAGGTAACATCAATTTCTTGCGCAAGAAAGCCCAACGGCTAAAATGACCATCTGAGCTTTCTTGTGCAAGAGAGCGTCTACACTGGCACGAATGCTTTTGCGCAAAAGCAAATCTTTTGCGCAAAGGCACATGCCAGTACAGACGCTCTCTTACTCAAATACTCTAACGCAAAAACTCTTGCGTTTAGAGTATTTGTGCGAAATCATGCCAGTGTAGACGCAGTCTGGGTGTCCAAAGTGAGAAGGAAGGGGCATATCTTGCTCTAGAATGCACGGGAGTCAGACAGAGGGAAGTGGCTGGAGACAAAGCTGAGTGTGAGAAGCCCCATGAGAGGCAGAGGCTCCAGAGGAGGGAGGGGCTAGTTACTTGGTCAGACAAAGTGAAAGAAAATCCCCAGGCCCATGGGATGGTTGGATTTGGGAGTGTTGTGCAGCTGGGCTGTGTGACTCAAACTGTCCCTTGTGCCCCTTTTATGTGTCTATTGAGCTTTCAGCTTCTTTCCTCATGTACATTCATCCAGAAAAGACCCCACCAGGGATTTTGTATCTTCCTCTGTGCAGCTCAGCCGCAGACACAGCAGAAGGGTTTTCCTGCAGCCACCAGCCCCAGCCCCTCTCTCCAGGGAACTGCAGCCCCTCGGACCAGGCAGCTGCTCCCGGCATTCAGGAGGCACCATGCCAAGAAGACACTATCTCACTGACACGGTGCTGCCAGGGAGGGGCCTCACTGCTAGTCACTGTTCCCGTTCCAGGAGTGGGGTGAATTTTGTCACGTGCACCAATATTGAGGGCATTTGTGTGTGAGCCCCCATGGCATCTGCCAGCTCCTGCTGGGGGGTGAAGGGTCCCATGGCCCCATAGCTCCTGCTGGAGAGGGATGGAGGGACCTGACCCCTTATCTCCTGATACAGTTTCAGTTTTTCCCTGGCAGGATGCTCCAGACATGAGGGATGCCAGCGGACAGGCAGCGATCGTATTTACACATGCAGGGAAATGCCCTGGCTTGAACCTCCCCTCCCCCCCGCTGTGCTTCTCCCCCTCACAGAGTTGTCGCCTCCTGGGTGGGTGGATGAACTGCAGGTGCGGGACAGCTCCCTACCAGCAGGGACAGCAGTCAAGGCACCAAATATCGCTGTGTCTGCAGCCAGTGTTGGGAACTGGGCAGGGAACAGGAGGCTTTTGTGTCATGCACATCTCAGGTAGGACGGACCCTCATTGAGCCCAGACTGTGACTGGTCCTAGGAAGGAATGAGTCCTGGGGCTGGTTTTGTTACACTCTAAGGCCGTGTCCAGTTTCTGCTGTGCCCTTGTTCCTTCTTTTCACAGGCAGAGCCAGGGGGCTCCGTGAATCCAGAGACCCCTCCCTCTTCCTCCGTGGTCTCTGAAAAAACCCTCCCTAGTGGGGCACAAAGCTGCTGGGGCTGGTGGAGGCAAGAGCACTAGAGATGAGTTGCACGTGGGTTAGTGCTCCCTTTGCACGTGAGAGGTAGCAGGATTCACTCCCATCTTCTCCCACCTGCTCGCTGGTGTTGAGGGGCCGGCCCCTTTCCTGCTGCCCCAACTCTTATTCCCACAATGCACTTTGTGCAGGGGCCATTGGTCTTTGTTCCAAGGCGTGTGGCTGGGAGCCAGGACCCAGGACCCTTCCCAAAATATACAAAGCCTCCCTCCCCTCCTCTGTTCTGCTCACACTCTCTGGCTGCCTCCAGCATGGGCTGAGCTCAGGGGTCGGATGGGTGACCTGCCCTGTGGATGTGATGGCATCAGGCACCTGACCACAAGTCTGCTCAGTCTGGTGACGAAGCTCTACTGGGCCTCAGACAAGCAAAAATGCCCTTAGTGAACCTCAGGACAAGGAAGCCAAAAAGTAAGGAGCACAAGGACCTGGCAACAACCACCCCAGCCCTTGCAGGTCCCACTGAGATTTGAACTCAGATTATAGGATTCAGAGTCCTAAGTGCTGCCCCTTACACCATGGGACCAAGCCGAGGGGGCTGGGTAAACAGCTGGGCCACTCAGGTCTCAGACTGGTCTCTGCTCTCCTGGCTTCCCTCCAGCTGCTTCATCTCTCAGGACTCTCTGGCTATGTCTACACTGCACATTTATTTTGGAATAAGCTTTGATTATTTCAAAATAGCACGTCTACACTGCAGAGAACCCTCAAAATGAGTCTGAGGAGGGCTTACCTAATGTAGATGTGATGCCTTGATTTAGAGCCCAGGGGGAATAACTTAAAATGGCCCTGGGGAGGGACTATTTCTAAATAGCAGAAGTGGAGCATCTACACACGCCTCATTTTGAAATAGCTATTTCAGAATAAGCATTTTTCTTCGTAGAATGAGGTTTACAGACGTTGGAATTAGCCGTCCGTTCTTTCAGAGTTATTTCAAAATAACGGAATTGCTGTGTAGACTCTTGCATTGTTATTTTGGAGTAACAGCCATTGTTCCAAAATAACTTTTCTGTGTGGAACCTCCGTCCTGCCTCAGCTCTGCTGCTTTGAGGACAACTTCCTTTTTAGGGTCCATCATAATCTAGGGTTAGTGAGGGTCCATCTCACCTAAAATGTGTGTTGCACAAAACCCTCTTGTTCCCTACCCACTTCTCAATACTGGCTGTAGACATGTGTTTGGCATGGGGCTGTAGCTCGGTGGTAGAGTGTTTGACTGCAGATTAAGTGGTCCTTAGTTGAAATCCAAGTACTCCCTATGAAAGTGTCTATTTAACAGAGACATTTATCTTTCCTGGATTTCCATTGTATGTGAGCTCTTTAAATCAATACAAACCCTTAGGCTACATCTACACTGCAGGCTTTTTTCACAAGAACAACTGTTCTTGCACAAAAATGTGCAGAGCACTGAACAACTGTTCTTGCATAAGTAAATGTACAGTACAGCATTGTAAAACAGGGCTTCTTCCAGAAGAGTTATTCCTCTCCCCACGAGGAATAAGCCCTCTTAAGCAAGAGCTCTTCCACAAGAGGGCAGTGTAGACAGGCAACATGAATTTCCTGTGCAAGAAACCCCTATGGCTAAAATGCCCATCAGAGTTTTCTTACACAAGAGAGCATCCACACTGCCATGGATGCTCTTGCACAAAAGCACATCTCTTGCGCAAAGCACTTGGCAGTGTGGATGTACTCTTGTGGAAGACCCTTTACACAAGAACGCTTGTGCAAAACAGGTCTTACACAAGAAGGCTGCAGTGTAGACGGAACCGTTGTGTTATGATGGTGTTTAGGTCAGTAACTGGGGCCACTAAATGGAGTCAGTAATCTGTGACCTAGGGATCCATGTTGGATCCTGTCAGGCACTGGCCACTCAGAGACTGGTCAGAACTGGATTTTCCTGCCAAGTGGCACGAGGGTTCCTGAAAATAAGCGGTGTAACAGCTCTGCACAAGAGGAATTTTTTGTGCAAGAAGGAGCAGTGTAGACAGCCCCTTCTTGCACAAAAGCCTGTGCTGCAGAAATGATGGCTCATTAGGTATGCAAATGAGGTGCAGCAATATTCATCCCCACACCTCATTTGCATATCTTATTGTGCAACAATGCGGTGTAGACACAGCCAAGGAAGCCAAACACTGGCATTACCAAGGATTTGCAGCAAACCAACATTTCACCAGTGGATCCCACTGAGGTCGTGGTGCAGGATTCAGACTCACTTGCCTAAGAAGGAGCTAGAATCTCCCTGCTTCACAGAAAAAAATTTAAGCTTAGACAGAAAGCACAGGGGCTATGTTTACACTGACTGGTTTGTGTGCATGCAATATGCAAATGAGTCTAAGTGTGGACTATCACACTGCTCCTTCATGCAAAAGGAAACGTCTCTTGAAAATAAGCAGCAGAACGGCTCTGCACAAGAAGGCTATGTCTACACTGGTGGCTTTGTGCGCAAGAACATCTTGCGCAAGGGTTCTTGTGCAAGAAATCTTGCACAAGAAAATGTCCACACTGCCATGTGCAAGCTGTGCTTTTGTGCAAGAGCATCCATGGCAGTGTGGACGCTCTCTTGTGCAAGAAAGCTCTGATGGTTGTTTTAGCCATAGGGGTTTCTTGGGCAAGAAATCCCTGCTGAGCGTCCACACTGCCCTCTTGCGCAAGAGCTCCTGCGCAAGAGGGCTTACTCCTGTTAAAAAAGAGCATACTCTTGCGCAAGAAGCCCTCTCTTACCACGCCGTACTGTAAATCTTCTTGCACAAGAGCAGGTGGGCAGCGTGAACTCTTTCCAGAAGACCAGCCGTTCTTGTGCAATAACCCGCCAGTGTAGACATAGCCAAAGGGTTTTCTTGCACATGAAGGGGCAGTGTAGAGAGCTCCTTCTTGCACAAACCCCCGTGCCATGAGAATGGCAGCTCATTAGGTATGCATTTGAGGCACAGTGATAGTCCATGCTTAGCCTCAGTCAGTGATAGTCCATGCTTAGCCTCAACTGCATATTGCTTGCGCAGGAACCCACCAGTGTAGACATAGTCAGGGAAGCCAGTCTCTCAGGCTATGCAGGAGCAGCCCGACGCCGGCTGCCGCACTTGGTGCCCTAGGCGGAGTGCCGATTGCGGCGCCCCTGCCTGCACAGCCATAAATGGCCATGACGTCATCACGGGGCGCCCCGGCACCCCGTGACATCATCATCGGGCACCAGGGCCAGCGGCGCCCTAGGCAGCTGCCTAGCTTGCCTAGGCTCATGGGCCGCCCCTGAGGCTATGTCTACACTGGCAGCTTCTTGTGCAAGAGCGTTGCATGAGCGTTCTACACTGCATGAGCATTCTCGTGCAAGTACATGGAGGCTGTGTCTACATTGGCACCCTTTTTCGGAAAAGGGATGCTAATGAGACACAGCGTAAATCCACGGGGATTTAAATAGCCCCGCGGTATTTGCATTTACATAACTGCGCTTTTTCGGCTCGGGGCTTTGCCGGCAAAGCGCCAGTCTAGACGGATCTTGCGGAAAATAAACCCTTTCCTGCAAGATCTCTTATGCCAACTTTCAAGTAGGCATAAGAGATCTTGTGGAAAAGGGTTTATTTTCCGCAAGATCCCGCTTAGACTGGCGCTTTGCCGGCAAAGCCCCGAGCCGAAAAAGCAGTTATGTAATACCGCTGGGGATATTTAAATCCCCGATTTTTGCGCTGTGTCTCATTAGCATCCCTTTTCCGAAAAAGGGTGCCAATGTAGACACAGCCATACAGTATAGAGTTGTAAAACAGGACTTCTTCTGGAAGAATTACTCCTTTCTCCATGAGGAATAAGCCCTCTTGCATAAGAATTCTTCCACAAGAGGGCAGTATAGACAGGCAACATGAATTTCTTGCGCAAGAAGCCCCTATGGTTAAAATGGCCATCAGAGCTTTCTCGCGCAAGAGAGTGTCCACACTGCCATGGATGGTCTTGTGCAAAAGCACATCTCTTGTGCAAAAGGACATGGCAGTGTGGACGCTCTCTTGTGGAAGAGTTTTTGCACAAGGGCTACGTCTACACTGGTGGGTTCTCACACAAAAACTCTTTTGCGGAAAAGTTCTTCTGCAAAAACTTTTCCAGAAGAGAGCATCTACACTGGCATGTGCTTTTGCGCAAGAGCTGTGCTTTTGCGCAAGAGCATCCATGCCAGTGTAGACACTCTTCTTGCAAGAAAGCCCTGATGGCCATTTTAGCCATTGGGCTTTCTTGTGCAAGAAATTCATGTTACCTGTCTACTCTGGCCTCTTGCACAAGAACAGTTGCGCAAAAGGGCTTATTCCTGAGCGGGAGCATCAGAGTTCTGGTGCAAGAAGCCCTGATTTCATACATGAGAATGTCAGTTTACTTGCGCAAGAACACGCGGCCAGTGTAGACAGGCAGCAAATTTTCGCGTAAGATCAGCCGCTTTTGCACAAGATCGCGCCAGTGTAGACACAGCCAAGGATTGTTCCATAAAAGAGTTCTTGTGCCAGAAACCAACAGTGTAAACGTAGCCTCACAGTCTACATACAAGTAGGAACAGAGAGCTCCTACCCACATAAATTGACAGAAAAAAAAATAAATGCTGTAAAACAGCAGTAACAAAAGCCTGGACAGAGAACAGCTGTTTGTTTGTTTCTTTCTTTCACAGCAAATACCAGGAGAAAGCACTAATGCAATCCCCCACTACCATAAATTGCACAGTCAAGTCTCCCCTTTTTGGGGGAAATTGCAGGAGTCAGCACACCCAAAGTGCAATGGATGAGCCTCAGCCTAGGAAAACCACCTACATGATCATGGTATTTCCCCTACCAGGTAAGTATAAGAGCCCAAACCACACCCACTGCCTGCCCTTAAGCTCCCAAACACTCTCACCTCAGGGTGGTCACGGCCTCACAACCCCACATGACCATCCTACACCATGTTGCTCTTGCCTGCATGCACCCTGATGCTGCCCTGATGCTACAGCCAGACCCCACTCAAGATTTAGGACCAGCTCAGCAGACCATTTCCACTCCCACAGGGCTCTGCTTGTGACAGCATCTGCATACGGGCTCTCACGGCTCCACCCCTCCCCAGGAAGAGCTGCCTCCTCCACTGTTTAGACTCCGGCTGTACCACTGCAGCATTACCCCCGACCCCTCGAGTGCTCGCTCTGCCCAGCTGCAGCCCACACCGAGGCGGGCCTGGCTCTGTCAGGGGCTGCCATTCAGGAGGCACTAGGCAATGTGGCTGCCAGTCTCACCCCCCGTCACTCTAGCCCAACCCAGCCGGGCACCTCACCCTCTTGACCCAGGCCCAGCAGCCCCTCAGCAGCCAGAGCAGGGAAGGTACAAGAAGGAAGTGGGGGGGGAGGCAGGAGCCCTCCACAAGCCAGTCTGAAAGGGGGCACAGGGAGGCAGAGGAACACACACGCCCTCCCTCCCCCTAAGAAAAAGCATCTGTCCCCTCTGTCCCACCCCCCTCCACAGAACTTCTCCTGGCCGACTCCGGGCACGTCGCCACCTCTTGTGGGCCTCCCTTCTCCCATCGGCAAAATGGGGCTGATGAGGGTTCCTGCCCTGGCATGAGCCTTGGGTCAAGAACGATGCTGAAGAGCAGGAAGAGGCTCAGGCAGAGGCTCCCAGGCTGAGGTGCCATTAATGCAGGTTTAAGCCTCAATTGAGAAACACCAGCAAGTCACCAGGGCTATGTCTACACTGGCGGGTTCTTGCGCCAGAAATATGCAAATGAAGCTAAGCATGGAATATCACTGAGCCTCATTTGCATATCTAATGAGCTGTCATTTTTGCGGAAGAGGCTCTTGCGCCAGAAGGAGCATCTACACTGCCCCTTCTTGAGCAAGAAAAACCCTCTTGCGCAATGCCGTTATTCCTGAACAGCAGCGTAGAACAGACTTGTTAGCCCAGGGACCAGAGATGCACAATGCGTAGCTGGATTCGGCTTCCCTGGCCGGTCGTCATTTTACGTCCCTCAAGCCGACCTGCCCAGCCTAGTACAGAGCAGGCCTCAGTGAGGCACACCCAAAATTCCAATCCCCGTTTAGATAGTGGTGCGGTGCCCATGGAAACTGAGGCACACACAGAGTTAATACAGAACAGCACGGGAAAGCGGAGATCACACGCGACATAGCGGAGTGAATAGAGCTCTGGGCTGCTGCCATGTGACTGATCCATGGGTATCTTCCCACTGCAGAGAGTGCTCCGAGCCAGACTGTGACTAGCCAGCCTGTCTATGGGCACCCAAGGGGTGTTTGAGTTTGTTACCAGCACTGAGCTTTCTACAAGAGCCCAGGGAACATTGTGAAAAGCCAAAACCTTCCAGCCCTGGGTATCCCTGGCCAGCCAGAGCGTGGCACAAAGGTTCCCAGCAGCGATGACTTTGGCTAGCTTGAAATAAGTTTCCATAGTGCAGGTGAGGTGGCTGAGTGGTTAAGGTGATGGACTACTAATCTATTGTGCTCTGCACGCATGGGTTCAAATCCCATTCTCACAGGACGTTTGCCACCCTCTCTCTTGCCTCTCCCAGAGCTCTCTTCAGTTCAGTACCAGCCTCTCCTGTAATGCTGCAGCCTAGGGAAAGGGGAAATCTTCACAGCGACACACCCTCATGTGACCCTCAGTCCCTTCTGCCTTCAAAGGGTAACCTCACAAAGGAGATGCCGAGGGGGGGGGGGTCACTGAGATTCCCCAGCCCTGCAGCCTGTCCCACCTGGCTGTTGCTATGGACCATCTGCGCGGTCACTGCCTCACTGCCTCCCAACCAATGAGCTAAATTGCAACAAAAGGCTCTTGTGATATCTGCTGCCTTGCAGGGCTCATGGCCAGCCCCTTGGCATGTTTGAGCTCCTCCTACCTGTGTCACTGCCACTCACTCAGGGTATGTCGACACTACGAGGTTATTTCAAAATAATAGCTCCCAAAATAAGTATTTCAAAATAGCTCGTCCACACAACAGGGAAGGCTCGAAATTAGTCCAAGGCAGGCTTCACTAAAGTGCATGCGCTACATCAGTTTAGAGCCCCAGGAAGCACTGGGTATTAATTACATGACTCTGGGGAGTACTTATTTTGAAATAGCAGCAGTTGAGTGTCCACACTACTGCTATTTCAAAATGGCAATTTTGAAAGAAGTGTTTTTCCTCATGAAATGAGGGCTTCTTATTTCTAAATAATTCTGAAATAACAAACTTGCAGGCTGCATCTAGACTGGCAAGCTTTTGCGCTAAAGCGGCCGTTTTTGCGCAAAAGCACCCGCTTTTGCGCAAAAACTTGCCAGCTGTCTACACTGGCCACTTGAATTTGCACAAGAACACTGATGATCTAATGTATGCTTGTCAGTGTTCTTGCGCAAATACAATGACTCTCCCACTCGGGAAAAAGCCCTCTTGCGCAAAAGCTTTTGCGCAAGAGGGCCAGTGTAGACAACTGAGAACCGTTTTGCGCAAAAAAGCCCCGTTGGCGAAAATGGCGATCGGGGCTTTTTGTAAAACGTCTAGATTACGGATGCTTTTGGCGCCAAAAACACTTTTGCGCAAAAGCATCCGTGCCAATCTAGACGCTCTTTTCTGCAAATGCTTTTAACGGAAAAACTTTTCCGTTAAAAGCATTTGTGGAAAATCATGCCAGTCTAGACGTAGCCGCAGTGTGTACATGTGCCCTTACCAACTGTAGGTCAACTCTTCTCCTTCCTTTTCATCATTAACGCATCTCCTTCCCTGCTCCTCTCACTCCCAAAACAGGCAGCGCCTCAGAGAAACATTGTCCCTCCTGCTAAATCCCCATTTCTCGTTTATTTCACCTTATTGCTCTCATCATCATCAGTCATTGAGGGTACGTCTGCACTGCACGGCTATTTCGGAATAAGCTATTCTGGAACAGTTATTCTGAAATAGCGAGTCTACATTGCACGGAATCCTCAACATCTGTCGGAGGCAGGTTTCCCGAATGTCGACGCGCTATCTCGACTTAGAGCCCCAGGAGGCACTGAGGAGGAATAACTTAGAATGGCCCTGGGGAGGGGCTGTTTCAAAATGGAAGCAGTGGAGCGTAGACACATGCCTCATTCCAACATAGCTATTTCAGAATAGGCGTTATATCTTGTAGAATGAAGTTTACAGAAGTCAAAATAAGTCAGCTGTTATTCCGAAATTCCTTCAAAACAACGGAAAGGCTGTGTGGACGCTTCCAGAGTTATCTCAAAATAGCTCCACTGCTCTTCACTTTCCCCTCTCACTCAAGGAAATCATCTCTGTCCTGTGTAAGGGGAGCAAGGCTGAAGCCCCAGACAGCTCTCCTAGGACTTTCCAAGGCAGAGACACTCCAGAGCATCATGTCCTGGTGACATTCATCTTCTTTGCTGAACCCGGCATGTCTGTGAGGCTCTGTCTTTGCATCGCTTCTTGTGAAAAGAAAATGACCTGGCCATGCAAACCCTGCCAGTGCTTGTGGAAGGCAGAGGGATGCCCTGCTCCCCCCTTCCCCGCCCCTTGTGGCTATGTCTGGGAAAGTGGCTAATGATGAATAAGGATCAGATGGGAAGGTTCCCATGGCCCAGAGTTGAGCCAAGTTAGCTGCAAGTGACACACTGAGCATCAGCCACTCTGGGACCCTGGTGACCCCCGACCCTGCTTAGAGGGACATGGCCACTTCTGGCCAGATGACAGACAATGGGCTGCAGAGAGGGACCCTGGCAACCAGCCCAGCTGACCCCAGCGAGGGAAGAACATTGGACGGAGGAGGGAGGTGGAGGAAAGAGGGACCCAGGCGACCCTCGTACCTGGGGAGATGACAATGGGCTGGGGAGGGGCTGTTGCTGGGGATATTGGAGGCTCTGCTAGGAGACTGGGGGCTGTTTTTCTGGGGACTGAGAGCAGAGCAGGCAGAGCTCAGCTGGCTGCAGGGCAGGCTGCCGTGTGGGCTGAGGGCCCAGGCCGACTGGCCTGAGAGATCCGTTGCTGTGTTCAAAGCTCAATAGACCCTCCTGTTTTGTTCCAGCTGATAGCTGGTCTTGTCTAGAGAGCAGGGGGGTGCTATTCCTTCTGGAACTGGAGGCCCTGGAGGTCCAGAGGGAGCGGACCCCCCAAAGTGGCTCACAGCAGAGGCAGGCAGCTGAAGGCCCTGAGAGACACTGTCCCAGAGGTGGAGGGGCAGACACCCCCAGGTGAGAGTGGGCCCCCCGCTGGAGTGGACTCCGAGAAAGGGCTGTCTCACTGCCACTGGGCTATGTCTACACTGGTGGGTTATTGTGCAAGAACGGCCGTTCTTTTGCAGAGCGCCCATACTGCCCGCCCGCTCTTGCGGAAGAAGATTTACAGTACGGCGTGGGAAGAGAGGGCTTTGTGCACACGAGCTATGCTCTTTTCTAACAGATGTAAGCTCTCTTGTGCAAGAGGGCAGCGTGGACGATCGGCAGGGGCTTCTTGTGCAAGAAAGCCCGACAGCTAAAATGGCCATCAGAGCTTTCTCGCAAAAGAGAGCGCCCACACTGCTATGGGTGCTCTTGCGCAAAAGCACAGCTCACACATGGCCGTGTGGACGTTTTCTTGTGCAAGACTTCTTGCACAAGAACACTTGATCAAGATGTTCTTGCGCAAGAAGCCGCGAGTGTAGACATAGCCTAGGTTAGCCAGTCTGCATCCAAATACTCTCTTCCCCTTCCTCAACAGGTGAACCCCATCCCTGCTGAGCAGCCCTTCCTGCAACAGCATCCCATGGGCAAGGAAGCCAAAGCCCCTGTCCACTGAGCTGTAACTTTCTGTGCTCAGGGGCCAGACACCACCTGGGCTGGAAGACAGGAGGGAAGAGGGGAATGGCTGCACTTTGGAATGCAAAAGTGTTGTCTGCAAATATAAAGAACCATTTCAAAGAGTTTTTGGAAGTGGGCACCATGGCTTAGCTGGCTAAAGCACCTGCCTCATAAACAGGAGATCCTGGGTTCAACTCCCAGTGGTGCCTCATTGTCGCCTTCGCTCACATTTTCCTAGGACCTTGTGGGACACAGAAGACGCCTCCCCTGGCCCCCCATGGAACTGCTGGTTCATGAAAAGGCTGATTGGAGAGGAGCATTGGGAAGAAGGAAACCACAAGCCTGGAGCCAGGTGCAGAGGCTGCTGTGACTGGCACTGGCAAGGCAGGGCTCTGACTGCAATTGCTGGGACAGGAGAGCCAGCACCACAAGCCCTTGTGATTCCCTGGGGGTGTCAGCACCTAGAGAGCCTGCCAGTGCAACCATTGCAGCTGCTGCAGCCATGGAGAGTTAGGGTATGTGGGCATCAGGTGCTTCTCATCTGTGGGGGAGAAAGCTCTTGGGGCTTGTGGTTTGCTTCTTCCCCACACACCTCTCCACTCAGCCTTTTCCTGAACCAGCAGTTCCATGGGTGGCCAGGGGAGGCCTCTTCTGTGTCCCAGAAGGGCATAAGTAAATGTGAGCAAAGGCTGCAAGATGGTACCACTGGTAATTAAACCCAGGATCACCTGTTTATTAGGCAAATGCTTTAGCCAGCTAAGCTATGGTGCCCTAGTCAGACCCACCTGTAAACTGTTCTACTGTATGGTCCCAGACAACACCTTGCAAAGTTCGGCCATTCCCCATTTCCCTCCTGCCTTCCCACCCTGGTGGCGTCTGGTTCCCTGGGCACAGAAAGCTACAGCTCAGTGGGCAGAGGCTCTAACATGCACATCTCCCCCAGCCACTGGGACTGCAGAGTTGCCTTTGAGGTTTGGCAAAGTTGGGGGAGGGAGAAATGCAGCAAACTTTGATTTTCTGGCTTGTAAACCCCTGGGTCTCAGGGTTTACGTTGGAGTCCCCAGGTGGGGGCCTGGCCTCCTTCAGTTTGTTCCCTTCCTGAGGGCACAAAATTGACAACAGAGAATTCCTTTGCCCTGCAGCAATCTCTGTTGGCCAAAGGGTTAGCAACCGAATATTTGTGCAAGTTGAAGTGGAGCTGCTTACATGTGTTTCTGTGGTGAAGTGGTTGTCACATTTGCTTAGTGCACAAAAGGTCCCTGGTTCAAAACCAGACAGAAACACAGTGTCATCTCTTATTGCGGTTCCCCTTGGTACCCACAAGGCAATTCCAGGGCCTGCCCTCTGGTGCAGGGATGGGTGGCATGTGTGCTGGCTTTCAGGAGCATGTGGGAGACAGCTAATCAGGTTAGACTGAGATTGGAGGAGGCAGGGCTGGGGCTGAGATTTATCAACGGTCCCTTGCCTGGGACCAGGTCTTTGCGGCCACACAGTCCAGTGCCCACCCTGGAAGTGCCACTACTGTGGCTGTGCACCTTTGGGGCAGTGTGGCTGTTGTATTTGCTGCAAGGGGACATAAAGCCACATATTGTCCCGCCTCATGCCGAGACCCCAGCTACCCCATTCCCCCTCCCTTTCTTCCCACCCAGCACCCCCAGGTTGTTTTGACACCCTCCCTTGTTCCTGCTCCCCCCACCCTGCTCCTTCATCCACGTTCCTTCTGCACCCTTTCTCCTGGCCACACACTGCACTCCTTGGCGCTTCTCAAGCCGGGCCCTGCAAGGAGCCACCAGGGTAGGAACCAGCTCTTGGAGCTCAGCTTGCACCGGATCTGGTAGTTTCCCGCCACATCTCACCCGAGAAGAGGTGACTTGTTCTCCTTCCTTCTTACCTTACGTCTCCGTTCCCTTCAAAGGTTTCTGCTGCCTCGGGACCCGCCTCCTCAGGCGCTGCCCCTCTGCCACTGGGCTGGGAGTGGGAGACTCCACAGTCTCTGCACTTGGGCTGAGAAGTCTCACTGTGACTTGTCTGTTGATGGTGTTAGTCATCCCGATGGCCAGCCGGATCCATTCCGAGCGCTGCCCTAGAGGAACTTTACACATGCCCAGTGTCCATTGGTATTTTCTGGGGCTCTGTGTAGGGGATTGGGCTTGGCCATCTTTTCCACGGGAAATGCCTCTTCTTTGGAACAACAGCTCCCATGAGTTCATGGAACTTCTTCTTCTCAGCTTGGGAAAGGGACGACTAAAGGGCGATGGGACAGAGTTTTGTGTAATGATGACAGGGGTACAGAAAGCAATAAGAATTTTTTTCCTACTCAAGATCCCGGTGACAGAATGAAACTGGTAAGTAACCAAATTAAAAATAAACCAAAAGGAAGCATTTTTATGCCCAGTGGAACTCCTTGCCAGAGGATGTTGTGAAGGTGAAGTCTACAAGAAGGTCCAAAAAAGAACTGGATAATTTAATGCAGGAATGGTCAATCAATGGCATTTAACCAGGATGGACAGGGAAGGTGTCCCTAACTGGTGTATTCTAGAAGCTAGGAATGGGCGACAGGAGGGATCACTTAACAACTGTCTGTCCTGAGGATTCCCACCGGGCAATGAAATTGGCTGCTGTCGTGAGACAGGATCCTGGGCTAGTTGGGCAACTGGCATGGCCCAGTCTGGCTTTTCTGATGTTCTGTTTGGTTTCTGTTCTTGTCCCCTCTGGACAATGGAAAGTGGACCCCTATCCTGAAGGGGACGGAAAGTGGCCTGTGAAATGCTAGTGTAGGTAAGGAAAGTAGCTAATTCATGTGTCCCTGATGGTCTAGTGGCTAGGATTCAGCACTTTCACTGCTGAGGCCTGGGTTCAATTCCCAGTCAGGGAAACCAGCCTCAGGTTTTCACATGACAACTGCCTACTCATTCATATTACCTCACTGTTACAGTAGCTGTGACCCAAGAGGTTAAGTGAGGGCCCCTTTCACACCTTCCCTCACTGCCAAGACAGCACCTGTCATTTTCACAAGCCCTTCAGAAGGGGCAGAGCTGGGTGACTCAAACTGCCCCTCTCCTTTCCCATGTGGGCAGCACTGCAGGAAGCTCTGTGGCACACACAGCACTAGCCCAGCGCAGTGTCAGGTCGGCACTAGATCCATTGGTTCACTTTGGTTGTTGAAGGAGACCACACAGAACTGGCTCCAGCCCCCACTCAGTAACCTGGGGAAATGACCCACCAGGCCTGGGCCCCTCGGGAAGGCAACTATTCCCCACTGGCCAGGGCAGAGCCTCCCTCTGACACAGTCATGGAGCCTGCTCCTACCTCCCTCCTCTTCACTCAGCTCTCACTGCTCGGTGCTGCCAGGGAGGGGCCTCACTGCGAGAGCCGCCTGGGCAGGTTCCTGCCACAGAGAAATGTCCCAGAGCAGGACGGATGCTCAGACCGACACTGAGTGTTGCTCAGCACTGGGGTGAGACAGGGAAGGACAAAAGGGTCTAACGGCGCCTGCAGCCTTTCAGAACAGCCCCTGGTCCCACCCCCCAAGTACCAGCCCTGCCCTTCTACCCTCACTGGGCTCCACTGGGTGCTGCCTGGGCTCAGGCCTCCCCGGTGCCAGCCTAAGGGCTCTGGAGAAGACACAACAGCTCCGTGGGAAGAGTCCTGAGCCCCTGGCTGGGCAGGGCTCATTAAGCAGCTGTGGGGCTGGGCTGTTGCACAGCTTAGAGCAGGGGTGGGCAATGACTTTTGATGGGAGCCACTCCCAGGGCTGCACTTTTCCATGCTATTAACAGAGGAGGTGGGGTCTGGGATGCAGGTTGGTGCAGACAGGAGCTTGGGGCAGAGGACTGGGGTGCAGGATCTGGGAGGGTGTGGGTTCAGGAGGGGGCAGAGGGTTTGGTTTACGTGGGGTACCAGTGGGTTGAGGGAAGGGAGCTGGAGTGCCAGAGGCAGGCTCTGGCTGGGAGACTTACCTGGCTGAGTCCCGGCCAGCAGCCCAGCACATTTCTCAGACAGCTCCTGCCCTGCCCCACACAGGCTGCAGGGGCCACGTGGGTGGGTGAATAAGAGCCTGAGTGGAGGGGGGATGGTGCTTCACGTGGCCAGAAACCAGCCAATGGGATTGTGCTGGGAACAGGGACACTAACGGCCCAGCAATCCCTGTTCTCAGCGGTGTGCAGGAGTGGGGCAAGCTGGATCCAGCCCACTGGCCTATATTGCCCAGGCCTGGCTTAGCGGGAACCTTGGCTCTGGCTGTGAGGGAGGGGCGCTGTGGAAAGGCCAGTCTTGCCTTCCTGGGCAGGGCATGACGACATGCGGCCCGGCTGCCAAACATACCGGACAGAGAATTACAGGCCAGAAAAGCCTTGCTGAAGTAGCTCAGTGGGGAGAGTGTTAAACTGAAAAGTTAAAAGTCCTTGGTTCAGTCCTAGGCTTTGGCATGTGCTCATAGTTGGCTGGGCCCTTTATAAATTTCTCCTTTGTTTAATCATCAGATCACCCTTTCTGGCCACATCTTGACCTGAGCAAATCCTGTTCATGTGACCTGACCCTTCCTGAGAGTTGCTGTTTCCTTGGCTAATGCCCACCCAGAGCTGGCACGAGGGCTGTGGCTCAGGGTGATGTGCTGATGGGGGCACATTTGACTAGTCTTGCGTGATCTATCTGGGACCAGTCAGCTGAGCAGGAGGAGAAACCCAGCAACCAGCTCAAGCAGGGTGGGAGGACAGAGACACTCTCTCACCTGGAGTGTGGGCAGCAAGAATTTGGGTCAGCAGTGGAATGGTGACAATGGGGGCAAGACACAAGACAGCTTCTCCTACCACTGAGGAAGGGGGCTGGGCCCAGGATCCACATCCCTTTCAGCACCCAGGAGAAGGGAGCTGAGAGAGAGAGGGGAGGGAAGGAGGCAGCCAGAGCCCCCCGCCCAGCAGGCTGGGGGTGGGTCTGTGTCTGCTGCTCAGCCTGTTTCTTGTTCTGGCCTCCCTGCAGGTAGCTAAAGGAGAACAGGCCATGGGGCCAACACTGCCCAGCAAGGGGCTTGAACCCAGCAACTTGAAGTTATTAGCCTCAAACCAGCTGAGCCTGCCAGCCCCCAGCAAAGGGAGTCACTAGTGGCCCCTTCGGAGCCGAGGCAGCTGCAGGGATGTTGTGGGCTCTGGAATGAGATGGGTGGCCTAGAACTAGCCCCTAATTGCAGGGGAATGAGCCCCAGTGGCAGAGCACCCACTTTGCATGTGAGAGGCAGTGGGACCGGGACCCACATTCTCCGGGGGGGGCTGCCCTCCTGGTTTCCACTGGCAGAGCCAGCCAAAGGGCCCAGCTTTTGCAGTAGCCCGCCCCCCCCCCTTCCTTCTTGCTCTCAAAAAAAGCCAGACCTTGTGCGAGGTCAGCAAGGAAGCAGCCAATGCTCCACCCCCAAGGAGCCGGCCCCTCTCACAGGGGTATCAGGCACTTCCTCACCAGAGCCACTCTGCCTCCCTGGGGCCTGTCTCCACCACAGAGCACAGGGGGCCTTTTAGAGAATGTTTGGGGGCCTGGGTGTTTCTCTGCTGCTCAGTGGTGGGGGAGAAGCCTCTTGGGGCAACATCTCCTGCCCCACTGAGCCCCTGGAGTGGGAGCGGTGAGGGGGGAGTGATGAGGGGGCATGGCCCTGCTTTCCTGACTCCTTCTCATGCTGGTCATAGAGCGTCAGCAGCCGCCAATGTGCTGGTGGATGGGGCCTTCGCTCAGCGTTTGGCAGCCAGAGGGCAGGGAGCAGCCCAGCTGGAGGTCTCTGTGGCGCTGCAGCCACACGTAGGCCTGGCCCTGCCCCTGTCTTGCCCTGCCTCAGTGGCTCTGTGGCTTTTGAGCCTTCCCTTGGAGCTGTCAGCCCCCCCTGCTCAAGGTGTCGAAGGGAGCTGGGCTCCAGCCTGGGGCTCTTCCTGCCTCCTGCTTTCCCCTTGACCTCTTTCCTGCCAGCCCCACAGGGGCCAGGGGAAAAGCGGAAAAGCAGGGGGGCGGGTGCAAGGGCCACACTCGTGGGCATCATGGGCATCAGGTGGTGCCACAAGAAATGCTCCCTGTGGGGCCTGTGGGGCCTGGCTGGAACATGGTGCCACTTGAGCATGTTCTTAGCACCAATGTGCCCCCCTGGCCAGTCTGAGCAGGGAGCCAGGGACGGTCCCTGCAAACCTGGGGCCACTGGCCAAGGCTGCTGCTCTTGTGTCTGTGCTGGGATCCCCTCAGCCTCAGGAGCACTGGAGATGTCCAGCAGCTCTGTCCTCCCAGCCTGGGGCTGCCTGTCTGGGTGACGCCCTCACACACAGTGGCCCCTCCCTTCCTAGGACAGGGCTCCTGCTGTTCCTTGGCTACTAAGCCTGCTAGTTGGGCTTAAATAAATAAATTAATGGAGATTGCTTATTTCTTAAAACTGGAATGGACCTTGGGAGGTCATCAAGTCCAGTCCCCTGCCTTCACAGCAGGACACAGTACCATCCCCTGACAAATTTTTGCCCCAAATGCCCTGCTTAAGGACTGAACTCATAACCCTGGACTTAAGAAGCCACGCCTCAAACCACTGAGCTATGCCCTCTCTACCAGACCAAGCACAGGCCAAGCAGCAGGAGTTGTGCTTACCTGGGCATCAAGGGGCACCACAATGAAAGCAGACGACTCCCATTTTCTGCTTGGCTTTAAACCAGGAACCTTCTGCATCTTAAGCAAACATGATAACCACTACCCCACAGAAACATGCATAAGTCCGCTTTTTTCTGTACATAAACTTGCACAAATATTCCGTTACCAATTCTTTGGCCAAGGCCTTGGGGAAGAGGCAAAGCAAGAGCAGGGAACAAGAGCCCCCCCCCCAAAACTTCTCTAGACCTTTGCTCCCAAAAGTGGGAGAGCGGGGGGGGGGTGTGCCTGGGGAGGAGTGACCCACATCATATCCCCAACATTTTATGGATGGACCTTTGGGGGCAGGCCTAAACGCCCCATCCTCTCACTCAACTCCTATCACAGTCTAGAGCAGGGCAGCCCTCAGGGGTAGGGCTGAGCCATAGGTGCTCAGCAAAGGGCAGGGGATGCAGGAGCTGAGAGTTTGCCTGAGAGCTCAGGGACGCATAATGAGGCACCATGCCCCGTGTCTCTCTCGGAAAGGCGCAGAAAGGGATTGACTAGGGATGGGGAGAGTGTCTCAGGGGCTGTGCAGCTTGTTGCCAAAACTCAGGCGTCGCTGTGAGCAGGATTTGAACCTGCGCAGGGAAACCCTATTGGATTTCAGTCCAACGCCTTAACCACTCAGCCATCACAGCTATGAAAAAAGTGGGATTCCCAGGACCAGGGAAACTGGTAACTAATCCCAGTGCCCAGGCCTGACCTCACCTGCCCCACAGAATTAACACAGCAAACCTGGCTCTTAGAGCACAGGGGGAGTTTGGTGGCTCATTGCTGGGCTGAATCTGGGCCCCTGAGTCTGGGCAATGGCAAACAAAAGGTCTGGGGGCCACACAGAGACCCCGCTGGGCTGAGCAGGAAGTGGCTGGGACTTTGCTTTGTCTGTGCCTGTGGGCTTGGCTGTCTGCAGCCTGGAAACCTCCTGGCTCCTCAGACCACTGGTCTGGATGGAGCGTTACAGAAGTCGGAATAATGGAATTGCTGTGTAGACGCTCCCATTGTTATTGCAGAGTAATGGCCGTTATTCCCAAGTAACGCTGCTGTGTAGATGCATCTTAAGAGAAATGCTGAGCAAGTGCTTCTACAATGGCAGGGGAGACAGGGAAATGAGGTCACTTATCTAGATATAAAACAGAGGATGTATCAGGAGTGGGATTTGAACCCATGCCTCCATTGAAAGACCAGAACACCCCACTGAGGGAAAGACAGTAACTTGAATCTGGTGCCTTACGGCACTCAGCCAGCCTGACATTAAGATAAATGCCTACAACGGCAGTTTTCTTACATGTGTGTTGCTCAGGAGGCCAAGGGGCACCTCTCTTTCCCCATCTAACAGCTGCTCTACAGCACCACTGGGTTTTTCCACACTCACCCTCACTCACCGTTGTGGGGTGTTCTGCAGGGAGCTGACAAGAAATGGAAGAGGGGAAACCGCTGGCCGGCAGAACCAAGAGTTGGGATTCTCCTGTGCCAGGGAGTCTGTGTCACTGCCCTTGGGGATCCTGACTTGGGTGGCTCCTGGGTTTGTTGCCTCCATACCAGGGGTGTCTCTTCTGCAGGGCGGTGCTTGTTCCCGGGGCTAACGCTTATCCCTGTGACACACTTTGTGCAGGGACCGTTGGTCTTTGTGCCACAGTACATGTCTGGGATGTGGGAGTGAGGAACCTGCCTCAAATAGACATGTATCCGCCCCCCGCAGTGTAGTGCTTGAGACCCCGGAGCCCTGGCTTTGACTGGTGCCTGGCACATGGGGAATTAGATCTAGGGGGAGATTTCTAGAGTCCCACAACACCTGCTGCTCGCATGCAGATGTGCACATCTGTCTGGGGCTACTGGGCACCCGGCCTGCCTTCTGTCCCTGCCAACCTGGGAAAAGCGGCATCACTGGCTCAGGGGTTCCTCTCCTCAGCACACTGCAGAGAAAGCCCTTGTGTGTTAAAGGGCTTCAGGGAGCGCAGAGCAGAGGGACCTTGGATTCTAGTCCCATTGATCCCCCCAAAACACACACACAATCCCAGCCCCAACCCTCCCCCTCATCCCTAATCCTGTGCCCTGAATTCTCTACCCTCCCATATCCTCACCCCTACCCTGAGCCCACCCCCACTCACATGCTCCCCAAATCCCTGCCTTGAGCCTCCTCCACTCCACACTTTAATTTCTTACAGGTACTGTCCTATCACAACCCCTCCCCAACTTCCTGCCTTGAACCTCCCCTGGCCCAAGGGTGGTGCCCAATAGAACAGTCCCTGTAAGAAATGTGTCACTTTCACCCCTGGGAGCAGCTCAGCCATGCAAAGGGGCTGCCTGGGGCAGGACATTAGCCCTGGAGGGCAGGGGTGGGTGTGGCAGTGACATCACAAGGGCCTTTTGCAGCACTTCATCTTATTGGCTAAGGAGGTTGGGAGGTGATGACCTCACAGAGAGTCCATGACAATGGCCAGGTGGGACAGGCTGCAGGGCAGAGGAAACCTCAGAGACTTTGCTGCAAGGAGTCTCAGAGCCCCCCATGGCTTTGCTGCAGGGAGTCTCCTTCTTGAGAGTTGCCCTTGAGGCCAGAGAGAGAGTGAGGGTCACAAGCATGAGTGTGAGGAGGAGCCTGGTTGGAGTGTTCACCTTTCCCTTGAGTAGCTGACCTAGCAGACAGATGTCCCCGTAGAGAAGGTAAGACCCAGCAAGAGGGCCCCTGTTGGTATAGTAGGGGAATTAGCTCAAGTGTTGGAGTGCTTGTTTAACATATGAGAGGCAGTACATCAATACCCACATTCTCCCCTAATGGGAAAAATCCCCATTTTTCTTCTCACAGGTAGAGCCAGCCAAGGGGCTAAGTGTCTCCAGTAGCCCCCTCCCTCTTCCTACTTTGTCTCCCCAAAAGCCAGCCACACTGGGGCAGGAAGCTGCTGGGACTCAGCCTCCCATTGCCTGGCAGTGACAGAAGTGATGGAGACAGGCCCCAGGGGGCAGAGTTGCCCCACTAGGAAAGTGCCTGCTACACAGGGGAGAGGCAGTGGCTCCCTCCACATGGTCTCCAGCTGGCTCCCTCAGGGTGGGGCATTGGCTGCTTCCTTGCTGGCCTAACAAGAGAGCTCTTTGCTCTGCCTCCATGCTCCTCCTCACACAGCTGATTGTCTGGCAGAGAGTGCCACTCAAGGGCACAATCGCTCCGCTCCCTGGGATGCTCTGAGTGATGGAGCAGACTGATGGCAGGTGTCGGTGGAGCAGGTCACCCACCTGGCCCCTGAGCTCAGCCCATGCGGGAGGCAGCCAGGCAGCTGGGAGGGAACCAGAGCTAGGCAGGACCAGAGGACGGGAAAGGGACGAGTCAGAGTACAGAGACAGAGGAACAGTAAAGAACATCCACAAACCCAGCCTAACCGCTTGGTCGGCTGCCATGCGAACCATGACTCCATCTGCTGCCAACCCACAGTGCTTTCCCCACCCTGTAGCCCAGCCCCACAGCTGCTTAATGAGCCCTGCCCAGCCAGGGGCTCAAGACTCTGCCTATGGAGCTGATGTGTCTTCTCCAGAGCCCTTAGGCTGGCATCGAGGAGGCCTGAGTCCAGACAGTTCCCAGTGGAGCCCAGCAAGGGTGGAGGGAAGGTCTGGTACTTGGGGGTGGGGCCAGGGGCAGTTCTAAAAGGTTGCAGGCACCATTAGACCCTTTTGTCCTTCCCTGTCTCACCCCAGCACTGAGCAACACTCAGTGTAGCCAGGTGGGCGATGAAATTTTTGGGTATAAAAAGTACAAAAATAAGAAATAAAACAAAAATTCAGTTTTCTCCAAAATTCAGTTCTGTTGCTGACCATTTCTCTCAAGTACCCCAGGGTATTCATACCACTCGTTCAGAAACACTGGCCACCAAGGGATTGAACCCAACAATTTAAAGTTATTAGCACCAAACGCTAATTGGCTGAATTAGCCAGCCCACAGCAAAGGGAATGGGTAGGAGCTTTGTCAGAGATGAGTCATAGGCAGCTGCAGGGAGGTTGTGGGCTCTGGAATGAGCTAGGAGGCCTATAACAGCCCTTTCTGTGTGGGGGAATTAGCTCAAGTAGCAGTCATCTTGCGTTGCTTGCCAAGGGTAGTGGGATTGATGCCCATGTTCTCCTGAGGCATCTTCCTTTTTTTCGACAGGCACAGCCAGCCAGGAGGCTAAGGGACTCCAGTGGCCCCTCCCTCTTCAGACTTGCTCGCCCAAGAAAGACAGACCTGGCTCCTCTTTCTTTAACCCCAGCAACTGCCATGCCTAGTTATTTGGTCGGGCAAAGTAACAGAAAATCCCCAGGCCCTGAGCATGGTCAGGTTTGGGGGTACGGAGAAGCTGTGAAGCTCTGTGTATGCTGTGTGACCCGCCATGTGTGTGAATCAATCAAACTGTCCCTCGTGCCCCTTTTATGTGTCTATTGCGCTTCCAGCTTCTTTCCTCAGGCACGTTCATCCGGCAAAGACCCCACCAGGGATCTTGTATCTTCCTTTGTGCAGCTCAGCCGCAGACACAGCAGAAGGGTTTTCCTGCAGCCACTGGCCCCAGCCCCTCTCTCCAGGGAACTGCAGCCCCTCGGACCAGGCAGCTCCTCCCGGCATTCAGCAGGCACCATGCCGAGAAGACACCGTCTCACTGAGATGGTGCTACCAGGGAGGGGCCTCACTGCTAGTCACTGTTCCCGTTCCAGGAACAGAGCAAGTTTTGTCCTGGGCACCAATATTGAGTCTGTGTGCACCTGTTTGTGTGTGAGCCCCCATGGCGCCCACCAGACCCTGATGGGAGAAGGCTCCCCTGGCTCCATAGCTGCTGCTGGGAAGGGGTGGAGTGACTCCTAGTCCCATAGCCCCTGGTAGGAAGGAGTGGAGGGACCCCTGGTCCTATATTTCCTGCTGGGGAGGGGTAGAGGGACTCCGGGCCCTATAGCTCCTGCCGGGGGGGACACTGACCCCTTATCTCCTGATGCAGTTTCAGTTTTTCCCTGGTGGGATGCTCCAGACATGAGGGATGCCAGCACACTGGCCCAGCCTGGGCCGGCAGTGATGGTTTTTATACATGCAGGGAAATGCCCCAGCTTGAAACCGCCCCCCCTGCACAGTGCTTCTCCCCCTCACAGAGCTGTTGCCTCTCCGGGAGGTGGATGAACTGCAGGTGCGGGACAGCTCCCTGCCAACAGGGACAGCAGCCAAGGCACCAAATATCGCTGTGTCTGCCAAGGACCCCAGGGTGTGGAAGAGAGGCCTGGTTTAGAGTGGCAGCTGGAAAAGAGGTTTTAGGGTGAGTTTGAGGAGTTGTACTGAGGTTTCAGTGTAGAATTAGCCAAGTGTTTTGTTTCTTTTGATTTGTAACCTGTTTTGCTCTGCCTGTTTTCACTTATTACTACTGAAATCCTACTGCTTCAACTTAATAAAATCATTTTTATTTTCTATCAAACTCAGTGTAAATGTTACGTGGGGGGTAAGCAGTCTGCACGTTCCCCCTTTCATCGTTAAAGGAGGCTTGCCTAATTCTTTGGGGTCTGATCCCATCTGGGGAGTGATGTCCCAGGACGCTTGGCTCTAAACTGCCCTCTCCTTGGACCTGAAGAGGTTCAGTGTCTGTCCTGCTTCTCGGTGGGGGCAGGGACCTCAGCCTGGGGCCTTGGCTAGGGGAGACCAGGGAGCCGGCCCAGCAGGACCGGGCAGTGAGAAGCCCCAGAGAGCAGGAAGGCGAGTGGCAGTGGCCATGGCCATGTCAACACCCCCGGAGGCACCCCCAAGGGGTCATCTGTGACTGCACCCCGTCACAGGGGGTGGTCCGCGGGGAGCTTGCTGCTGCGAGGGAGGCCACTGCTGTGGCTGAAACCATCTGAACATCACCTCCCAGTGAGCCAGGCGCTGAAAGACTCGCAAGATCCAAGGTGGGAGTGTTTTATGAGCTATTCCCTGTTGGCCTGGCCTCCTGGGTGGCTTGGCCACCCATTGAATGTTGAAAAAGAAGGAATTGGAGGCTGACTCTGGCCCTGCTCAGGGACTTATGGGCGGGATTTGAACCCATGCCTTTGGAGGCAACCACAAAATGAATACAGCACTTTGGACCACTCAGCCACCCTGCTCCCACTAATGGGGCAGCGCCAAGGCACACTGCAACTAGAGCCCCTTGGCAATGGCAAGAAAGACACCATGCCAAGAGGCATCTTTAGAACTTTGATCTGACTGTCAGGGGTGGGATTTGAACCCACACCTCCAGGGAAGACAGCGACCTAAACACAGCACCTTAGACTGCTTGGCCACCCTGCTGCACACAAGTAAGGCTCCTCTTTCTTTGCTGCCCGTGGCTTGCGGCCGCGGCAGTGTCATGAGCGACCCAGGCATCCCACTCTCGCTTCCACGAGGCCCGGGCGAGCAGGCGGGCCTGCTTTCCCACTGAGGCCCCGGGGCAGGGCAGGGGAATGCCTCCTGCAACGGAATCAGTGGGAATGTGCCCTCTCCCCCTGCCACCGCCAAAATAAGTACGGAAAGAGCCCATGCAAGCCAGCCCAAAGCCCCCACCAGCACGCTGTCAGGAGGGGGATTTTAAAGATCGCTGTTGCACCCATGGGGGGGAGGGCGGTGTTTGCCCCGAAAGTCTGTAGAAAGGGGGTCATGTGAGATGTTTAAAAGGAGAAGCCAGATCACTGTTACACCCATGGGAGGGGGGTTTGTCCCAAAAGTTGGTTCAAAGGGGGCCATGTAAGGTGTCACGTGAAAGCTAGTGTTCTACTGATTCTGTAGATGCTATTCATGTGCTTGTACAATATCTGTATGTGGAGTTATAAATATGGATTCTGGGTTGATGCTGGAAAATTCTCTGTCTGAGGCACAGCAATGTGCCAGGAATGTTCGTTCAATGGCTATGCTAATTAGCGAGGCTCCAGGGACAATAGATCTTTAGGCGCCAAAGACACCCCTGGGGAATGAATGTGGAGGCCTGCAGACCAGCCAGAACAATGATTGCTGGCTTGGGTCACAAGGATAGGCCACTGACCATGTGACCTGATGCAGCTTGGAAGATGCCAGGAGAGGTATAGAAGTGCCATGTGGCATCCTCCATCTTGTCTTCAGTTCAGCTCCTGATCCCAGATGCAGCCTTGCAGGGAACAATGAGCCAGAAAGAACTTTGGACCCATCTTAATATAGGATGTGCACCAGAGACTTTTAAGATAGCAGTTTATAACATTTCTGCTAAGAGCCTGTATCGAGAACTGGGTGATTCAATGCATGTAATGCATTATCCTTTAACAACCTTACCCTCATGCTTTTATTTCTTTTAGAAATAAACCTTTAGGTTACATCTACACTGCAGGCTTTTTGTGCAAGAACGGCCATTCTTGCTCAAAAACTTGCCAGCTGTCTACCCTGCACGCGTGTTCTTGCGCAAGTAAATTTACAGTATAGCATCGGAAAACAGGGCTTCTTCCGGAAGAGTTATTCCTCTCCCCGTGAGGAATAAGCCCTCTTGTGCAAGTGCTCTTCCACAAGAGGGCAGTGTAGACAGGCAATGTGAATTTCTTGCGAAAGAAGCCCCTATGGTTAAAATGGCCATCAGAGCTTTCTTGCGCAAGAGAGCATCCACACTGCCATGGATGCTCTTGCACAAAAGCACATGGCAGTGTGGACGTGCTCTTGTGGAAGACCTTTTGCACAAGAACTCTTCCGCAAAACTGTTCTTGAGCAAATAGCCTGCAGCGTGGACCTAGCCTTAGAGTTTAGATTCTAAAGGTTTGGCTCAGCGTGATCTTGTGGGTAAGATCCAGAATGTAAATTGATTGGGACCTGTGGCTGGTTTCTTGAGACTGGAAGAACCTGTTTGGGGAGGGTGAGATTGGGTTCTATAACCCCTCACCTATGTGCAGGCCCTGGGCTGATTGTGGCACAGGGAGAGCTGGGGTGTCAGAGCGGTTTTGCTCGTGAGGCTGCTTGCTGGCCAGATTGGCAGCTGAAGTGCTCGGTGAGACTGGTTTGTGGACTGTTTGGGAAGGGCCTTTAGTCAGGGGCCGTAAGGAGCCCTGAGTCTGAGCAATTCGCCCTGAGCAGACTCCCTCAGCTGTGCCCAGACCCGGTCCGGTCCGTCACAGGGCGGCTGGGCTGGGACTCGTGCAGCAGGGAGACTAGTCTGCCTGCCCTCACAGCCCCACTGTGCCAAGAACTGCAAAGCTTGCCAGCTGGCCTTGTGGCACAATGGCAGTGCATCTGACTCCAGATCAGAAGGCTGTGTGTTCAAATCACATTGGGGTCAAGCAGGTGAAAAGTTTTTTATGGCAGGTGAGGAGGCCTGGTTATGGGAAGGGAGGTGCACAAAACCAACAGGGAACAGCTCTGAGAGCCGTGGTCTCCCTTTCCTTTGGGCCAGGGAATTTGCTTTTCCTTTCCACCAGCTGCCTTTGGGGAGGGGGGAAGAGTACTCCCACCCTCCGCAAGCCAGGCAGGAGTGAAACCTACAATCTCCAGATTCATAGTCAGGAACGTTATCCGTTGTACCACTGGCCCTTGCTTGCAAGCTGGGGGCTGGCGGTGCTGTGGGGGCACCTCTAGGGCAGAGGGTGCTGCCCACCCCACTGCACTGGCTTCCTTCTCCCAGCAGCACCAGAGAGAACGCAGGACAAAAGGCTGCCGTAGGCCCAGAGCAGTGAGTGAGAGGGCACGAGCGCACGCCCAGGCGGCAAGCAGCTGTCCACTCACGCAAGCCTGCTTTTTCCAGCCCCCACAGCAATAGGAGGCCTGTTTCCACACAAGGGACCTTTTGCGTGTGAAGCGAATGTGAAAACCGCTATGCTACAGAAACCCAGGGCCCCACCACAGCCTCTGAAAGCAGGGCCGGAGAGGCCCCCTTTGGCTCGCAGGACGCCGCCGCCTCGGGGCCCGGCAGGTGGCCGCATGTTGGAGAGCAGGTGTTCTGCTCGAAGGCCATTTTGTGTGTAGGAGTATGTCTCCACCACAGCGTTATTTCAAAATAACTAATTTCAAAATAGTTATTTTGAAATAAGATATTTCTAAATAACGTGTCTATACACAAAATGCATTTTGAAATAGCATTTTACTATTTTGAAGTAGCACGTCCACACTGAGTGGACACTAAATCATACTTAAGGCCGACTGGAACCAGATCCGGCAGGACATCAGGGCAGGAGTTACTTTGTGTGGCTGATGCCTGAGGCTATCTGAGGCCTGTGCTTAAAGGGAGCCCCCCCAGACAGCTGGGATTCCCTGCTTGCTTGCCTACCTTGAAGAGGGACAGCAAAGCATTTTTGCCTTTGTGTGCTCTGGTTGCCCTCACTCGGGACAGTACAGCACTCTGCAACATGGAGCCAGAGCTGCCCCTAGGAACTCTGGTGCTTCTCCTGGACGTGTTGCTGCAAGCCTGGCTGCACTTTCTGCAGGCTGCCATCCAGGAGGTCCATCGGGAAGCTGTCAGTATCCAGGAGTCCCTGCCCCACCGGGGGGCTTGTGCCTCATTCCTCCCTCACGTCCTTCCACTTACCGCTCCCTAACCCCCCTTCCTGGTGTACAATAAAATACACGTATTTTCATGAACACAGACTCTCTTTATTTAACAAAACTGGGCGGGGGAATGAAACTCTGGTGAGACTGGGGAAAGAAAGCGTGAGAGAGGAAGCGAGAGGGTGGGAGAGGGGAGGGGGAGATCTGGGAGGGGGGAGCTGGAAGGGGGAAGCAAGGGGAAGAAGGAGAAGGGGAAGCTCAGGGCTCAGGGTTGGGGGTCTCACCAGGCTAACTGTCTCCCAGCACCATAGGTTCAGGGGCCTTGGTGTCCCTGGGGGTGTGGGGAGGGCAGGGAGGGTGTGGAGGGAGAAGCGGTAGGAGGAGAAGGAGTGAGAGGAGGAGTGGTAGCTGGGGGAGGCAGCAAGCGCTGGAGCAGCAGGAGGCAGCACGCTCTGCACCAAAGTCTGCAGGTGCTGGCAGATGGCAAGGCCTTGGGCAAGCTGCTCCCGCTGGAGCTGCAGGGCTTCTAACACCCAGTGCTGGAGGGTGCGGTGCAGGGCTCGCAGTGCCCCCAGGTGCTGCTGTTGGTACCCCTCCCTGCACGGGTGGTCCTGCGCGGAGCCCTCGGGTGTGGGAGCATGTCCCAGGTGGGGTGGTGTACCCTGCATGCACAGCTGGTGCGGCTGTGGAGAAACAAGAGGAGTGGTCAGTTATCCCTGGGGACACAGTGGGTGAAGCCCAGCCCCCCTCTGCAAGGTGAGGATGACCCTTCCCTGCATCATCAGAGCCAATGTGCTTGCACAGAAGCCATGTTTGGAATGTCCTGCTATCTCCGGGAGTGGGAGCTGCCCTGAGACTGCACCCATGCCCCTGTGCTGTATATATAGTGCGTGTGTGTGTGGGGGGGAATGTCCCCTGCTTCTGTGTAGAGTGGCCTTGTGGAGGGAGGGCTTCCTGCTGTGTCCCACCCCGGAGTCAGGAGAATGTCATGCCTCATCACACACACGCTTGTGACTAACAGGGTAAGGCCCCTGCGTGGCAGCCAGCTGGGGCCACATGCCCAGGGGGGCAGGGCACATGCTCGCACATGCACAGGTTGCTGCGTGATCCGTGGACAGCAAGGCCCACATGTGCAGTCCCTGGTTTCCGTCCCTCCCCCTCCCCCCACATAAGGGGACAGTGATGGCACTCACCTGTTGTTGCCTCCCTGGCCTCAGACGACACCGGCAACTGGTCTGCTGGGGCAGCTTGGGGTTCTGGCTGCTCAGCACACTCTGTCTGGTCTGCTGTGGCTCCTGGCTCTCCTCCTCCTCCTCCTCGATGCCCTGGTCAGGGCCTTCTGACCAAGGGTTGACAACCACCTGGGGAGCACGGATCATCCTGCCCCCCAGGATGTGGTGCAGGGCATTGAAATAGGGGCAATTTGGTGTGTGTGCCCCTGGTTGGGAGCTGCCCCGTGGCCCTGGCATATGCCTGCCGAAGCTTTTTTATTTGCAAATGTGGCCATTGCTAGCCATACTGACAGCTATCCTGCCATAGACAGCCGCATTTCTCCATCTAGTGCGGAGATCATGGATGTTGGAGGATTCCCCCCAAACCTCAATGAGGTCCATGATCTCTGCACTGGACCAGGAAGGTGCCCGCCTTTTCCGGCCTCTGGCAGGCTCCTGGGAGCTGGCAGACTGCTCCTGGGGAGCAGTGGAGGGCTGGCTGCCGGTGGTTTGCTGGCTCATATTGGGGCCACTGGGTCAGGGGCAGGACAGACTGTTTGTTGAGCTGGCAGGCTTGGAGCTGGCACAGGCACTGTGGCCAGACCCTACCGCTTTAAGGGCTCTGGGGAGGGAGAGTAGTTTTCTTGGTTGTGGCCAGCAGGACACCCCGGGAAGGGCTGGAGGCCCTCTATTTCAAAATAAGCGTCTACATAGAGCTTATTTCGAAATAGCATTTTCAAAATTGGCATTATTCCTCATGGAATGAGGTTTACAAATTTCAAAATAAGCCCTCCACTATTTCAAATTAATTTCAAAATAGCAGTTGGCTTGTGTAGATGCTAATAAAGTTATTTCAAAATAACGTCTGTTATTTCAAAATAACTTTGCTGTGTAGACATACCCATGGAGACTGGGAGAGGTCCCAGATGATTGGAAAAAGGCAAATGTAGTGCCCATCTTTTAAAAAGGGAAGAAGGACAATCCAGGGAACTACAGACCAGTCAGCCTTACCTCCATCCCCAGAAAAATCATGGAGGGATCCTCAAGGAATCCATTTTGAAGCATTTGGAAGAGGGGAAAGTGATCAGGAATAGTCAACATGGATTCACCAAGGGCAAGTCATGTCTGAAGAATCTGATTAGCTTCTGTGATGAGGTAACTGGCTCTGTGGATATGGGAAAGTCAGTGGATGTGATAAACCTTGACTATAGCAAAGTTTTTGATACCATCTCCTGCAATATTCTTGCCAGCAAGTTAAGGGAGTATGGATTGGATAAATGGACTGTAAAATGGATAGAAAGCTGGCACAACGGGTAATGATCAGGTTGGCAGTCGGTTTCTAGTGGAGTGCCCCGAGGATCTGTTCTTGGACCTTTGTTCAACATCTTTATTAATGACCTGAATGAGGGGATGGATTGCACCCTCAGCAAATTTGCAGATGACACTAAGCTAGGGGGAGAGGTAGATATGCTGGAGGGCAGGGATAGGGTCCAGAGTAACCTGGACAGATTAGAGGACTGGGCCAAAAGAAATCTGACGAGGTTCAACAAGGACAAGTGTAGAGCCCTGCAATTGGGATGGAAAAATCCCAAGCATTCTTGCAGGCTGGGGACCGAATGGCTCAGTAGCAGTTCTGCAGAGAAGGACCTGGGGATGACAGTGGATGAGAAGCTGGATATGAGTCAACAGTGTGCCCTTGTAGCCAAGAAGGCTAATGGCATATTAGGTTGCATTAGGAGGAGCATTGCCAGCAGATCTAGAGAAGTGATTATTCCCCTTTATTTGGCTCTGGTGAGGCCACATTTGGAGTACTGTGTCTAGTTCTGTGCCCCCCACTATAGGAAGGATGTGGATGCATTGGAGAGGGTCCAGCAGAGAGCAACCAAAATGATGAGGGGACTGGAGCACATGACCTATGAGGAGAGACTGAGGGATTTGGGTTTGTTTAGTCTGCAGAAGAGAAGAGTGAGGGGGGATTTGATAGCAGCCTTCAACTTTCAGAAGGGAGGTTCCAAAGAGGATGGAAAGAGGCTGTTCACAGTAGTGACGGATGGCAGAACAAAGAGCAATGGTCTCAAGTTACAGTGGGAGAGGCCTAGGTTGGCTATTAGGGAAAACTATGTCACTAGGAGGGCAGTGAAGTGCTGGGATGCGTTACCTAGGGAGGGGGTGGAATCTCCATGCCTCGAGGTTTTTAAGTCTCGGCTTGACCGAGCCCTAGCTGGGTTGATTTAGTTGGGATTGGTCCTGCCTTAGGCGGGGGTCTGGACTCTCTTCCAGCTCTGTGAGTCTATGATTCTAGGGGGACAGGACGCCAGTGGGTGAGGGGGCAGGGGAACAGGACACCAGTGGGGAGGGGGCACAAAATGGTATTTTGTGGACAAAAGAAACAGAGCCGGGGGCAGGGGGCACATTCTGGTTTTGGAAGAGCATCTTAGCAGCCCTGGTCTTGAGAAAGACGTTCTAATGGACCAGGTTATTGCTGGATGTCAGGGGAATTCAGTGGAAAACTGAAAGGTAGTTCCTTGCCTCCCCCCAGAAACGTAGCAGGTGGTACAACTTGGTGCATTCAAAAAGTCATTTATTTTGAATGTGGCTTGAATGTAAAACCACTTGCAAAATACAAAATACTGCTGTGTTTTGGCTGTGCAACACATACAAGCCAACACACAGTTAAACATCAACAACTGAGCGTACATCTACACTGCAACACTATTTCAAAATAACTAGCACTGTTCCAAAATCACTTCGGCCGCATCTACGCAGCAGGCAGTTATTTCCAAATAGTCAAGCTGAAGGACTTCTTACTCCGACTCCTGTAACCCTCATTGTACGAGGAGGAAGAGAAGTCAGAGGAAGAGTGCTCTATTTCGAAAGAAGTAAAGTGGAGACTCTCCCTATTTTGATAAAGCTATTTTGAAAGAAGATACGCAATTGCTGTCGCTCAATTTGCATCGCTGATTTCGAGTTCAGCCCTGCAGTGTAGTCGCACCCTTTGGATAAATTGGCTACTGTCCATTCGATAGGTTATCAGCAAATCAATCCATTTATGTCAACTACAGGAAAGGAGAAACTTACTAGGGGTTGACAACCAGCATGAAGGGCAACCTATTGTATGGCTGGAGGGATGATTCACAACATAAAATTATATGGAAAGGCCTCGTTTGTGGTGTCACTTCTCCAAATTTCTGTTTTACTTCTGTCCATAGCACTGTGGGACCCTCTGTACTAATACTTACCCCCGGTCTTTCAAAACACACCGTCTATGACGTATGAGGCAACAGATCGTAATGGTGATGCCCTGAATAGGAGTCTGCTGCTCTCCATGACACCCCTGTAAAAGGACCAGACTTCTATACCACAGCGTGAAAGGATTGTTTTTATAGCTGGGTATACGGTGGTGTCCTATGCACGGTTCCCTGTAAGCCCGTTCTCTGCCTGCCAGAATGCCTACTATAGCTCCGGGGAGGCGGGGACCATGCACCCTCCTCCCTCCCTGTGGCATGGCCCCACCTCCCCCTGGTGATGGGTGGGGGTTTGGATCCCGTAGGGTGGGGCCTGGACAGAAAGGGGTGGGGTTAGGGGGCGGGGCTTGTTTTCTCCAGCCCTCCTTTCACCCACCACCCATGGTTGAATGGGATGGCTTGGGCGCTACATTAGCCGGTGCGCCACATTAAAAACATTGGGCTGGGGGTACCAGGCTGCCCCGCCTGTGTCTGCCCTCCTGCCCAGGGAAGGGGCCTGTGAGGCCAGAAGGGCTGGGGAGGAAATGGGGGGCAGAGGAAGCAAATGAAGCGGCTGGGGAGGGCTGGTACCCTTGGGGGCATTGTCCTGCTGCTCCGCCTGTGGGAGGTGTTGGGGGTGGGGTGGGACTGGCTCTGTGAGTCGGGTGGCTGGGGTCCAGGGAAGGCCCAGGCCCCCTCTTACGCCTCCCCCTGAGCCTGAGGGGGTAACTATGGAGCCTCCCTCTGTGGCTTGGACTGGGGAACTGGCCCCCCACAGTGCGCACTGGGGTAGAGACTGGGGGAGCATGAATTTGGGCCATCAGGTCACCCCATTGGGGACAATGGAGACAGGACAAGAGTTGTGCCTGCTACTGGGGAAGGCAGCTGGCCAGCCCCCACTGAAGAAAGTAGCTGAGAGAGGGAGGAAAGGAGGAGGCTGGAGCACCCTCCCAGCAGGCTGGCCCTGCACATCCTAGGCCCTAGTCCCACCCATACTGCTCCCTGCAAACCACTTAACCTGTCTCCGTTTGGGGACAACTGGCCATGGCAGTCAGCTAAATGAAGAGAGGCTGGGTTGCTGAGAGTGCCCAGCACTTGAACTCAGCACCCTGATGTGATTAGCACCATGCTCAAGCTCACCAACCCACTGCAAATGGCCGTCTCAGAAAGGAGTCTGGGGCAGCTGCTAGGATGTTGTGGGATCTGGAACAAGGTGGGTGGGGCAGGAGTGCTCATCACAGGTGGGGGAATTAACTCAAGTGGCAGAGTACTTGCTTAGCATGCAGAAAGCAGGGGGATTGATACCCATGTTCTCCAGTGACGGAGGGTCCCCAGTTCTCTTTCCCCATAGGGCTTCCAGTGGCCCCTCCCTCTTCCTACCTGCTCTCCCCAAAAGCCAGCCATGCTGGGGCAAAAAGCTACGGGGCCCCAGCCCCCCTTTCCCTTCAAGATTTGTGTTTAAAAAACCAAGGTGAATCTGAATAACTTTCTCCTCGATTGCCCACCTTGGGCTAGACCAAAATTCATGCAAGTGGTTTGTTTTTTGTGGCTCTGCACCTCCTGCACCCCTAGAGACTCTGGGACAAAAAAGCACATGGGAAGAACCCAATTCTTTCTTTCTTCTCCCCTCTCTCTTCTTTCTTTTTCTTTCCGTCTTTTTCTCCCCTCTCCTTTCTTTCTTTCTTTCTTTTTCTTTCTTTCTTAGCACATTGAGAATTAAAACCAGATTCACATTTCATGTGTCTACCTTCACATTCAAGAATGATACAGTCACACACAGAGGACACACTGATTCCACAGGTCGTAAGTGTAAGATCGATCTGTTATGGGAGGCACCGAGTCTAAAGCATCTTTGGGTTATGCATGTTCATATTCAGAAGCCAATTTTCATAAACCCTGGGGAGGTCATGGGAGGAGGCTCCTCCTAACTGTTACTGTGGTGTGATGCACCACACAACTCACCACCACACTAAGGCAGGCCTGGGCAAAATACGGCCCGCAGGCCAGATACTGTCCGCCAAGCCACCGGATCCAGCCTGTGGAGGCAGCGGGGAGCCCCAGGCAGACTCCCCAGCTTGCCCCTTGCCATACAGGGCTCTGTTTCTGTCTTAAAACTGGAGGAGAGGGGGGAAGTTTTAGGAGCTGCCCTGCCCCCAGCACATTCCCATTGGTCAGATTCTAGCAGAAACCAGCCAATGCGAGCTACTTGCTAGAGTAACAGGCAGCCAAGAAGAACCACGTCCCCTCTCTTCAGCTCAGTTATTCCTGAAGCACGTGGCCAGGCAGGCTGGCTGGGAAACATTTTAAGTTGCAGGCTGGCAGGCTAGTTTGGCAGCTGACAAGTAAGTCTCTTGGCCACAGCCTGCTTCTGGCACTCCAGCCCTTTTCTGCCCTAACTCTCTGCCCCCCCCCCCCCCACTCAACATACCCAAACCCTGTCTCCCTCTTACACCCACACCCCCTCCCAGATCTGGCACCCCAATTTTCTGCTCCAGATCACATCCCATCCAACCCTGGGTCACATCCCAAACCCCTGCACTCCAGTCCCCTGCCCTAGGTCACAACTGCCTGCCTCATCCCAACTCCCTCCCAGACTCCAGTCTCCCTCCTGCACCCCAATCCCTCACCCCAAGCTCCCTTCTGCACCCCACCTCCATCCCAGACCCCGTACCTCCTCCATTAATATCACGGAAGAGTGTAGCCCTCACCCACTTTGCAAAATCTTGACATGCCCCCAAATTATTGCCCACCCCTGCACTAAGGGCACATCTGCACAGCAGGACTAGAGTCGAATTAAGCAACGCAACTTGAGCTATGTCAATTGCACAGCTGCAGTCGAAATTGCTTCACTCAGCTTTTGGCACTGTCTGCACAGCAGGAGGAAGTCTGAGAAAGAGCTCTCTTCCTCCGACTTCCCTTACTCCTTGGCTGCGTCTAGACTGGCAAGTTTTTCCGCAAAAGCAGCCGCTTTTGCGGAAAAACTTGCCAGCTGTCTACACTGGCCGCTTGAATTTGCGCAAGAACACCGACGATCTAATGTAAGATTGTCAGTGTTCTTGCACAAATACTATGCTGCTCCCATTCGGGAAAAAGCCCTCTTGCGCAAATGTATTTGCGCAAGAGGGCCAGTGTAGACAGCTAAAAAGTGTTTTGCACAAAAAAGCCCCAATTGCGAAAATGGCGATCGGGAATTTCTTACGCTATACCGCGTCTAGATTGGCACGGATGCTTTTCCGCAAAAAGTGCTTTTGCGCAAAAGCGTCCGTGCCAATCTAGATGCTCTTTTCCGCAAATGCTTTTAACGGAAAAACTTTTCCGTTAAAAGCATTTGTGGAAAATCATGCCAGTCTAGACGCAGCCCTTGTGAAATGAGAGTTACAGGAATCGGAGTAGGAAGCCCTCCAGTTCACCATCGTTTTGACATGTCGAAATAACGCTGCTGTGTAGACATACCCTAAAGGTATGGTATGACAACAAAAGTATCACCCTTTCAATTGATTTGTGGCTCGGAAGAAAGCAAGCTTCACTGAACTCCATGTTACGTGTCATTACATGCCAGCATCTTTAATATAATTAAGTTAATTTGTGATGACTTGGTAAAAGGATCCTTTCTCTGTTTCTTTACCAAACTACATTTATTGTGTCTTTGTAACCAAGGACGCGAAGAGCCCGCTGCTGCCCCAAAATCAACAGAGGCCACTGACAGTACATTGCTGCAAATAAAATTTCTACAGAAAAATAAACTAAAAAGAGGATATTGCAGCAGAGATTTCTAAGGCGAGGAAGACAGAATGTGAGGCTAGGGACTGAGTGGTGTTAATTGATGCAGGAGCAGGCAAGGAGGGGCCATGTTTTGATTACCCGTGATCTGTAGCTAGAAAGTTGAAAATCACATGAATTAATGCAGCCAGAAGCTCACAGAATGTTGTAAAATTGTGTGACTCTAAATAGATTGGTTAATTCATTTTGGGTTTCTTTCACCTATGAATGTTTAAAGGTGCAGTGCAGGATGGGGTGGATAAGCCCTGCTTTCTAGAGAGAGACAGTCAAGACAAGAGAATGAGGGAGCAGCTGACTGCACACGTGTAACTGTGCTGGTTATGACTGACACCTGTACTGTTATACATGGACATTTTCACTGAACAGTCTAACAATGCAATAATGAATTGGGTTCGGAGAAATGTTTTGGATTTCTTGAAGTGCCACAGCTAAAATACCAAGGATGTATACAAATGTAAACACGTCACACATCAATATAGACGTGAGGGAAGAATAAATGTCAATAATTACATTTCTAAAAAGATTTTTCTTTTAGAAAAAGAAAAAAGTTCTTGTGCAGACACCTTGTTACAATAACAGTTTCTAAATTAGAACATGGTTTTTTCTTTCGTATTTGACATTGAGATGTCACAGCAGTAGAAAACTCTGACAGGAATTAAAGTCCCCTCCCCCATCCGCTCCCCCTGGGGCAGGGGATGGGGCAAGCTGAGGGCAGCGAACCCCACCTGCTGTCAGGCCACATTTCTTACCAGCCTCACCCTGTGCTGGGGTAGAGCAAACCCGGGGCAAAGGGGAAAGCAGCCTGGGCTCTTCACAGCCAGTGGGTCCCATTCACCCAGCCTGGGCTGGACTGCCAGGTGTCTGGTTTTTGATTGGAGGCTCCAGTTTCAAAGGGAAAGGGACAGTGACCAGTTGGCACAAAACATCCAGGTAGCTGCAGTAACCGGCCCTGCCCTGGGGGAAGAGCCGCAGCGCTGGGAGGGGCCAGTGGGTGCCGCGGGGTCACCGTCAGGGGCAGGGATTCCCTCCGGCCTGGGCTGGCACTGGGCAGATGGTCAGGGGAGCCACGTTGGTGCCCCCAGTGTTGAGATAGGGACTGAAGAAAGGGCGGAGCATCCCAGAGAAGGTGCCGGTGAAGGTGAAGAGATGGGACCTGTCAGTTACATTGTAAAACGAGACCTCGCCCGCCTCGTAGTCCAGGAAAATCCCCACCCGGCTGGGCCTGGTGCTCACGGGGAAGGGGGTCGGGGAGGAGGTGCAGGCCTTGTACCCCCCCATCCCTCAGCCACATGACCCAGTATCCGTTCTTAGGTGTGAGTGTGACCTTCCCCTTCCTGCTCACAGATTCCCTGCAAACCCCCAGAGTCCAGCCTGTCTTGTCTCCCACCTCCACCTCCCAGTAACGCCTCCCGCCCACGAACCCCTCGGCGCCCAGCACAAACACACAATAATCAAATCTCTCCGGGGTGTCGGGCAGATCCTGGTGCGTGTCTCCAAGTCTCACACGTTTCCGATCCTCAGACAGAACAAGCCAGGGATTTGCCGTGTCTGGATCCAGCATCATGTCCACTGGGGAGAGAGTCACAGAGTCAGGGCCGGGAGCAGGGGCGGGTCTCTCGGGTCAGCGGGAAATTGACCTGCCCCCGTTAATCCCTGTGCAGGGTGGGGGGGGGTTGTCTGAGGGGAGTCAGGGCCCCTCTGCCTGGGAGGAGACAAAGAGCAAGAAAAGGGCAGGAGGGCACAGGGGAGGGGGCAAGCTGTCAGTGGGGAGGGCAGGATAATGCTGGGAGAGGAAAGGGGAGGGGCAGATGATGGGGCAGAGGGGAGGGGCAGAGGGGAGGGAGCAACCATAGGGCCAATGTGGGGAAAGATGAGCAGGCACAAGGGGAGAGGGAAGGGGCACTCCCCAGGAGGGCTGGGGGGAAGGGCAGATGCAAGGAGGGCAGAGAAGAAGGGGGGGACACCAGCAGGGAGAGGGGGAGGAAGGGAGCAGACGAGCACAGGGGCGCAGCCAGAGGGGTGTGGGGAAGGGCAGGCCCTAGGGAGGAAGGGGGGTGAGGAGATGTGGGCACCAGTGTGGCAGAGATGGGGTGGGGCCTACACCACAGGACCCAAAGGGGGGGCCCAGGGAAGAGACATCAGGCAGGCAGAGGGGCAAAGGGAAGAGCAGGCACCAGGGAGGCAGATACCCAGGAGTGCTGTGAGCGAGACACGAGGAGTCATCCTTCCGCTCTGCTCTGATCAGGCCTCAGCTGGAGTCTTGTGTCCCATTCTGGGCCCCACATTTCAGGAGAGAGGTGGAGAAAGTCCAGAGAAGAGCAACAAGAATCTACAAGAAGAGCAAGGTCTAGAGAACATGAGCTAGGAGGGAAGACTGAAAGAATTGGGCTTGTTTAGTTTGGAAAGGAGCAGACTGAGAGGGGACATGGTAGCAGTTTTCAGGTATCTAAAAGGGTGTCACAAGGAGGAGGAGGGGAAATTGTTCTCTGTGGCCTCTGAGGACAGGACAGGCAGCAATGGGCTTACACTGCAGCAAGGGAGGTTTAGGTTGGACATAAGGAAAAACTTCCTGCCTGTCAGGGTGGTTAAACACTGGAGTAAATTGCCTGGGAGGTTGTGGAATCTCCATCCCTGGAGATATTAAAGAGCAAGTTGGACAGACACCTGTCAGGGATGGTCTGGATGGTGCTTGGTCCTGCCGTGAGGGCAGGGGACTGGACTTGATGACTCGAGGTCCCTGCCAGTTCTGTGATTCTGATGGAGGTGAAGGCAGCGAGGGGCCGCAGGGAGGCAGAGATGAGGTGACCAGAGGGGCTGGCACCAGGGGCGCAGGATGAGGGAGGCAGAGGGGCAGGGGAGAACTAAGGGGAAGGAGGAGGGAATGTGAGGGGAGGGGACAGGTACCAGGGTGGGGGTAGGGGAGAGGAAAGGGGCTTGTGCTGAGGGGAGGGAGGCAGGGCAGGAGGAGAAAGGGGAAGCACTAAGGGGCGGAGTGGGGGAGAGACAAATGCTGGGGGACAGGGATGGAGAAGTCACCAGGGCAAATGAGGGTGGGGTGGAAGGTTTGATCCTCAGTGGGTGGGAAGGCGAGGGCAGGGTGGGTGACAGGGGGCTAGAGAGGTACCAGGGGAGGGGTTAAAGGCTGGGGGCAGAGGAGGAGCAGGTGGGCTGGCAGCAATGGGGCAGAGGTAGGCACCAGGGCTAACAGGGGCCAAGGGGAGACAGTGAGGAGAAAGGGCGAGGCGGGGGAAGAAGGTGTCAATGGTGTGGGAGGGGACAGGCTCATGCTGGGTGAGGGAAGGGGAGGGGCAGATGACAGGAGCAGAAGGGGGTTATGGGGGCAAGAGGAGCAGGCACCATGAGGACAGAGGGGGGGTGAAGGGAGGGGCAGGTTCCAGCCAGGGTTTCCCTAGGGCCCGGGGGGTGTAAACCAGTGCTCCCTCCAACTGTTCCTAGCTGTGTGCGGAATACATTTTATGACGTGCACTGAGGTGCACCCAGGAGAAACACGGGCTGTGGGCCATGCGAATGCTCTGCTAATCCACTGGGCAGCTCCTGAATCTCCTGAGCATGCAGGGCAGGTATGACAGTAGGGCCCGGACGAGCTCTCCCGGCTGCTGTCTGTGCTGGTGCGGTGGTCCAGCTGCCCTGGCCGACACACTAGTTTGTACAGAGGGTCTGAGGGAGTCCCTCCCCCACAACAGCTCGTGAGGACCTGGATTGGGATGATGCCAGGCCCAGCCTGTATTGCCAGGGACACGCCTGCCCTGCCTGGGGGCCTGTCCCACAGAGCTGGGCTGCCCAAGGATCCGTTCTGCCTGGGGCTGGGCACAAACCACTGAGGTGCCCTGTGGGGTCAGGAAATGTTGGGACCCTTTTAGTGTCTGAGTGACGGGCAGCCGCAGAGCTGGACTGGGCCTGCCTGGGGGAAGGGGACCTTCAGCACCGAATCTGTGCTGGGGCTTGCCCAGGGCTCAGCTCTGGCCCCTCTGGGGTTGTCAGTTCCCAGCCCTGGACATAAAAAGTCCTGCAGCACCCTCCAGCCTAACAGAGAGATGACTAGATTTCTTGTTGGTTTCTCAGGTGCTACAAGACCACTCAGTGGTTTTTGAGGGTGTTTTTTTTTTTTTTTTTTTTTTTTTTTTTAAAGATACAGACTCAATTGGAACCTCTGGGCTCAGCCCATCAGTTGGGAAAATAACAAACGTGCTGGAGCCCGGCCCCCCTCCGGTGACAGGTTAAGCCCTGGCCACCCCCAGCTGCCCTGTGCTGGAGAGCAGGGGTGGGGCTGCCGGGGGCCGGTGAAGAGAGGGCGGGTGGCCCAGGGGTTTGCCGGCCCCTCTCTCCCGTGCAGAGACAGAGCTGCCTGGGCCAGACGGAGCCTTTGGCTTGGTTCAGTGACGGCTGGAGCTGCAGTCACGGAGCTCTCAGGGCTGAGCCCTACTGTGGACAGTGTGCGGGGGGGGGGGCGGGGAGCTCGGCCTGCACTAGTCACAAGGTTCCCCACTCAGAGCTGCCGTTGCCCAGAGCTGGTGGGACCTCGAGGGATGGGCTGAGGGCACCGGGGCGGGGAGCAGCAGAAGGTGCCAGCGCCAAGCCATTGGGGACAGAGCAGTAGAGGGAACGATGGCGCAGGAACAGCAGCAGCCAGAACATGGGTCTGTGGGACTGTGTGTCAGTGACTTCGCTCCAGTCTGCTGCTTTGTGCCTGGGAACCAGATAGAAAAAACACGTTTCCTAGGAGGCCAAGACTTTTAAAATCCATTAATTGCCAAGGTCGTTGTGTCACATCACCAGCGCGACAGGCCAGTGTCTGGGGGAGCTTCTGTATTAACTGCGTTATTATTAGAATTAATTTTTATGCAAAAACAGCCATATTGGGCCAGACCCCTGGTCATTCTGCCCAGTGTCCTGCCTCCTGCCACTGCAGTGCCTGGAGCAGGCAGAGGGAATGAGCAGAGGAGGGAATCGTCTAGTGGTCCCTGCCCTGTCATAGAATCCTAGGGCTGGAAGAGACCTCAGGAGTCATCATGTCCAACCCCCTGCCCAAGGCAGGACCAACCCCAACTCAATCATCCCAGCCAGGGCTTGGTCAAGCCTGGACAAAGACACCTCTAGGGATGGAGATTCCACCCCCTCCCTAGGGAACCCATCCCAGTGCTTCCCCACACACCTAGGGAAATCGTTTTTCCTCATCTCCAACCCAGACCTCTCCCACTCCCAGCGTCCGGCACAGAGGTTGGGGACACTCAGAACCGGCTGGCGCATCCCTGCCCATCCCGGCTCACAGCCACTGACAGAGCGACCCTCCGTGAATGGATCTTGCCCTTTCTGAGCCGTGCTGTAACTTTGGCCTTCACCCCACCCCCGGCAGAGTCCCATCAGCCGACTGCGCTGCATGAGGAAATGCTGCCTGGTCATGTCATTGGGTGCCCCTGGCTCCTGTGTGCAGTGAAGGGGCAAATGACACTTCCTGACTCACGTTCTCCACACCTGCCGACATTTTCCAGGCCTCACGTGGCACCAGGTGCAAGGAAGGGGTGGGAGACAGGGCAGGTGACAAGGAGACAAAGAGGGATGAGGGGCAGAACAGGTATCAGAAGGGCATGGGGGGGAGCAGACCCAGGGGGCCAAAGGGCAGCAAGGGGAGGGTTGTTATCAAGGGGGGGAGGAGGGGCATATGGGGCAGGTGCCAGGAGAACAGAGATGGGCAAGGGAGAGAGCAGTCCCTCGGGAGGAAGGGGGTTGAGCAGAGGGGCAGAGGCAAGCAGGGCAGAGAGGAGCAGGGCAGGCACCAGGGGGACAAGGGAACAGGGGAGCAGAGACTTGGGTGTGGAGAAGGGAGAGCACAAGGGGGGCAGAGGAAAGGTGAGTGGAGGGGCAGGACCCAGAGGGGAGGGGAGGACACCAATGAGCTAGAGGAGGAGGGAGGGGGAAGGGGCAAACATCAGGGGGCCCAAAGGCAGGCAAGGGAGGGGATTTGCATGGGGCAGGCAGCTGGGAGAGATGGGCCCAGGGGCCAGAGGAGGGGAGTACAAAGGGGCTGGCTGTACTGGATTGGGGCGGGGAGGGTGCAAGTGTCAGAAGGCAGAGGGGAGGGGAGGGGCAGAACTAAGGGGAAGGTGGCTCTGAGGAAGGGGCAGGGGCAGGGGCAGGCACAGGCGGGAGGGGTGAGGGAAGGGCTCATAGTGAGGCCTAGGTGGGGCCCAGGGCAAGACAAGGAAGGAGTAGGCAGGGGTGGGGGCAGAGAGGAGAGATAAATGCCAGCAGGACAGTCAGTGGTGGGGTGGGGATGGGACAGTCACAAGGGACAAATGGGGTGGGCATCAGGAGGTGGGGGCAAGGAAAGGGGTGCATTCCAGGGACTAGAGGGCACAAGAGGGGGAAGGGAGGGGCAGACAAAAGGAAAGGGGAGAGGAGGGAGCAGTGGGTACTGGGGCAGAGGGGTCAAAGGAGGGGGGCATGAGGAAGGCGGGGTGGAGCAAGTCACATGTGAGGGTGCAGAGGGGCGTGAGGAGAACCGGGGCAGAGGATGGTGAGGGCGTGGGCACAGAAGAAGGAGGCGGGGGGCAGGCATTGGAGGGCAATGAGGGAAGGGGGAGGCACCAGGAAGGTGTGGGGAGGGGAAGGGAAAGGGCAGGTGCCAGGGAGATAGAGGAGTGGAGCGAAAGGACAGACATAGGAAGGGAAGGGGAGGGGACAGGCCTCTACTTCCCTGGCCTAGCCCCTCCCCCAGGGCTCCCTAGGAGGGGCAGGGCAGTGGAGGATGGGAAGGGGGAGTAAACACAAGCCAATGGGCTGTTGCTAATGAGGGCAGTGTGGAGGAGAGGGGACAATTCCCCACTTCCTGCCCCCTCCTCCTGGGAGAAGCTGCACAGGGGCCAGTCCCAGTTCACACCCATTTGGCTGCACTAGAGGTTTGCACGGGGGCAGCTGCATTGGTGCAAGGAAACCAGGCTCCCACGGCCTCAGTCACTGCTGTGCCAGGGCTGCGCCCCTCCCCTCACTGAGTTATGGGTCAGTAATTGCAGGTCACTGGGGCTGAGGGCTGGACTCTGGGCTCCCAGGTGGGGCTGCCCCACTGTGCTGCAGAGCAAGTCTCACCCCCACGCTCTGCCCTGGGCCACGTTTAGCCATGGGGAACATCCATAGCAGCAGAGACTGAGGGACCCCACGTCAGACCCCCGGAGCCCAGCGGTTCCAGCCCCCACCTGAGGGGGGACCCACATTCCCATCCCTGCCCCGCCCCACACAGGGATGGGACCTGGGGCTCCCAGCTGGGTCCCAGCCCCCGGGCTACAGGCTGGAAGGGAAGCGGCAGCACCTGGTTCTGTCCATGGACACTCGCCAGCAAACTCAGCCTGGCACTGGGAAGGGTTTCGTTGGACCCCAAATCGAATTGTTCTGCCGATGAGCTATTTCCACCCGATTCCCCAGCCCCTCTGCAAAGCTGCCTGAGCAGCTGAGGCGCCCAGGCCCCAGTGACCGGCAGGGAGGGACTGTCCCCAGACCCAGCCCCGCGCGGTGACGGGCAGGCCGGGCTCAGGGCACCAGCTGGGACATTCCAGGGTGGCTGTGAAATGTGCCCTGGCCAGGAAAATCCCCCCAGCCCTGATCTCAGCCCACAGACCCGGCTGCCAGTGGAGACTCGGCTCCAGCCTGAACTCTCTGCCCAGAGCGGTGTGTCCCCTGGGCTCTGCGAGTGGCACAGACCCTCTGCCCCTGCCCCGGCATCTCCCAGCGTGGACATTGGCCACAGAGCCCCTCCCAGAGCCCCAGGGGTGCAGGTGTCCCCAGCTAGCAACTGCCCCAGCCTCCCCCTGGCTCCCTCCACCTGGGGCAAACAAGCTGGAGACTCTCATACCAGGCTCTGCAGACACGGCAGGTTCTGCTACACAGCCAGGCAGCACCTCCCATGCACCTGGAGAGACACAGACACGTCCCCATGACGCATCTGTGCAGCCCCCAGCACATGGGCCCAGGCCAGGCCTCCCAGCACCTGCTCAGTGGCAGTGAGCCGTCAGGGTGTCGGGGTGATGGGGTCAAGTCAGATCTCTGGCAAGTGCCAGCAGGTGGGTGTGAGCAGCAGGCAAACTCCTCAGCACTGAGCCCATCAGCCTCCAGCTACCGCCCAGCTCCCAGCTGGGTCCATGTGTGTCCTGGGGCCCCAGGCTCTGCCCAAATCCCCCGGCACCAAACAGCTCGATGTCCCAGGGGCTCCACTCACCTGCAAATCTGTTCAGAGCTTCCCTCATATCAAGACAAATTTTATCCCCGCGCTGCAGGTCGGTAGAAACAGCTTCGGGTTCCTGGAGTTTCATGTTTTCACTCCTAGGAAGCAGAAGTCCCAGCATCAGCAGTTGCCCTGCACCGGCATCACCGCAGGGCCCCCACCAGGAATACGAGGGCAGCGAAAACGGGACACGCACCTGCTCAACGTGCTTTTCACATCCTGAAAGGAGAAAGAGAATCGATGCTCTGTGTGACCACCGGGGGCATAATCCAGAGCGATTCCCCATCCGGGCAGCAGCCTTTCATCTAGAGAATGGATTCACCCTCCCAGGCTTCACTGTTCTGTGGCAAAAACCTCCTGCGCCGTTTTGCATTTACACTCGATTCATTGTTTGTAGATCAGACTGGAATTTAGTTAAATGGTTCTTCCTCCTAGCGACTCCGCCCCCATATCCGTGTTTAGCAACTGTGCTGAGTCCAATGCTCTGGAATCACAGCAGGGATGGGCTTAGCTCAGCATCATTTTTGCACTAAACATTTAATCTCGCAGGGCGCCCCTGGATCTCCACGATTCCCCTCCCACCCAAACGGTACCGTCTGGAACTGAGGGAGCCCTTGGCCCGATACTGTCGGTCAGGAGGCCACAGAACAAGTTTATTCTAACTCAGAGGTGGGCAATAATTTTTGGCCAGGGCCCACTTAAAATTTTGGAAGTGTCCCCGGGCTTCTCTGGAAGGGGCGGGCCCTAAACTGGAAGGGCAGGGCCAGGCCATGATGCTTCTGAGCTTCCTACCCACAGACCATAATTGGTCTGGGGGTAGGGGAGACCCTTTGCCTCCCTTTCCCACTAGGCACCCATGCCAGGGCGAGAAGAGGCTTCACACACTCCCCCACCCCAGACCCTGATTGGTATGGGGGCGAAGGAAGTATGTGAAGCCTCCTTCTGCTCCACCCCTGCCCTGCAAGGAGCACGCGGCACTTCAAAGTGCCACATGCTCCTTGCAGGGCAGGAGGAGGCTTCACATGCTTCCCTGCCCCCAGGCCAATCAGGGCCAGGGGAGCTGCGCAAAGCTTCTTTCACCCTGCCCCAGCCCTGTGCGAGCATACGGAACTTTGAAGTGCCATGTGCTTGTCACAGGATGGGGAGTGGGGGAGGGCGGAGGAAACTTTGCGCACTCCCCTTGCCCCTAGGCTCTAAATGGCCTGGGGTTGAGGGAGCGGCAGGGCCTCCGCAGGCCGGATCAACCCATTTGGCGGGCTGAATCCAGCTCGCAGAGGCCCTTTTGCCCACCCCTGCTCTAACTCTTGGGTTCCAGGCCCATGGATCCGAGCTGAAATTCTGGCTGGAGGCAGAGTTTTGACGCCGTCTCACCTTCAGCAGCTCAGCAACCGGCTGCTGACACTTCCCCTCGATCTCTGCGATCAGCTGCTGCAGGGAGGCACTTTGCTGGGAGAGGGGGCTCTGCTCATTTGCTGCTGGGGCCACCACCCGGCTCTGGGCGCATTCCAGCCCCTGTGCTGGGGGCGGTCACTGGGGTTTTACAGGGACATCGGCATCCTCCTGCCCTTTTGCGCTTGCAGTGGGTCTTTGCGCCTCAGAAGTCACCTGCTGCAGGACAGACCCAACCAGCAAAGCAAGGAAAGGCCCTGACCGATCGCTACAGCCCCCAGCTAGACCCTCTCCAGCACATCAGCAACCTCTCCTAGGTGACGATTTTAGGGCCAGAGCCCTAGTGGGACATTGTTCACCAAAGCCTCCAGGGCTGAATTGTTTCCATTGGATCCTTTCCAATGCAGCAAACAGCTTGAGTTCAGTTCCAGGAGCAGAAACGCCCCATTGCTGGCATGGGCGGGGCACAGTGTGAGCTCAGGAAAGTGAAACTAACCTTGTTCCACTGCCCAGAGGGAGCCATGGCTGCAGAGAGCCCAGTGGAAAGTCTCCGGGAGGAAGCGACATGTCCCGTCTGCCTGGAGTATTTCACGGCCCCTGTCACTCTGGACTGCGGGCACAATTTCTGCCAGGCCTGCATCAGCCGGTGCTGGGAGGGACCGGCTCAGCTGCCTCCTGCCCGCAGTGCAGAGAAACTGTGCAGCAGGGCCCCCTCCGGCCCAACAGGCAGCTGGCAAACATGGTAGAACTAGTCAAGCGGCTGAGTCTACAGGCACCAAAAGGAGCAGGAGGGGATGGGGTGTGCGGGGTGCACCAGGAGGCTCTCAAGCTGTTCTGCGATGAGGATCAGACTCGATCTGTGTGATTTGCCATCTGTCCCAGGCTCACCGCGCTCACAGGGTGCTGCCCATACAGGAAGCGGTCCAGGAGTACCAGGTAAGGAATTGCTGCCACCTTGAATCTACTGTCTATTTGACAGCGTTTATCTGCCTGTGTCTGTGTGTTCGCCTGTTTGTTCAAGCACTAAGCAGTGAGAGCCAGGGCCATGGCATTCAGCATGCGGCTTCCTCTGATCGTAACTTAAAGCCACACACAGGTTTGGCTGTGCCAGGACAATGGGGTGAGCCTGGGATGGGGGTTTGCTTCTCATCAAACCATACAGAAAAGAGACAGACTCGGTGGGGATGTGAAAGGGGCTGGCTGGGGACACCCATCTCTGTCTGGGACTGCCCCCATCCCGAGCTTCTCCCCACCCCAGGGGCCCACAGGGAGCGTGGGCTGAAGCCCCCTGCGCCCTCCCCCCAATTCATGTGGAGACATTGGTGGCTGCTCCCCTTCATCTGGGCGTGAGGGGACAGTGCCCAGTTTGCTGCATTCCTCACTCTGGCTGGGGAGTGCAGGGGGCAGACAAGCCTGGATCTGCTTGAGCCAGGGGGCACGTACCCTCCCCTGCTGGGCCTGCTGGAGCTGCAGCGGCTATGGAGAGGCTCCTCACCTGGCCCCAAGCTGCTGCGGTGACTGAAGTCTGGGGTAGTGCTCTCTCCCCGGGGCAGCCTGCACCCTGACCCCCTCCTGCCCAGCCTCACCCCAGAGCAATGGCTGCATTGAAGCTCAGACATTCTCATGTTATTCTCCAAACTATACAAATTGGCTACGTCTAGACTGGCATGATTTTCCGCAAATGCTTTAACGGAAAAGTTTTCCGTTAAAAGCATTTGCAGAAAAGAGCGTCTAGATTGGCACGGACGCTTTTCCGCAAAAGCACTTTTGCGCAAAAGCATCCGTGGCCAATCTAGACGCTTTTGCGCAAAAAAGCCCTGATCGCCATTTTCGCGATTGGGGCTTTTTTGCGCAAAACAAATCTGAGCTGTCTTCACTGGCCCTTTTGCGCAAAAGCTTTGTGCAAAAGGACTTTTGCCCAAACAGGAGCAGCATAGTTTTTCCACAAGAAGCACTGATTTCAGACAGTAGGAAGTCAGTGTTCTTGCGGAAATTCAAGCGGCCAGTGTAGACAGCTGGCAGTTTTTCCGCAAAAGCAGCTGCTTTTGCGGAAAAACTTGCCAGTCTAGACACAGCCATTGAGTTCAGAACCTGAGCAACGTCGAGTAAATCTTCTAGGAACAAAATCAGTGCTCTGGCAACACAGGCAAAATCTCGGCTCTTTAACACTATCGGCCGTGGGAAATTTTTCTCAGAGCTGCTGAATCCTTCTGGAACCCACCTGGTTTAAAAGCTCTTTTTTTAGTCTGTCGTGCTCAGGGAGGCTTGGCTCAGAAGAGCTGCAACTGACTTCTCTGAGCCAGTTGCCCTCAGCTTGGAAAAGGGGAAGTTCCAGGCTCTTGTTGCCATTATGGATTTGTCTAACAGAATGCGTTTTTGTTGCCTTGATTTGCATCACAGTCGCCCTTAGACACTCCAGAGGAGATCTGGGCCCTGCACAAAACACATTGAGGGACACGTCCTGTTCTGAGCAGGTTACAGCCTAAATAAGACAAACAAAGGCGAGGAGGGAAACTGAGGCACGGAAAGTTGCCCAGGGCCAGTCAACAGGTCAGTGGTAAAAATGGGATTAAAACAGGTCTTGCTTGATTCAGTCCAGGTTCCTACCTGATAGGCCATGGTGCTACCTCAGCATCAGTCCTACAGTGATGAAGCACGGCCCTTAGGAGGGAAAGACGTGTTGATAAAGGCCCAGCAGGTTTCCCACTGGGAAGCTGAACTCCTGGGCTGCTCCAGGAGGGGTTCAACTCAGATGCTATGGCTGGCACTAAAGGAGGTCACTAGGTTGGATGCAATGTTTGGGACCCTGAGCGCCTTGAGTCCACCCACAGCAGGGCTCCAGGCAGCGCAGGGCCATGCCAGGCACCACTGGGATCAGACTGGGTTGGAGCAAAACTACCCTCAGGCTGGAGCTGCCCGGTGCCGGTCTGACCTGTGCCAGTGGGTACCTGGGCATGGACCAGCCAGCGAGGTTCCATTAGTCCCACCAGGCAGCCTGTGGGAATCTCCCAGAATGCACTGCTGTCAGAGGGCGTTGCCACTGCAGGGCAGCTCTGGGGCAAACTCCAACCATCCTGAACAGAAATCAGCCTTTTAATTAAGGGAGTCACTGACCCATCCCCAGAGCACAGGACATGCCCACACCTGCCTGCTGGGCCCTCCCTCAACTCTTGGTCGGCCTCTGTGGGTCTGTCCCTGCCTCTGTCAGACCATCCTCACCTACGTCATTCTGTGTGGAGGTGCCGCCCCCTCCTGCCCCCACCCTCACAGGTGTCCTGCTGCAGCCTCAGTCTCCTCAGCTATATCTACACTGGCAGGTTCTTGCACAAGAACTCTTGCACGAGAACACATCCACACGGCCATGTGCTTTTACGTAAGAGCATCCATGGCAGTGTGGGTGCTCTCTTGCACAAGAAAGCTCTGATGGCCATTTTAGCCATAGGACTTTCTTGCACAAGAAGCCCCTGCCGTGTGTCCACACTGCCCTCTTGCGCAAGAGGGCTTACACCTGTTAGAAAAGAGCGTAGCTCTTGTGCAAGAAGCCCTCTCTTACCACGCCGTACTGTAAATCTTGCGCAAGAGCGGGCGAACGGTGTGGACGCTCTGCAGCTTCTTGCGCAAGAACGGCCATTCTTGTTCAAGAACCCGCCAGTGTAGACATAGCCCTCCTGTCCCTCTCTCACCAGACAAAGCCACGGCCAGGGCTGGGTCCCCACCGGGCAGAGACAGAGCCCCACAGAACTGGGACTGCGCAGACAAATGGCCTCCCCAGGCCCTCAGATGGGGGGCAGGGGGAGAGAAAGGGGCAACTGCCCCAGGGCCTGGTGATTCATAAGGGCCCAGGGCTCTGGCTGCAGCTGCCCAGCCCTGCCCATTAACTCACTGGAGTGCGCTGTGAGACATCCCTGCTCCCACTCCCACCCAGTGACACTCTTGCTCCTCTGAGGCTACATCTAGACTACAGGCTTCTTTGGGAAAAACAACACAGGAAAAGCGCAACAAAAAGCGATCTGCTTTTTCAAAGGTAGCATCCACATTGATTGGACGCAATCTTGCATTTCAATTGCGATCACTGTGGACTGAGTGGCCACCAGGGCACCTGTGCTTTTTCCTGGAGGCCTCTCTTTTCGGAAGAACATACTCTTCTGCATCCATACACCCCTTTTTCTGACAAATGCAACTTCATTGTTGAAAGACGTTTACCACCATCGGAAAAACCCCTCTGTTCTTTCAACTTTCTGTCGAAAGAACGCAATAGCAGTGTGGACATAAGTGTAGTCTTTCCAGGAAAACCCTACAGTGTAGACATACCCTGAGCCTCTCTGTAACTAATGGGTTTGTCCTGGTGCTTAGCCCAGCTATGTCCAACCAGCGCAGTCTCAAGGCTGAACTCCCAGACCTGTTTAAACCCTGGTGGTTTCTGGGGTTGGTATCACTTAGTTATTTAAATCTTCCCAAACAGAGATGTGTTGATTCCCCCAAGTGCGTGTCAGGGCCAGTTCCGGGCTGTGCCTTGTAACTGAGATCTCTTTCGAATTACTAAACGGACTCAACCTGCCTTGGAAACAGACAGATTCTGACACACTCCCAGTCTGTATTAATAAAATTTTATCTCCTTGGGGGCCCTGATGTCACACAGCGACTGGGACCAACAGTCACTGGGGCTGTGAGTGGGAAACGCCCCATTCCCACCCCTCTCAGCCTCACAATGAAACCTCCCAGCTCATTTCTGTTTCCTCAGGGGAAAATCCAGGCCCATTTGAAGACTCTGCAGGAAGAGAGAGAAAAGCTGCTGGGATGGAAAGCGACTGGAGAGGGGAGAAGCCAGGACTATCTGGTAGGTGCCTGTGGCTATGGACCAGCAGGGAGAGGCAGGGGGAGGGGCTGTTTGGAGGCAGGCTCCTGTGTGCCCTTGGTGAGGGAGGGATGGTGAGTTCCTCCATGACCATGGATTGCTGGGTTAGATCCATGTGCAGACAGGCCCTGAGCTTCCATGGCAGGGGATGAGTTAATGTCCAGCCCTTGTGGCTTTCCCAGAAACCCTCCCCCAGTGACCTGAATGTCCCAGGGAAGGGCTGTCTGCTGGGTCTGCTCATTTCCTGCACTAACAGGTTTGCGTCTGTTTGCTCCCTGGGTATCTGTGTCAGTGTGGGGCTGAGCAGTGTTCACAGTACACTGAGTGCTTGGGCGGCAGAGCAGGAGAAATTGAGATGCTGCCCAGCTGATTAGCAGAATGTCCACAGCTAGGTGGTGGTGCACATTTGCACATGCCTCAGTACACATAGACAAATTTTTTCCACACCTGGATGGAGAAAATTAAGAGAACGTTGGTGCTGAGTCCTGCCCCCTGCTGCTCTAGGTCTGAATTCCCAGAGCCCGTGAACAACAGAACATGCTGCAGGGAACTGTCCCTTCCAGAGGGATGCAGAGGCCAACGGGGAAACTGAAGGACGCCTCAGTTTAGTACCCACAGATGGTATTAAAGATTCTCAGTCTCTGCCCACGCTCCTGACCAGCCCTTTCCTGTTTTCACACAGAAACAGACACAAACCGAGAGGCAGAAGATTGTGGTCGAAGTTTCAGCAGCTGCGAAGTTCCTGAAGGAACAAGAGCGACTCCTGCTGGCCCAGCTTCAGGTGCTGGATGAGGAGATTGGGAGGCTCCAGACTGACACTGTCACCAAACTCTCGGAGCAGATTTCCCGTCTCAGCGAGCGGATCAGTGAGCTGGAGGGGAAGTGTGAGAAGCCAGCGAGTGAATTCCTGCAGGTGAGACTGAGGGAGAAACATCCCAGCTCCCCACACAGGGAAGGGAGGCTCCTGAATCACAAGTGCTGGGATCCAGCCATCAGATCTGGGTGTAACTCGGCAGGTGCGTTGCTGCCATGTGAGTGACTCTTGTGCTTTGCAGAGTTATAGGCACAGAGCTATTAGAGATGGCAAAGCCCCATTTGCTCAGGGGATCCATGGCCCTGGGGCCAGGTCAGGGCCTCTCTTCCCCTGTCTGCAAAATCCCTTCCCTGAGTCCCCTGTGTGCGTGCAATGGGGCTGAGATTCTTTTCTGTCTCTTTTCTCTAGGACGTGAGAAGCACCTTGAGCAGGTAGGTGTCTCTCACTCCCCTCACTGCACAGCGCAGGGGAAGAGCTTGGAGCTGATGTTGGCACCACATCTCCCTTCGGCCCTGCAGCCAGATGTGAGGGGAAGGTCACAGGCTGGGCACAAATCTCTGATCAGCTTCAGCCTGCGGCTCTCCTGGCCCAGCAGACTCTGGAATTCCCCATTCAGGCACAGTCCGACCTCAAGTGTTTCCTGGAGCTGTCACCTCCTGGGGACTGGCTGCCAGGGCTGTGGGGTGGGATATGGCCTGTCACTGCTGGGCACTGGGCACATTCAGCCCAGCACAGCAGGGACCAGAGTCTGTCCCACTCGAGGGCTGTTTGGAGACCTGTGTGGAAGGAGCTGGGGAGGGGGAGCTGGTGTGTCTCAGTCTAGTCCCTAGTGGGCAGATTCCTACAGCCCTTCACATGGGAACCTCCTGTCCCTCAGCGTCTGGAGGCCAAGGGGTGAGTTGGCCGTGGAGACTCAATTCCCCTTCTGTGCCCCAGCTGGTCTCCCCAGGCCAGAGCTGCAGACTGTTCATGGGACCTTTGAGGGGACGTTGCAGGGCCAAGGGCTGCGCTGCCCCTGCTCTCAGGCTGGGAGAACTGGAGGATTTGAACTCCAGGCCCAGCAGAGCAGCGACTCACTGGCCAGAGCTGGAGAACTGAGTCACTCGGTGCAGTGTCACCATGTGACGTTGTCTCTCCCCAGGTGTGAGACGGGGCCGTTCCAGCCGCCAGAGGAGATTTCTCCTGAACTGGGCGAGCGAGTCAGGGGTTTCTCCCAGCAAACGACTGCGCTGTCGGAGACTCTGAGGCAGTTCACAGGTACCGAGAAGGGATGGGGGAGGAGAGAGTGAGTGAAGCGTCTGAGGCCATGGAAAGAGACCGATGCTGGTCATTTGGTTCCTGGTTAGATGGAGCTTCTGTTGAATTGTGAGGTGAGAATGGCGCCCACTTGCCGTCCAGACACTCAGGTGGATTCATTGAACCTTATTTGTTCCAAAAGCCGCTTTGTAATTACAGTGACCTTAGAGCACACAATGGCCGACACACAGACAGAAACATGCCCAGCTCCGTGCTGCTCTCTGTAGAGACGCTGAGTACACAGACCCCACGGCTCACAGGTAGAGCTAGGAGTTCGCAAACTCTGAACCTCCCGCTTGTGTCAAAGGGACCCAAAGTGGGTGAAACTGCTTACTGAGGCCAAAGTCCTTGCAGGATCTGTGCTTAGGCTGTGACAAATGTCAGGAAGTGAATCAGCCAAACCCAGTGGAGTCTGCAGTGGGGGAGGGGATGTTGAGGAGAAAGCGAATCTCTTCACAGATTGTCCTGGGCTGGCTGTGAGGCTGCAGAGACGTTGGTTCCATTGTTGGGAGAGGCCTGATTGAGAGAGGAAGTAGGAGGCTTCAAACCTTTTTATATTCAAACCTGAGGATACATCAACACTGTGGGATAAAGTTGAATTAAACTGTGCAACTTCAGTTGTGTTCATTGCGTAGCTGCAGTCAAAGTAGCAGAACTCAGCTGTTGGCGCTGTCCACCTAGCAGGCAGTGGCGGGAACAGCTCTCTGCCTCCGACTTCCCTTACTCCTTGTGCATTGAGAGCTACTGGCACCGACAGAAGCTACCCCTCAGTTCAATTAGCTGTCTTCACTCAACTGCTAATTCAAACCCTGGAAAATTGAATGCAGCAGCCTCGATCTTCTCTACAGTGTAGACGTACCCCAACTGCATCTCTGCTATAATGAAAACCCGGGACTGTGTGTTCAGATTGGGGATGTCATGGGCAATATGTACTTCTGAAGTCTCACCTCTCTTGTCCCTTCCCCCACCAGACACGCTGCCCTCTGCACTGGAGGAAGCAGGAAAAAAGTCCCTGGGAGCTTTCAAACAGGGTGAGGTTTCAAGTAGAGACTGAAAACATCTTCCTGAGCTTGTAGCTTAAGTCATCAACCAAACCCCCAGCGACCATGACAGGCAGAGCCCCAAAACCTACCCACTGAGTGGTGAGGAGCCCCAGGGGCACTGGATCAGAAGGACGAGGGGCCATGTCCTGCCCCCTTTAAGAAATACGATGGTCGGACCCCCCACTTCTTACTATGGGCACAGTTTGCGGGCAGGGGGTTTGCAGGCAGGGGCTGCGCTTTGTGTCGGGGCAGCTGATCAGCGCAGCCCGTCCTTGGGCACCAGCCTCTTCCCTGTGCTGGCCCCTCCCAGTGACCCCCCCCCTTCCCCAGAGGCCCTGCCCCCGGCCAGGCCAGAAGCTAGAGCTGGGCTCCCCACATTGAGCCCGGCTGCCCTGAAGAGCCCTGGACCCTCCACCTGCCTGGGGGTGACTAATGCCCAGGCCCTGCTCTCTGGGGTGAGGCGGCTCTTCCCCCGCGCTGCACCCTCCCCTCTGTGGCCTGGGCGGGGGGGTGGAGGCTGCAGCAGGGGAGGGAGTTTCCCTCGGGTTTAAAGCTGGAACCTGCCTCCGCTGCCTTCCCCCCCCCCCCACTGAACCCTCCTGCTCTGGGCCTGACCCTGGGGATGGAGCAGCCTGAGCTGGGGGGCAGGAGGCTGCAGCCTCTGCACACAAATGAGAAGCTGATGAAGCGGGTCCCATTGCCCAGGCTGAGGCGCTGCAGTGACAGCTCGGCTCAGTCTCAGGGCCCAGGACAGAGGCAGCTCCCTAGGGCACAGGCCTGTCCCAGCCACAACAGGGCTGCTGGGGAGGGTGAGAAATGGCCCCAGCCGCCCCCAGGGCTGAGCTCTGCCCCTCACGCCCTGATTCTCTCTCCCCAGCGACTGTGACTCTGGATCCAGACACGGCTCATCCCCACCTCGTCCTGTCTGGGGATTGGAAATGTGTGAGATGGGAACGTGCACGGCAGCGACTGCCCAGCACCCCGGAGAGATTTGACACTGAGCCCTGTGTTCTGGGCCGTGAGGGATTCACCGTGGGGAGACATTGCTGGGAGGTGGAGGTGGGGGATGGGCGACACTGGGCTGTGGGGGTGGCTAGAGAGTCTGTGAGCAGGAAGGGAGGGATCAGCTGTAGCCCTGAGGGGGGGATCTGGGCAGTGCAGCGGTGGGGGAAGGATCAGTTCCGGGCTCTCACCTCCCCTGAAACCTCCCTGCGCCTGAGCCCCCCCCGCAGGATCCGGGTTTGTCTGGACTGTGACCAGGGGCAGGGAAGGGGACTGCATGGAGGGGAGGGGCTGGGGGGCTCCCAGCTGGGGACAGGCAGATGTGGGGTGGCAGGACACAGCGTTAACCAATCAGGGTTTGGGGGGTGGGGAGAAGCTGGAAGCTGCGCAGCAGCCGGGAGTGATTTGTACCAGTCTGTGTCCTGAGATCTCACTGGGGTCTCCAGCCAGAGCTCCAGCCACAGGAGCCAAAGTCGTCTTCCCCTTTGACCGTGGGGCAGCCGGCAACACTTGTAACCTGTGTCCCCCTAAGATTTTCCCTCCCTGAGCAGAGTGAGTTTGATCTCGTGCACCAACACTGAGGTCATGGGGGCTTGTTGGGCGTGTGCCAGGAAGATTCATATTTAAACATAAGACTTCTTACTTCTGTACAGATAACTTTTGAATAAATGTTATTCGATTCTATTGCATATGAAAAATGACTTTCAGCCTGTCTGCCTGAGTCCATCTGGGTATTTCCCTTAATATGGGCGTTTTCATTCCTTTGAAGAATACTGCTATTAGCGATCCTATGTCATCGCATGTTCCAAAACAAAACAAATCACTTTTGTCCAAGCCCCACATATACCATAAAATGCAAGTCTCAGTTTCCTCTCTCCTGTTGAGGGCTTACTTTAATTCTTGCCATTATCTAAGGGTAGGTCTACACTGTGGAGCTCTTGCGGGATACTGGAAGTAGCCTGAAAAAGTTATTCCACAATAGCTATTCCGCATATATTGAAGCAGCCTGTTATTTCTAATTAGATTTTCAAGTAAGGGGTGGCTTATTCTGATGTCCCGGTAACCCTTGTTCCACAAGGATTAAGGGGCATTTCGAAATAATTAGTTATTTCAAAATTTGGCGCTGTGTAGATAGCACCAAATTATGAAATAAGCTATTCTGAAATAGCTTTGAAATAAGCTACACAATTTGCTTAGCACATATTGCATAGCTTATTTCAAGCTAAGGGTGCTATATAGATGCACCCTAAATATTTACAGGAGATTATAATGTGGTCCAGAAATGTGTCTTTAAAATAGTGCTTTTAATTTTACATAATACAGATCTATAACACAAATATAACAGCACCCCCCCTCCCCAACCCTCCATGGTGATCCAAAAACTCCTCCAGTACAAGGTGAGAGCAAGGCAACATGATGTTAATGTTGCACTATACAAGTGACACTTGCCACAGGCTAAAGTGTAGCATGTCGCCACTGGATTCCAGTAGCAGGCAGGCACAGACACACTCCACCACAGGGAAATGCCTTGACAGGCCCACTGTGCTGGTTACCTGGTGCAGTCTGGTCGTCTTGCTGGAGCTTGGCTTGTTTTGCGAGGTATTTACAGGGCCCGAGCTCACCTCTTCAGAATGCTCTTTGCGGTAGAGCTGGAGGGAAACTGTTTTTGTTTGTTTCAACACAGTAGAAAAATGCTGAGTTAGAAAAATAGCCTGTTCCTAGATGCCTGAGAATCAGCTGAGCCACGTCCTCCATCCACGAGGGGTTTTTACTCTCCTCGGCTCGAACACGTCCCGTACTGAGCCCAGACTGAACGGTGAATACACCGTCAATGGGCCCTGGGTGTGGGCCGCCCCTTTTCCTCCCACGTCTCTCACAAGAACACTCCAGTGGCTACGGTTGTGTGAGAAGATCTTCTATAATAAGCAATGATGTTGGGGAGCAAAACCAAACCGATAACGTGTACTTTGGACAAAACCAAGCCAGTGAAACACACACAGACGAGAGCCCTAGTCCAGCCATCACTTGAAAGTGTGTTAGGCCCAATAAGGTGCTGTCCATGCACCACAGCCTCAGCCTCAGCCCAAGGAGCAGCCGTCACATGGGCCAGGCCCCCCACTCTCCCACCAAGCCCACCACCTCCAACTTACTTTCCAAGGGAGGGGGGTGCTGCAGCACAGCTCTGCTGAGGAGGTTGGCAGGATTCAAATTCTTTGCACACCCCCTGGAGGGAACTGAGGTTGTGACCTGTCCCTGGGCTCAAGGGGAAACATTGTCATTGTCAGGCAAGGACAAAATCTGGCTCTTGTGGTGGAGTGAGGCTTTTGAAAAGTCTGGCCCATGTTTCTGGAAACTCCTGGGACCATCCCGGCTTTTACCCTTCCCTAGAAGCTCAGGAGATCCTGATGAAGCCGGGTCCATTCTCCACTGCTGCTGGGGTCAGAACAGGGAGTGAGGGGTCCCCCCTCTGCTCAGGGTCTGCTCAGAGAGGTCTGGGTCGAAGAGGTGACCAGTGGAAGGGCCTTAGCCCAACCAAACCCACTGACACAAACTCCAATTAACCTCCAGATTCATCCACCAGGGTCACAAGACCAACCCAAACAGCCCCCTGAGAGGAGCCATCATCCTCTGCTTTCATTTACCCCACCGCAAACCTCTGTGCTGCTTCTCCTGCCTCTCTAGGGGGTTCTCCAGCAGGACACATGGAGCCGGCAGGAATTCTCTGCTAGCAGCCAAGGGCATGTCTGGGACACCCCCTCCCCTGAGCCCTCAGGAGTTTGATTCCATGGAAGCCCAGGGAGCCTCAGGAGAGTCAGAGAAGGGAGCGGCTCCTTGTCCTAGGAGGGGTTTTCTCTTTCTCCTTCACATCAACTCACCGTGCAAAACCGCTGCAGGGAGCAGTAAGGGAATGAGGAGCTCAGAGCTTGTGTGCGCAGCGCTGGAAGAAGAACAAGAGGATCTGTGTGACAAGGTGTGATGGAAAACCTGTGATTTGAAAAGGGAAAAGTGATGTTTGTGTGGCCGGTCACAGGTCCCCAGGGATTATTTTCAGATTTAAAAAAATGAAAGAAAAACCAGTTTGCAATGTAAAGGAAGCTCTTCTTGCTTTTGTACCTTGCTACAAACTAGAAAACGGGTCAGCAACCTTTCCGAGGTGGAGTGACATGATCTGACTTATTCACCTGTACGGACGGGTCCAAGTGCCCGTGATGCTTTTAAAGTACTTTACAGCAGCGTCATTAATAAATAAATTCAGATGCAGATCTTACCTTTCAGTGTGAGCCTCAGCCTTGCTCTGCCTTGCCGAGTTCTCCAGTCTCAGGCTCGTGGTTTGATACTTTAAGCAGCACACAAGCCTCTGAATATTCAGTCGACTGGCTCTGGGATGGACATATGTGAAAATATCTGTTCACAGAGGTGTGTAGATCCAAAGGCTGAGAGCTGTGAAAATGCCACTTTCTTCAAACAGTCAAATTTCAGAGGCAGGGCATTCCAACAGCCGTGATAGCAACTCCGTGATCTGTCTCGGTAGTCTCAAGTGTGCACCACAGATCCATAAACTTCAAGGCCCTTAAGTCTAAGCATTGCATTTCAATGAGCTGCATTTTGAAATCCTCAGCACCCATCCACTGAAGCACTGTTGAATCCATGTTGCTGGCCACAAAGTTGTCTGGTTTGATTAGAAAGGAAAACATTGGGCCAAACGTTGGAAAACTTGAAATCTGACAGAAAATTCTGAGGCGAGTTCTTGCGTGTTCATTCTAATCTCAGCAACGTTGACAGGGCGATGTTTCAATAGTTCTTTCAGATGTTGGAAATAGCAGCAACTCGAGGTGCCAATGTCCCAGGAAAAAATGGCAAGTTTTGCAACAAACACCTTCCCAGTTTCAAAAAGACCCAGAACAGTTTGGCCTGTGCCCTGCAGACGGAGGTTGAGTTTGTTTAGATGCACGGTGATGTCAGCTAGAAACATCAGTCGCATGAGCCATTTGTCATCATCCAGTTTGGGGTAGTTTTGTCCTTTCTCTGGCAAAAAGATCTTGATTGCATCAAGAGAGTCCACAAAGCGTGTCAAAACCTTCCCATGGCATAATCCATGAACACTGCTGGGATGGGGAATGTCCTTGCACGCACTCTCCGTCTCCTCAAGCAGGGCTTGGAACCGCCAATGCATCAAGGCAGATCGAGCAACAAGAAAATTCAGGGTCTTCACTGCTGTAGCTGTACCATTGTTAAGCTCAGAGTCAGAAATCTTGGCACAAATACAATTATTCTTGGTGAATACTATAATGAAAATTTACCATCGGGTGGTCAGTGGGCTCTCAATGACACTTAGAAATCCCTTCCGTTTTCCCACCATAGCAGGGCACTGTCAGGTGTCACAGAAAATATTTTTGTGATGTCAGTTTATATTGCCCAGGCCTGGCTTAGAGGGAACCTTGGCTCTGGGCTGTGAGGGAGGGGCGCTGTGGAAAGGCCAGTCTTGCCTTCCTGGGCAGTGCATGACGACATCCATTTTGTGCAGAGAGACCCCTTTATAGCAGCCAGCATAGCTCAGTTAGGAGAGCATTTGACTAGAGCTCTAAAGGTCCCTGGTTCAATCCCATGATTACTCTTGTGTTTAATCATCATGTCACTAGTTTCAGCTACTGCTTGGTGCTGACAAATCATGAGATTAGCCTCCCACCTCTTCCTCAGAGTCCTTATTTCCTTGGTCTTAATGCCCACCCAGTGCTGGCAGTAGAGGTGGGCACAAGGGCTGTGGCTCAGGGTGCAAGGCCCTTTCAGCATCCAGGAGAAAAGATGTTGCCAGAGTCTGCTCCCAGCAGGGGTGGGGCTGCACAGGGTCTTGCTGCTGGTCCCTCCTGCAAATAGGGGCTCTTTCCTGTTTCTTGCAAGCTGCACTCCCAGGCTATGTCTGGCGCATTCTCATGCAAAAACTCTTTTGCAGAAGAGTTCTTGTGCAAAAACTCTTCCAGAAGACACTGGCATGTGCTTTTGCGCAAGAGCATCCATGCATCCGTGCCAGTGTAGATGCTCTCTTGCGCAAGAAAGCTCTGATGGCCATTTTAGCCATAGGGCTTTCTTGCACAAGAAATTAATGTTGCCTGTCTACACTGGCCTCTTCTGGAAGAGCTCTTGCACAAGAGGGCTTATTCCTGAGTGGGAGCATCAGAGTTCTCACGCAAGAAGCCCTGATTTTATACAGTAGAATGTCAGTTTACTTGCAAGAGCATGCAGCCAGTGTAAACAGGCAGGAAGTTTTTGCACAAGAGCAGCCGCTTTTGCACAAGATCGTGCCAGTGTAGACACAGCACCAGAGCAGGCAGCTGAAGGAGAACAGGCCACCCTGCCAACAGCACCCAGCAAGAGGCTTGAACCCAGCACCTGACATTATTAGCACCAAACACTAATGGGCTGAGCCTACCAGTCCACAGCAAAGTGACTGGCTAGTGGCCCTTCCACAAAAGAGCCGCAGGAACGTTGTGGAAAGAGACGGCTCTGAAACAGCCCATGACCACGGGAAAATTAGCTCAAGTGGCAGAGCTTGCTTAGAATGCACAGGGCTTGATGCTACATTCTCTATTTTCACTGGCAGAGCCAGCCTGGGGTGTAAGTTTGTCCAATAACCCTCCCTCTTCCTATTGGGCCTCCCAAAAAGAAATCCAAGTGCTGTGAAGCAGAGAGAGGGACATCTGGTTGGGCAACCTGTGGCGCAATGGAATGCAGCGTGTTGGACATCGAAGCTGTGGTGCTTAGTGTGAGCCAGGCCAGCCATGTGGGTTTAAATCCCCCCCATCACTTTACCTACCTGTTCCCCAGAAGCAACCCCTTGGCTATGTCTACACTGGTGGGGTCTTGAGTAAGAATCCGCAGAGCGTCCACACAGCCTGCCCGCTCTTGCACAAGAAGATTTATAGTACGGTGTGGTAAGAGAGGGCTTCTTGCGCAAGAGTGCTTACACTTGTAAGAAAAGAGCGTAGCTCTTGCACAAGAAGCGCAAGTGTGCATGATCTCTTGCGCAAGAAAGCCCTATGGCTATTTTACCCATAGGGCTTTGTTGTGCAAGAATCCCTGCCTCATGTCCACACTGCCATGGGTGCTCTTGTGCAAAAGCACATCTCGCACATGGCAGTGTGGACGTGTTCTTTTGCAAGGCTTCTTGCACAAGAACCCTTGCGCAAGGAGCCACCCGTGTAGACATAGCCCTTGTGTGTGGCCAAAGGGGCCCAGGACAATGGCGGAAGCACAGGGCAGGCCACCAGGAGCTAAGTCCGTGCACCCCAGAGAGACGTGCTTGCACCCTCTGCCGCACACAGGCAAGTGAAAACTGGGGAGGAGCAAAAGAAAGTCCAGCTGCCCCTTTCCAGAAGTGTCACTGGGGGGAATGCTGCTGCCATTTTGCCCCCTCTGCCTCTCCCTGACATTCGTGGATGTTCTTTTCTGTTGCCCTGTCTCTGTTCTCTGCCTCACCCCTTTCCCCTCCCCTGGTCCTGCCCAGCTCTGGCTCCTCCCAGCTGTCTGGCTGCCTCCAGGCACTTCCACATGTGAACAGCTCAGCTGTCTCCATGGCTTCTGCTTCCATCAGGCAAAGGGAGGCTGCTGGGGCCCAGCATCTTCCTGCCCAACCAGGACTGGCTTTTGGGGAGAGGAGGGGCCACTGGAGGCCCTTAGCCCCTGGCTCTGTCCATGGGGAGGTGGCTCTGCTGAAAGCCCAACTGCTCCTCCTATCAGTTAGGCAGGGCCCTGTTATATATGTTTCCAGCTACTTTATGTACTTCCCTTTGCCTTTGCTAGGCGCCCTTCTGATAGGACAGGTGTGTTCTACTCTGGGTCAGGGGTCTCAGGACTTGGGTACCATGTTGCCCTATCGAGAGGTCTGGCCAAAACACAGGCCTTGCTGCACACAGGATTTGAACCTGCACAGTGAAACCCTATTAAATTTCAAGCACAACGCCCTAACCACTCGGCCATCACAGCCCCAAGCAGAGCGCTGCCCCAGAGCCATGGAAACTGGTAACTAATCCCAGTGCCCAGGACTGACCTCACCTTCCACACAGAATTCACACAGCAAACCTGGCTCCCCGAGCAAAAGGGGGCTAATTTTACATCTGGGCCCTGGGTGTTTCTCTGCCTCCTGCTTTCCCCTGGCTCCAGCCTGGTCCTGGGCCTCTTTCCTGTCAGCCCCACGGGGACCAGGGGAAAAGCAGGGGGGCGGGTGCAAGGGCCACACTCGTGGGCATCAGGTGATGCCACAAGAGACACTCCCTGGCTGGAACATGGCGCCACTTGAGCATGTTGTTAGCACCAATGTGCCCCCCGGCCAGTCTGAGCGGGGAGCCAGGGACGGTCCCTGCAAACCTGGGGCCATTGGCCAAGGCTGCTGCTCTTGTGTCTGTGCTGGGATCCCCTGGGCCTCAGGAGCGCTAGAGATGTCAGGCAGCTCTGTCCTCCCAGCCTGGGGCTGCCTGTCTGGGCGATGCCCTCACACACACTGGCCCCTCCCTCCCCTCCTGGGACAGGGCTCCTGCTGTTCCTTGGCCAGTCAGCCTGGCCTGATGCTCCTTCCTGTTAGTGCCGGGGGGGGAAGAGGCAGAGCCTGGCAGCTGCTGGGCCCAAACATGATGGCATCAGGGGCAGCAGCAAGAAACACAGCCCCAGCCCTCCTGTAAGTCCAGGGTCCCAGCACATCCCAGCCACCCGCTAAGCTGCAGTGGGTGCCAGACACAAAATTGTCTCTCATGAACCTAAGGGAAAGGAAGCAAAAAGCACTTGAAGTGGGAGGATTTTGCAACCCAACAGTAGCAGGTTCCATGGAGATTTGAACTCAGATTTCAGAGTCCTGAGGGCTGCCCTTGACACCATGGGACCTACCCCAACCACCACTGCCTCAGCTAGGGCTCATTAGCACCCTGGCTCATGGCCACTGGGACCAGCTTTGCTTGTTTTCCTTCCACCCAGAGCCCCCTTCTTCTCCTGGGCTGCAAGGAGCATCCCTGGGACGCCCTGAGACAGGCACAGGACTCTGCCTCCCCGCAGCCAGCCCCACCCCACAGGCTTTGGCAGGACAAAGTGGGGGCTCTGCTCACTTCACTGAGTCCCACTGAGACATTGAGCTTCTGCCCTGCCCCCCTCAGCTTGGGCTTCCCTCCTCTGCCCCATTTCCTCCTTGGGCAACTCACACAAGGGAGGCAGCAGGAAGAGCCATCCCCATTTTCCAACCTCCAAAGGCAGGGGAGGCCAAGTGAAAAGCCCCCAACAGGTGCCTGGCCTGACTTTGTCTGGCTTCCCCAGGCCGGCACCAAGGGGCATTATCAGCTGATGTCACCCCTCTGACACATGGAAGTTGGGCTCATCCCAGGCACAGGTCCAGCACTTACCTGGGCACCAATAGGAGCCCCAATAAGAAAAGAGGCTGTGTTTCTGCCTGGTTTTGAACCAGGGACCTTTGCATGTTAGGCAAACATGATAACCACTACACCACAGAAACACATTCTGGCTCTGAAATTTGGATAACTATTCTGTTACTAAGTCTTTTGCTAAAACCATGCTCAGCAGGGGAGGGAAAAACACCTTTTCATGGAAAATTGCTGTAAGCTCTGAGTCTGGCAATTAATCCCTATATTTAGTATAAAATATTAGTAACACACATACTAAGGGAAAACAAATCTGCCTACAACAAGTCATAGGAGAGATCTCTGAAAACATCCACTCCATGTGTAGCCGCAGTGAAAACAGCAAATGGGATGTTAGAAATTATTTTAAAAGGCCTTGACAATAAGACAGTGAGTGTCATATCACATCTGTATAAATCCATGCTACACCTACAACTTGAGCACTGCATGGAGATGTGGTTGCCTTATCCCAAAAAAGATACCTTGGCATTGGAAACAGTTCAGAAAAGCACAACAAAAATGATGAAAGGTTTGGATCAGCTGCCATATAAGGAGAGATTGTGTAACAAAAATGTATATTTTAGTTCGTATTGGTTACAAGACTAGCAGTATGAATAAGTTCTGTAGTTTCTATTTCTCTCTGTCTCTCATGATTAGATAATGTTACTGTAAGGCCTTGCTCCCTGTTAAGTATTGCAAATTAAGTTGTACCTCTTGTAACTATTGATCTTGTCTGAAACTCTGTACAACTGTTTGCTGTGAAAGCCATCCCAGATGCCCAGCTGATCAAGAAGTGGAAACTTTGAAGTGTCTTGAGGCTGAATTGAATTGGCAGCATTGACGAACCCTGGAGACAGGCAGAGACCCCACCAAGAAAGAAAAGCAAGGATGGGAACCTGGACAATCACCATCAAAGGAACACAAATCAACACCTCCCAAGGGTGGATGACGGCAGCATGACACCGTAAAGCCCACATACTCCAGTGAGAGCTGATATGGATAAGAAGGGAAGCGCTTGCTCTGGGTTCAGTCCTGCAAGCCAAGCCTCAGAGGAGACTCAGAGGAAGCCTGACTCTTCACTCACTCAGCCTGGCTTGGCCTGTAAGACTGACTTAGCCACCATGGACTGGTAACTGTGCACCATCTGCAGTGTGTGTGTTTGTCTTTATAAAGCATATGTAATTGCGTCTCTGCTGCCTCCTTAGTAAACACGTAGTATTGCCTTCTCCCCTGAAAAAGATCCCATGTGCTTTTTCTAAGCATAACAATTGGGACTTTTCACCTTAGAAAAGTGCAGACTAAGTGGAGATAAGATAGAGGCCTATAAATCATGGCTGTTGTTGAAGACTGTAAATAAGGAAAGGTATTTACTTGTTCCCATAATACAGGAACTAGGAGTGCACCAGGATATTAACAGGTAGCAGGTTGAAAACAAACAAAAGAAAGTATTTCTTCACACAATGTACAGTCAACCCGTGGAACTCCTTGCCAGAGGATGTTGTGAAGACCAGGACTATAAGGGCATGTCTATACTTGGAAACTATTTTGAAATTGCTTAAATTGACTTAACTTCCAATCTAGGAAGATAGAAATAGCATGTCATTGCTATGGGGAAGCCTCAAAATTAGTCTGAAACAGGCTCTGTTAATGTTCCTTCATGGGGGCATGGAATTAAAAACAGAGAAGGAAAGCTGGGAGCAGCTAAAGCCAAGAGTCCTGTTCTACTGTGTCAACAATCTCTGAGACGGCATGAGATCCCCTTTCTGAGGGTGTGTCTACACTTGCACTCTCTTTCAATAGAGGAATGCAAATGCAGACATTCAAAATTGTAAATGAAGCCGGGATTTAAATATCCTGTGCTTCATTTGCATAATCGCGTTATGGCGCTATTTTGAAATCGTGCTATTTCAAAATTAAAAACTGTGTAAATGCGGTTATTTCAAAAGAAAACCCTTACAGTTGTTTCGGAAGAAGGGTTTTCTTTCAAAATAACACCATCTACACAGTGTTTTTATTTTGAAATAGTCCCATAATGCAATTATGCAAATGAAGGGCAGGATATTTAAAGCTCAGCTTCATTTACAATTTTGAATGTCTGCATTTTCATCCCTCTATTGAAAGAGGGTGCAAGTGTAGACATACCCTCAGTTTCTAACCCTGAAATAACATAATCTCCATGCTGTCATTCCTGGCCTCTTGGTACAGCCTTTGAACTCTGACTGCAGATGTTTACTTAACGGAGATGGAGAGATGCCAAAACAGACTAAACCACATACAAAGGCTTCTACCAAAGCCCAGGACTGAACTAGGAGCCTTTAGATCATCTGTCTAATGCTCACCCAACTGCAATACCTCACCAGTTGTCTTATGGCTTATCATTTCAGAGGCTGCCACTTCTCTCAGGCATGTTTTTCTCCACAGCAGTACATAAGACAGAAGCTGTTGCTAGTGGCCCTGCAGGGCAAGATGAGCTTTGCCTGCCCCCATCAGCCTGACTCACTACATGGCCCCATTCCTGCCTCCCTTCCCGGGCTGACCCAGTGGCTGAAAGGGGCTGTGGCTGCTGATGGTGGGGAAGATGGGTGGAGGGAAGAAGATGGGCAGGTGCTCTGATGGCTGTTCTCTGAATGGCAATCAGAGCTTTCTTGTGAGAGAGTGTCCATGAAGTCTGGACACTCTCTTGTGCAAAAGTGCATTGCTTTTGTGATGCACTTTTGCAGGGTGGTTGTGCTCTTGTGCTAGAAGTTTTTCTGGAAGATCAATTCCACAAAAAGCTTCTAGTAGAAGAAGCCTGCAGTCTAGATGTAGCCTTAGCGGCCCCTCACCACCAAGACAACACCTGCCATTTACACAGGACTTTCAGAAGGAGCAGATCTAGATGACCCAGCGCAGTGTCAGGTCGGCACAAGATCCATTGGTTCAGTTTTGATTATTTTCAGGAATAACGGCATTGTTCAAGAGGGTTTTTCTTGCGCAAGAAGGGGCAGTGTAGACGCTCCTTCTGGCGCAAGAGCCTCTTCCGCAAAAATGGTGGCTCATTAGATATGCAAATGAGGCTTGGCGATATTCCACGCTTAGCCTCATTTGCATACTTCTGGTGCAAGAACCCACCAGTGTAGACATAGGCCTAATGTGGACGCGCTACCTCAACTTAGAGCCCCAGGAGGCACTGGGGAGTAATGACTTTGAATGGCCCTGGGGAGGAGCTACTTTAAATAGCAGCAGTGGAGCATCCACACTATGGCTATTGCAAAATAGCTATTTCAGAAGAGGCGTTATTCCTTGTGCAATGAGGTTTACGGATTTGGAAATAAGCCGTGGCTGGCTTTTGAGGTGAGTAAGTAGGAAGAGGAGGGGCCACTGGAGGCACTTGGCCCTCTGGGTCGCTCTGCTTGTGAAAAAAATAGGGACCACACATCACTGGAGAACATGGGTATCAATCCCACTAACTCTTGCATACAAAGCAAGTGCTCTACCACTTGAGCCAATTCCCCTGTTCTGCTAGTGATAAGCCTCTTGATGACTCTTCCCTTCTTCACGGGGACGTCTGTCTTCTAGGTCAGTTAGTTCATGGGAAAGGAGAATGCTCCAATGAGGCTTCTCCTCACACTCATGCTTGTGACCCTCATTCTCTCTCTGGCCTCAAGGGCAGATCTCCAGAAAGAGACTCCTGCAGCAAAGTCATGCTGGTCTCTTGAGATGGATCCTGCCCTGCAATCTGTCCCACCTGACCATTGTCATGGACTCTGTGAGGTCACCGCCTCCCAACCTCCTTTAACCAATAAGATGAAGTGCTGCAAAAAACCTTTGTGATGTCACTACCACACCCACCCCTGCCCTCCAGGGCTAATGTCCTGCCTTAGGCAGCCCCTTTGCATGGCTGAGCTGCTTCCAGTGGTGAAAATAACATATTGGGCACCACCTTTTGGGCATAGGGAGGCTCAAAGCAAGAAGTTGAAGGGCGGGGAGGTTGGGGAGTTTGTTATAGGACAGTACCTGTAAGAAATTAAAGTGTGAGAGGCTCAAGGCAGGGATTTGGGGAGGGTGAAGCTCAGGGCAGGGGTGAGGATGTGGGAGGGTAGAGAAGTCAGGCACAGGATTAGGGATGTGGCAGGGCTTGGGTTGTGTGTTGAGGGGATCAATGGGACTAGAATCCCAGCTCCTCTGCTCTGGGCTCCTGAGGCCCGTTAACACACAAGGGCTTTCTGTGAGCTCCTCGTTCCCGTACTGCTCCCTGCCGGGGTTTAGCAGGGTGAGTTGATGTGAAGGGGAAACTGAAAACCCCTCCTAGGACAAGGAGCTACTCCCTTCTCTGACACTCCTGGGGCTTCCTGGGCTTCCATGGAATCAAACTCCTGGGGGCTCAGGGGAAGGGGCATCCCAGCCCGCCCTTGGCTGCTAGTAGAGAAATCCTGCCAGTTCCGCATGTCCTGCGGAGGAGCCCTACAAGGGCAGGAGAAGCAGTGCAGAGGTTTGCAGTGGGGTAAATGAAAGCAGAGGACGATGGCTCCTCTCAGGGGGTTTTTTGGGTTGGTCTTGTGACCCTGGTGGATGAATCTGGAGGTTAATTGGAGTTTGTGTCAGTGGGTTTGGTTGGGCTCAGGCCCTTCCACTGGTCACCTCTTCGACCCAGACCTCTCTGAGCAGACTCTGAGCAGAGGGGGATCCTGACTCTGTTCTGACCCCAGCAGCAGTGGAGAATGGACCCGGCTTCATCAGGTGCTTCTGAGCTTCTAGGGAAGGGTAAAAGCCGGGATGGTTCCAAGAGTTTCCAGAAACATGGGCCCGACTTTTCAAAAGCTTCACTCCACCACAAGAGCCAGATTTTGTCCTTGCCTGGCAATGACAATGTTTCCCCTTGAGCCCAGGGACAGGTCCCAACCTCAGTTTCCACTAGGGGGGCACACAAAGAATTTGAATCCCGCCCACCTCCTCAGCAGAGCTGTGCTGCAGCACCCCCCTGCCTTGGAAAGTAAGTTGTTGGTGGTGGGCTGGGTGGGAGAGTGGGGGCCAGGCCCATGCGGCGGCTGCTCCTGGGGCCAGGGCTGAGGCTGTGGTGCATGGACAGCACCTTATTGGGCCTAATACACTTTCAAGTGATGGCTGGACTAGGGCTCTGCCTGTGTGTGTTTACTGGCTTGGTTTTGTCCAAAGTACACGTTATCGGTTTGGTTTTGCTGCTCAACGTCATTGCTTATTATAGAAGATCTTCTCACACAACCGTAGCCACGGGAGTGTTCTCGTGAGAGACGTGGGAGGAAAAGGGGTGGCCCACACCCAGGGCCCATTGACGGTGCATTCACCGTTCAGTCTGGGCTCAGTACGAGACGTGTTTGAGCCGAGGAGAGTAAAAACCCCTCCTGGATAGAGGACGTGGCTCAGCTGATTCTCAGGCATCTAGGAACAGGCTGTTTTTCTAATTCACCATTTTTCTACTGTGTTGAAACAAACAAAACACAGTTTCCTCCAGCTCTACTGCAAAGAGGATTCTGAAGAGGTGCCCTAAGGCCCTATAAATACCTTGCAAAACAAGCCAAGCTCCAGCAAGACGACCAGACTACACCAGGTAACCAGTATAGTGGGCCCATCAGGATTTCCCTGCAGTGAACTGTGGCCGTGACCGCCTGCTACAGGAATCCAGTGGCGACATGCTACACTTTAGCCTTTGGCAAGTGTCACTTGTATAGTGCAACATTAACAGCATGTTGCCCTGCTCTCAACTTGTATTGGAGGAGTTTTGGATCACCATGGAGGAGTGGAGGTGCTGTTATATTTGTGTTATAGATCTGTATTATGTAAAATTAAAGGTACTATTTTAAAGACACATTTCTGGACCACATTATAATCTCCTGTAAATATTTAGGGGTGCATCTATATAGCACCCTTAGCTTGAAATAAGCTACACAATATGTGCTAAGCAAATTGTGTAACTTATTTCAATGCTATTTCAGAATAGCTTATTTCATAATTTGGTGCTATCTACACAGCGCCAAATTTTGAAATAACTCATTCCGAAATGCCCCTTAATCCTTGTGGAACAAGGGTTACCGGGACATCAGAATAAGCCACCCCCTTACTTGAAAATCTAATTAGAAATAACAGGCTGCTTCAATATATGCGGAATAGCTATTGTGGAATAGCTTTTTCGGGATACTTCCGGTATCCCGCAATAGCTCCACAGTGTAGACGTACCCTTAGATAGTGGCAAGAATTAAAGTCAGCCCTCAACAGGAGAGAGGAAACTGAGACCTGCATTTTGTGGGGCTTGGACAAAAGTGATTTGTTTTGTTTTGGAACATGCGATGACATAGGATCTCTAACAGCAGTATTCTTCAAAGGAATGAAAACACCCATATTAAGGGAAATACCCAGATGGACTCAGGGAGACAGGCTGAAAGAATTTTTCATATGCAATAGAATCGAATAACATTTATTAAAAAGTTATCTGTACAGAAGTAAGAAGTCTTATGTTTAAATATGAATCTTCCCGGCACATGTCCCAACAAGAGCCCACGACCTCAGTGTTGGTGCACGAGATCAAACTCACTCTGCTCAGGGATGGAAAATCTTAGGGGGACACAGGATACAAGTGTTGCCGGCTGTCCCACGGTCACAGGGGAAGATGACTTTGGCTCCTGTGGCTGGAGCTCTGCCTGCAGACCCCAGTGAGATCTCAGGACACAGACTGGTACCAATCGCTCCCTGCTGCTGAGCAGCTTCCAGCTTCTCCCACCCCCAAACCCTGATTGGTTAACGCTGTGTCCTGCCACCCCCACATCTGCCTGTCCCCAGCCCGGCTGTTAGTTCTACCCCTTCCCAGCCCCAGCCTCTGCCCATTTGCTCCTCCTGCAGTCCCAGGGGTTCTTCCCCCTCCCATCCCTGGGGCTGCAGGGAGGGATGGGGAGGAGCTTTCAGGCATCATAGAGATGAGGAGCCAGGGGCTGGGTGAGGGGAGTCCTGTGAGGTCACAGAGACTGGGCTGTGTGAGGCTATAGAGGCTGATTTCAGGGGTGCAGGCTAAGCGGGGATCCTGACCACACCCCCAGCCAGGGTCGGATTCTCTCCCCAGGAGGAGCCCGGCGGGAAAGTGAAGATCGGGGCCTCGCATCAGCATCGATAAATGTCACCTGCCCCCGGTCACAGTCCAGACAAACCCGGATCCTGCGAGGGGGGCTCAGGGGCAGGAAGGTTTCAGGGGAGGTGAGAGCCCGGAACTTATCCAACCCCCATCGCTGCACTGCCCAGATCCCCCCCTCAGGGCTACGGCTGATCCCTCCCTTCCTGCTCACAGACTCTCTGGCCACCCCCACAGCCCAGTGTCGCCCATCCCCCACCTCCACCTCCCAGCAATGCCTCCGCGAGGTGAATCCCTCATGGCCCAGCACACAGGGCACAGAGTCAAATCTCTCCGGGTTGTTGGGCAGTCGCTGCCGTGTGTTTTCCCATCTCACATGTTTCCGATCCCCAGACAGGACGAGGTGGGGATTCGCCGTGTCTGGATCCAGAGTCACAGTCGCTGGGGAGAGAGAATCAGGCGTGAGGGGCAGAGCTCAGCCCTGGGGTGGCTGGGGCCATTTCTCACCCTCCCAGCAGCCCTGTTGTGGCTGGGACAGGCCTGGGCCCCAGGAGCTGCCTCTGTCCTGGGCCCTGAGACTGAGCCGAGCTGTCACTGCAGCGCCTCAGCCTGGGCAATGGGACCCGCTTCATTAGCTTCTCATTTGTGTGCAGAGGCTGCAGCCTCCTGCCCCCCAGCTCAGGCTGCTCCATCCCCAGGGCCAGGCCCAGAGCAGGAGGGTTCAGTGGGGGGAGGAGAGAGGTTCCAGCTTTAAACCCCAGAGGGAAACTCCCTCCCCTGCTGCAGCCTCCACTCCCCGCCCAGGGTACAGAGGGGAGGGTGCAGCGCGGGGGAAGAGCCGCCTCAACCGAGAGAGCAGGGCCTGGGCATTAGTCACCCCCAGGGCAGGTGGAGGGTCCAGGGCTCTTCAGGGCAGCCGGGCTCAATGGGGGGAGCCCAGCTCTGGCTTCTGGCCTGGCCGGGGGCAGGGCCTCTGGGGAAGAGGATCTGGGGTGGGGTCACTGAGAGGCCAGCACAGGAAGAGTCTGGTGCCCCATGGGGCTGCGCTGATCAGCTGCCCCAACACAAAGCGCAGCCCCTGCCTGCAAACTGTGCCCATAGTAAGAAGTGGGGCGAGGGGGTCCGACCATCCCATTTCTTAAAGGGGGCAGGACACGGCCCCTCGTCCTTCTGATCCAGTGCCCCTGGGGCTTCTCCCCACTCAGTGGGCAGGTTTGGGGCTCTGCCTGTCGTGGTCACTGGAGGTTTGGTTGATGACTTAAGCCACAAGCTCAGGAAGATATTTTCAGTCTCCACTTGAAACCTCACCCTGTCTGAAAGCTCCCGGGACTTTTTCCTGCTTCCTCCAGTGCAGAGGGCAGCGTGTCTGGTGGGGGAAGGGAGAAGAAAGGTGAGATTTCAGGAGTCCATATTGTCCACGACTTCCCCAATCCTAACACACAGACCTGGGTTTTCGTTATAGCAGAGACACACTTGGGTGCATCTACACTACAGAGAAGATCGAGGCTGCCGCTGTCGATCTTCCAGGGTTCGAATTAGCGGTCGAGTGAAGACAGCTAAATGCACGGAGGGGCGCTTCTGTCAATGCCAGTAGCCCTCATTGCACGAGGAGTAAGAGAGTCGGAGGAGAGTGCTTTTCCTCCACTGCCTGCTGTGCGGACAGCTCCAATAGCTGAGTTAAGCTACTTGACTGCAGCTATGCAATTAATGCAGCGGAAGTTGTGTAGCTTAATTCGATTTTGTCCCCAGTGTAGACGCACCCTCAGGTATTTAATATAAAAGGTCTGAAGCCTCCTGATTCCTCTCACTCAGGCCTCTCCAGCAAAGGAACCAACATCCCTGCAGCCTCACAACCAGCCCAGGACAATGTGTGAAGAGATTCGCTTTCTCCCCAACATCCTCTCCCACCCTGCAGACTCCACTTGGGTTCTGTGCCTGGGGCAAGCTACTGAACTGCACCCTCCACCCCCAAAATAATAAAATTCTTAATTTTTTGTATGAATTTTATTCATTGCACATGTTGTTAATTGCACATATATTGAGATTGCAAATAGATGATAGTAAAGATATACATGAAATAATATTTGAGCTTTCTAATTTTTAATTTTGCACCCCTATATGTACTGTGCATGGGGCGAGTGCCCCACTTGTCCTACCCTTGTTACGGCTCTGCATTGTCTCATTCTGTTCCTGACATTCTCTTTCTATGGGTGTCACTCACTCTCCTCCCCGTCCCTTCTCGGTACCTGTGAACTGCCTCAGAGTCTCCGACAGAGCAATTGTTTTCTGGGAGAAACCCCTGACTCGCTCGTCCAGTTCAGGAGAAATCTCCTCTGGAGGCTGGAACGGCCCCGTCTCACACCTGGGGAGAGACAACGTCACATGGGGACACTGCACACTGCACCGAGTGACTCAGTTCTCCAGCTCTGGCCAGTGAGTCGCTGCTCTGCTGGGCCTGGAATTCGAATCCCTCCAGTTCTCCCAGCCCGAGAGCAGGGGCAGCGCAGCCCTTGGCCCTGCAACGTCCCCCTCAAAGGTCCCATTAACAGTCTGCAGCTCTGGCCTGGGGAGACTGGCTGGGGGACTGTGGCGATGCAGCCGGGGTTCCCCCTGATCCTGCAGCCCCATAGCAACGAGAACAGACTCCACCAGCCCCTAGAATAGGGAAGGTTTATTGTTCCTCCAGGATACAGCCCAACATATACGTGATATGGCTACAGGGGGCAGGGCCAGGATGCCTCAGGCCCCTTAGGTTAGGGGTCCATCGCCCCTAGCCCCCAGCTTAGGCTGTTCTCTCCGGCTGTGTCTACACTGGGCCACTTATTCCGGAAAATCAGCCGCTTTTCCGGAATAAGCTGCGAGCTGTCTACACTGGCCCCTTGAATTTCCGGAAAAGCACTGACGATCTACAGTAAGAAATCAGCTGCTTTTCCGGAAAAACTATGCTGCTCCCGCCGGGGCAAAAGTCCTTTTCCGGAAAACTGTTCCGGAAAAGGGCCAGTGTAGACAGCCCAGTAGTCTTTTCTGCAAAAAAGCCCCGATCGCGAAAATGGCGATCGGGCTTTTTCCGAAAAAGCGCGTCTACATTGGCCACGGACGCTTTTCCGGAAAAAGGGCTTTTCCGGAAAAGCATCCTGCCAATGTAGACGCTTTTTCCGAAATACTTATAACGGAAAACTGTTCCGCTTTAAGCATTTCCGGAAAATCATGCCAGTGTAGACGTAGCCTCCATGTTTCCCAGACAGCAACTGCCTCCTCCCAGGCCCTGCCCCAGCCAGGTGTGGGCTCCACCTCCTTCCTTTATCTCTCCTCTGGGAAGAGACTTGTTATCTTGTTAGGCTGGGCCTGGGTGTCTGGGCCAATACACATCTGGGCGAGCCAGTGTGAATCACATCACAGTGCAGGGGACACCAGGTTACAGAGCAGGCAGCCCCCACTACACCACAGGGACAAAAGGGGAATTGAGTCTCCACGGCCAACTCACTTGGCCTCCAGGCGCTGAGGACAGGAGGTTCCCAGGAGAAGGGCTGTAGGAATCTGCCCACTAGGGACTAGACTGAGACACCAGCTCCCCTCGCCAGCCCATTCCCACAGGTCTCCAAACAGCCCTCGGGTGGGACAGACTCTGGTCCCTGCTGCCCTGGGCTGAATGTGCCCAGTGCCCAGCAGTGACAGGCCCATGTCCCACCATTTCAGAGTCTGCTGTACCAGGGGGAGAGCTGCAGGCTGAAGCTGATCAGAGATTTGTGCCCAGCCTGTGACCTTCCCCTCACATCTGGCTGTAGGGCCCTGAGCAGATGTGGCACCAACATCAGCTCCAAGCTCTTTCCCTGTGCTGTGCAGTGTGAGGGGAGTGAGAGCCATCTACCTGCTCAAGGTGCTTCTGACGTCCTAGAAAAAAGAGACAGAAACTAATCTCAGCACCATTGGACACACACAGGGGACCCAGGGAAGGGATTTTGCAAACATGGCAATAAGGGGCCTTGCTCTGGCCCCAGGGCCATGGATCCCTGAGCGAATGGGGCTTTGCCATCTCTAATAGCTCTGTGCCCGTGACTCTGCAAAGCACAACAGTCACTCACATGGCAGCAATGCACACGCCGAGTTACACCCAGATCTGACAGCTGGACCCCAGCGCTTGTGATTCAGGAGCCTCCCTTCCCTGTGTGAGGAGCTGGGATGTTTCTCCCTCAGTCTCACCTGCAGGAATTCACTCGCTGGCTTCTGACACTTCCCTTCCAACTCCCTGATCTGCTCGCTTACACATGGGAAATCTGTGCGGAGAGTTTCCTGACGGTGTCAGTCTGGAGCCTCCCAATCTCCTCGTCCAGCTTCTCCAGCTGGGCCAGCAGGAGTCGCTCTTGTTCCTCCAGGAACTGCTGCAGCTGCTGAAACTCGGCCACAATCTTCTGCCTCTCGGCTTGTGTCTGTTTCTGTGTGAAAACAGGGAAAGGGCTGGTCAGGTGCATGGGCAGAGCCTGAGAACCTTTAATACCATCTGTGGGTACTAGGCTGAGGCATCCCTCAGTTTCCTGTTTGTCCCCTGTGTCCCTCTGGAAGGGACGGTTCCCTGCCTGCCATGGGCAGCAAGTTCTGTTATTCTTGGGCTCTGGGAAATTACACCCAGAGCTGCAGGGGACAGAACTCAGCATCAGTGTTCTCGTTAATCTTCTCCATCCATGTGTGGAATAAATTTTTCAGTGTGCACTGAGGCATGTAAATGTGCACCACCAGTTGAAACAAAATCTAGCTGTGAACATTCTGCTAATCAGCTGGGCAGCATTTGAATCTCTCCTGAGCTGCTGCCCAACATTCAGAGCTCTCCCTGCCGGTCCATAGCCACAGGCACCTACCAGATACTCCTGGCTTCTCCCCTCTCCCGTCACTTTCCATCCCAGCAGCTTTTCTCTCTCTTCCCTCAGAGTCTTCAAATGAGCCTCACATTTTTCCTGAGGAAACAGAAATGAGCTGGGAGGTTTCATTGTGAGGCTGAGAGGGGTGGGGAATGGGGCGTTTTCCCACCCACAGCCCCAGTGACTGTTGGTCCCAGTCGCTGTGTGACATCAGGGCCCCCAAGCAGATGAAACCTTATTAATGCATCCTGGGAATGTGTCAGAATCTGACTGTTACAGAGGCATGTTGAGTCTGTTTAGTAGTTAGAGAGAGCTCAGTTATCACCGTGTTGTTGGTGTGTGTGAAACGACAGGTGCAGCCCGGGACCGGGCCTGACTCGCACTGGGGTGAATCAACACATCTCTGTGTGAGAGGATTTAAATAGCTAAGGATGCCAATCCCAGGAGCCACCAGGGCTTAAACAGGGGCTGGGACCTCAGCTCTGGGGACTGCACCGGTTGGACACAGCTGGGCTTGGCACCAGGGCCAGCCCATTAGTTATAGGGAGGCTCAGCAAAGCAACATCAATGGGCCCCTGGGCAGATCACCAGGCTCTTCTGTCTCCCTCCCTTCCCCCGTATGAGGGCCTGAGGAGGCCTTTTGTCCGGCTTTATGCTGCACAGTCTCAGTTCTGTGGGGCTCTGTCCCTGTCCAGGTGGGGACTCAGCCCTGGCCGTGGCTTTGTCCGGTGAGAAAGGGACAGGAGGAGACTGAGGCTGCAGCAGGAGGGGGTGGCACCTCCACGCAGAATGACGAGGTGGGGATGGTCTGACAGAGGCAGGACAGGCCCACAGAGGCCGACCAAGTGTTGAGGGTGGGCCTGGGCAGATAGACATGAGCATGTCCTGTGCTCTGGGAATGCTTCAGTGGCCCCTGTAATTAAACAGGCTGATTTGTAGTAAGTAGGGTTCAGGTTTGCCCCAGCGCTGCCCTAAACCCTTTTTAGAGCAACGCCCTCTGGGCAGGTACCTGCTGCCCCAGTCCCTGGTACAGCTCCCAGCAGCAGTGCATTCTGGGAGATTCCCACAGGCTGCCTGGTGGGACTAATAGAAGCTTGCTGGCTGGTCCGTGCCCAGGTACCCACTGGCACAGGTCAGACCGGCACCGGGCAGCTCCAGCCTGGGTGTAGTTCTGCTCCAACCCAGTCTGATCCCAGTGGTCCCTGCCATGGCCCTGCGCTACCTGGAACCCTGTTGTGGGTGGACTCAAGGCACTCCAGATCCCACACAGCATCCAGCCCTGTGACCTCCTCTAGTGCTGGCTGCAGCATCTGAGTTTAATCCCTCATGGAGCAGCCCAGGAGTTCAACATCCCAGTGGGAAACCTCCTCTCCCTGCTGGGCCTGGGCCTGTAGCGAGGCGTCTTTCCCTCCTAACTCACACATTTCATCACTGCAGTTGAGGTCGCAGCATTCCCTAGTGGTTAAACTCATGGACTGGGTCTGGAGAAACTGGGGTTCCATGCTGAACTCAGCCACTGACCTACTGGGTGACTCCACGAGCCTTTGTGCCTCAGTTTCCCGCTCTGACTTTTGTCTACCTAGACTGTAAACCGCTCAGGGCAGGGATTGTCCCTGGCTGGGTTTTGTGCAGAGCCTGGATCTCACATGGGGTCTGTCAGGCGACTGTGATGCAAATACAAGTAATAACCTAAATTCTAGTAATCAAATCTGTAGTAACAGCTGCTTGTAACCCCCTTCTCCAGTCTGAAGGCAGCACATTCCCATAGGCCAGCCTGCTGCTGACCCATACTCCTCCCATTGGGTAACGGCCCCTCATTTCAGCAGCGGGGCTGGGTCCAGAAGGATTCCGCTGAGCATCTCAGAGAAGTTTCTCTCAGCCCGTGTCTTTAAGGACTTGCTCTATTGCCTCAGTTGCCCCTTGGCCAGAGCATTTCTTTTGTCACAGCCTCTCCCAGGAAGAGTCAGGGAAATTAGCCAGTGATTAAAAGCCAGAGTAACTCCCAGCAGACAGGGCAGCAGCTCCCTACCTTGTACTCCTGCGCAGCCTCTGCTATGGGCAGCACCGTGTGCGCACGGTGAGCTCGGGACCTGTCGCACACCACGCAGATGGGGGCTTGATCCTCCTCACAAAACAGCTTCAGCGCCTCCTGATGCTCCTCACACACCCCGTCCCCACCTGCCCCCTTCACTACCTGCAAACTCAGCTGTTTGACTAGTTCTACCATGTTCGCCAGCGGCCTGTTGGGCGGGAGGGGGCCCTGCTGCACCGGGTCCCTGCACTGCGGGCAGGAGGCGGCTGGGTTGGGTCCCTCCCAGCACCGGCTGAGGCAGGCGCGGCAGAAATTGTGCCCGCAGGCTGTGATCACCGGGTCCGTGAAATACTCCAGGCAGAGGGGACAAGTCGCTTCCTCCTGCAGGCTTTTTACAGGGCTGGCTGCAGCCATGGCTCCTCCGTGCTGGGGAACAGAGTTAGTTTCAATTTCCTGAGCTCGGGCGCTGCCCCGCCTCCAGCTAAAACTGGCTGTGCCCCTCCCTGGAGCTGACTCAGGCTGTTTGCTGGATTGGAAGGAGCCAATGAGGACAACACAGCCCTGGAGGCTTTGGTGAACAATGTCCCACTAGGGCTCTGGCCCTGGCACTCACCCCTGGGCTGGTGTGGAGGGTCCCTGGGAATCACATGTTCCCGGAATCCACCAGGCTGATCAGCTCCCAGAACTGTGCGTGTAAGGAGCAAGTGTGAGGCTTGTGCGGAATTCATTGTGTTTGATGTCTGATGTTGACAGATAAAGTAACAGTTGAGTATTTATATGGATCTAGTTACATGCTCCCAGTTGCAGTTTTACCATGTTCAATTTTCACAGCAGTGGGAAAAGATAGGGGGAGGGGCAGGCAATATTTGGCTCAGACAGTTACTATTCAGTGACAGACACTGAGATTCAAACAGTAAAATCTTTATTATTAAATCACAAATTGTCAATATGACTCTCAAACCAGACTAATTCAAGTCCTTGAACTCTAAGAAGTTCTCAAGCAGCCTCAGTTCTTTCTGGGCCCCTGTGTAACTTTCAGTTACTATGAATGGAAAGATTTTTTTCCTCAGTTTATGAATGGACAGTGAAATCGAGGTTCACTGGCATCTAAGGATAAAGGTCTGCCCCCTCCAAGCCCAGTGACATTCAATTCACAGGCCAAACACTTATTCCAGCTGGAATCCATGTTTCAGGGGCCTGATTCTGACCTGCGCTAAGGCTGCTCTGGCTCTTTCTAAAGGAGCCTCAGTGTCAACAGCGCTGCCGATATTAATGACTTTATGGGTCTCCCACAAAGGAGCAGCCAGGCTGGGTCAGACAAAGGCCCTTCCAGCCCAGTGTCCTGTCTGCGGCAGTGGACAATGCAGGTGCCCCAGAGGAATGAACAGAACAGGAATCCTATTGAGCGGTCAGGGACACTTCAGTGCTGGCTTTGCAGCATTATGGGGTGTCTGTCAAAGCCCCGTGGGATGAAGTGGGAGGTGTGTGGCGGACTTGCAGGGAGGGCTGGGCCCATAGGGAGGATTGTAAGGGGCTCGCAGGGGCTGTGAGAGCTCGCAAGGTAGCTGTGGGGGCTCGCAGGGGATGTCACGATCGCAGGGGAGGTTGTGGGGGCTCGCAGGGGGTGTCACGGTCGCAGGGGAGGCTTGTGGGGGCTCCCAGGAGCTGCCGGCCCAGGGCGAGGACCCGGCCCCCCCCCGCACGTGCCGCGTGTCTCTGCCCAGCCGAGGTGACACGTTCTGGGCCCGGGTGCTCCGGGCGCGGCTGCCGGGTCTGGGCGCGGGGCGGGTCCCGAGCGGCGGGTCCGTGTGTCGCGCCAGGAGGCGGGGCCCGGTGACATCACTGTGGCTCCGCGGTCCGATTGGTTCGTGGAGCCCCGGCCCCGGCCCCCTTCCGAATTCCCCCCTCCCGCCCCCGCCCTTTGTGTCTCTGGGGCAGCCGGTCACTCCCAGCGAGACAGCGGGGTCAGGGGAATCCCCGTCACTCTGGCGTGAGAGCAAGAGGCAGAGCAATCAACATCATTGATGACGCCATACGGGGGGGCGGGGAAATCATACGTCACTCGGGCCTGACAGCCGGGGGTTCCCTTGTCACTCCGGGCTTCAGAGCAAGGGGCGGAGCAAGCAACGTCACTGATGGGGAGCCTCGGTCTGAGCTAAGCCCTGGCGCTGGACTCCCATCGGAGTCATTGACCCGCTGCGCATGCGCGGTCTGACTGCGCCCGCCCCATTCCGAACCCCAAGGCCGGGTTTTCCTGCGTTCCCGACCGTGCTCAGGACCCGCGCCGCGCGCCCTGAGGCAGGAGCCGTTGGGAGGGGCCGTTGGCGCCGTTACTCGCTGCGGGGTTGGCCCAGAGCGGAGGGGCGGGGCTGTGACCCACCGTCCTGCGCTGCGGGTGGGTCCGGCGCTGGGGATCGGGGCGCGCTGGGGGGGAGGCGGCTCTGGCCGGGCAATGGCCTCGCCCCCGCCTCTGCGGTCGCGTCACAAACACTCACCCCGCGCGTGTCGCCCCCCCTCGGGCTCTCGGCGCCTCCTGATGCTCCTGCCGGGCGGGGTGCGCGGGGGCTGCAGAGTGTGCGGGGGGGGATTTGAACACAGGGAGGCAGGGCCCTGGCATGAGGGGGCGCAGGGGTCTGGCTGGGCAGGTGGCTGAGGGGCCCAGGCGAGGCCCGGGGGGGGGGCCAGGGGGAGCGAAGCTTTGGGGGCTTTTTTGGTTTTTAATTTTGATTTTTTTGTATCCTCAGTGCTGGTGCCTCAGGCCCCCCGGACCTGCCCCCCCCATTGCTGAGCTCCGGGAAGTGGCGCTGCCCAGCCCAGAGGCAGCCATGGCTGCAGGGCGCTCCCTGGAAAGTCTCTGGGAGGAAGCGCCGTGTCCTGTCTGCCTGGAGGATTTCACAGCCCCTGTCACTCTGGGGTGTGGGAACAATTTCTGCCAGGCCCCCCTCATCCGTCGGTGCAGAGACACTGAGCAGCAGGGACCCCTCCGGCCCAACTGGCAGCTGGCAACGATGGTAGAACTAGCCAAGCCGCTGAGTTTCCAGGCAGCAGAGAGAGCAAGATGGGACGGGGTGTGTGGGGAGCACCAGGAGGCTCTGAAGCTGTTCTGTGAAGAGGATCAAACTCCCATCTGTGTGGTGTGTGACAGATCCTGGGATCAAACGGTGGCACCTATACAGGAAGCTGCCCAGGAGTACAAGGTACAGAGTTGCTGTCCAGTGTGATGGGAACTAACATTGGGTTTTAATTACAGGCTAATTTCACTGACTGTTACCGGGCACAGGTGTGGCACAGCTCTGTAAAGGCTTCATGGTACAAGTGATGCTGTAAAAAGTAAATGCTCTGGCTTTGCGGCAACTTACATCAAGTCTTTACAGATACCTGATGTGGAAAATGTTTCTCTGAGGCTCTGAATCCTGAAACCCAGCCCTCACTGGTGACAGGAGGGGTGTTTGCACAAGGGAAGTTTTTAACAATCAGAGAGGTTTAGATCACAGGAGCTACAGGCCACTCTGTCAGTGAGCTGCCTTGGGTCTGGAGAAGAGGAGGTTACAAGCTGTTACTGATTGGAGGAATAGGACTAATAATCTGGCATTTGCCTTATAGACCCGCAGTGGCATCTGGGCCCTGCACAACACCCAGCAAGGGAAAGTCCCTGCTCTAACTGGTAGGGACCCAGCTCCCTGCCCCTCAGCATCACTGAACAGTGATGAAGTGTGGCCCTTATGAGGAAAGATGCCTTGATAAAGCCCCAGGCCCAGCAGGGAGAGGAGGTTTCCCACTAAGATGCTGAACTCCTGGGCTCCTCCATGAGGGGTTAAACTCTGATGCAGCAGCTGGTACTAGATGAGGTTGCTGGACTGGATGCTGTGTGGGACCCCAAGCACCTTCAGTCCACCCATAGCAGGGCTTCAGGAAGTGCAGGTCCATGCTAGGCAGAACTAGGATTCAACTGGATTGTAGCAGGAGTTCAAACTGGTTAACTGATGAGCTAATGTTTATGGGTGCCAGTTACCGGTTAAACTCCCCACTGTCCCAGCAGTGCCCGCTTGCCTCTGGCAGCTAATGTCAGTCTGCAGCTGCTGGGAGTTCCCATCAGCCAGCAGTTCTTGTGGCCACCCACGGCAGACCTCACGAGAAATCCCCAATCCCAGGAGAGCCCATTTCCACTACCAGCCCTGCCTGTCAGCAGGTTAAAAAATACTGTCATTGATAAAATTGTAATCAGTTACATGATTAATATTGTTAACCATTTTTACCTCCCTAATCCCCACCTGCATCATTCTTTACGAAGGTGGCACCACCGATATGTCCCTCACCCTTGCAGGTGTCCCGCTGCATCCTCAGGGTATGTCTACACTACAGCATTAATTCGAGTTAGCTTAATTCGAATTAAGTAAAATAATTTGAATTAACACGTCTACACACAAAATGCAGTTTGAATTAGCATTTTGCTACTTCGAACTAGCGCGTCCACACTGAGTGAACACAGAATCGGATTTAAGGCTGGCCGAAACCAGGTCAGGGGTCGGGCATCAGGTCAGGAGTGTCTTTATGTGGCTGTTGCCTGAGGCTATGTGAGGCTTGTGCTTAAAGTGACACACACATACCACCCCCGTCCCCCACACCCCGGGCAGCCAATTCTCTGGTGTCCCTGCATGCTTTCCTGCCTCGCTGCAGGACAGCAAAGCATTTGTGTCTTGGAGTGCTCTGGTTGCCCTCACTTGAGACACCATAGCACTCTGCAACATGGAGCCAGAGCTGCCCCTCGGGACTCTGATGCATCTCATGGATGCGTTGCTATCAGCCTGGCTGCACCTGCTGCAGGCTGCCATCCGGGACATCCAGCGGGGGGCTGTCAGTATCCAGAAGGCCCTGCATGAGGCGTCCACCCTGAGGAGCACTCAGAGCCTCCCTGGTCTGCCCCACTGGGGGCTTGTGCCTCATTCCTCCCTCACGTGGTTCCACTTACCCCTTCCTAACCCCCCTTCCTGATGTCAAATAAAATACACGTATTTTTATAAATAAAGACTTTTTGTTTAACAAAACTGGGGGGACTGGAGGGGGGGATGAAACCCTGGTGAGACTTGGGAAAGGAGGCGGGAGAGGGGAGAAGAGAGGGTGGGAGAGGGGAGGGGGACACCTGGGAAGAAGGAGCTGGAAGGGGGAGGCAAGGGGAAGAATGGGGAGGAGAATCTCAGGGTTGGGGGTTTTGCCGGCCCTCCTGTCTCCCAGCACTGTGTGTGCGGGGGCCTTGGCATCCCCAGGAGAGGGAGCTGGTATGGAGGGTGGGGCGAGGAGCTGGTGGGGAGGAAGAAGTGGGAGGGGGAGGAGGAGCGATAGCTGGGGCGGCCATGGGAGCTGGAGCGGCAGCAGGCACCAATCTCTGCACCAGGATCTGCAGGTGGTCACGGATGGCACGGCCCTCCTCCAGCAGCTCCCACAAGCCCTCCTGCCGCAGCTGCAGGCCTTCCTCCACCCAGTGCTCCTGGCAGCAGACCTGCCTGACATAGAGTGCCAGGTGCTGCCAGTTATGCTCCTCCAGGTGCCAGGTCATCCTGCTGGCCTGGGTGCGGGAGGCTGTCCTGGGCGGGGGGTGGTGTGCCCTGCACTCGCAGCTGTGGAGAAACAAGAGACATGTTCAGTTATCCCTGGGGACACAGTGGGTGAAACCCTGCCCCCCTCTGCAAGGCAAGGACGGCAGGTCTCCGCACCATCATGTCCTGGTACCCCCGGGAGTGTGAGCTGGCTCGGAATTGCACCCATGCCCGTGTGCTGTATATAGTGTGGATGAGTGCGGGCGGGGGAGGGAGATGTGCCCTGCCTCTGTGTAGAGGGGGCTTCTGGAGGGGAGGGCATTGTGCAGTGTCTCTCCCAGGGGTCAGGAGCACGTTATGTGCCTTCATACATACATGCGAATGGGTAACAGTCCGGGGCCCCTGTGTGGCAGGCAGCCGGGGCCATGTGCCCTGGATGGTGCGGTACATGCACAGGTTGCTGTGTGATCCATGGTCAGCAAGGGCCACATGTGCAGTCCCTGGGCTCCCTTCCTGCCCCACATGTCGAGGCCTCACATGTTGAGGCCTCCCCGGCCTCGGACGACACTGGCAACAGGCTTACTGGGATGGCTCTGGGTTCCGGGGTGCGCGGCAGGCTCCCTCCAGGCTCCTGGCCGTCAGCGTCATCCTCCTCCTCCGTGCCCTGGTTAGGGCCCTCTGCTCCAGGGTTGATGACCACCTGGGGGGGGGCATGGACTGTCTGAGCCCCCAGAATGCGGTACAGGGCATCAAAATAGGGGAAGGGGTCTGGGTCTGCCCCTGGTTGGGAGCTGCTCGCTGTGGCCCTGGCATAGGCCTGCTGCAGCTCCTTAATTTTCGTGTACACCTGCTCCTGGTTGCGCCTGTGGCTTTGGTGGCCAGGCTGTCGGCCATCTCTTGGTAGACGGCCACGTTCCTCCATTTAGTGCGGAGATCATGGACATTGGAGGTCCCCCTCCAAACCTCTATCAGGTCTATGATTGCCGCACTGGACCAGGAAGGCGCTCGCCTTCTCCATCCCCTGGCAAGCTCCTGGGAGCTGCCAGACTGGTCCTGGGGAGCGGTGGAGGGCTGGCTGACACTGGGTGGCTGGCTCATGCTGGCACCTGGTCGGGGCAGCGCCTGCGGGCTCTGGGCTGGCAGGCCTGCGGCTGGCACAGGCCCTGTGGTCAAACAGACTCTGCCCCTTTAAGGGCTTCGGGCCTGGGGGAGGGAGGGGGAGAGGGAGCAGAAGAGTTTTCCTGGTTTGGCCCAGAGTGTCCACCAGGGGAAACTGGGGAGGGCTGGAGGCCCCCTATTTCAGAATAAGTGTCTACGCAGCGCTTATTCTGAATTAGCTAGCTAATTCGAGTTTGGCGTTACTCCTCGAAGAATGAGGTTTACCAAACTCGAATTAAGCGCCCCGCTATTTCAAATTTAATTCAAAATAGTGGTTTGCCTGTATTATGTAGATGCTATGAAAGTTAATTCGGGAATAACGGCTATTATTTTGAATTAACTTTGCTGTGTAGATATACCCTCAGTCTCCTCCTGTCTCTTTTTCTATGGACAAAGCCATGTCCAGGGCTGAGTCCCTGCTGGACAGGGGCAGAGCTCCAGAAAATTGGGATTGTGCCACTTAAAGGCAGACAAATGGGCTCCCGACATCTCATGGGGTTTGTCCTCGTGCTTATTTCTGTTTCTTCAGAAAAAATTGGAGGCCCATTTGAAGACTCTGAGGGAAGAGAGAGAAAAGGTGCTGGGAAGGAAAACAACAACAGAAGGGAAAAGCCAGGAGTATCTGGTAGGTGCTTGTGGCTATGGACCAGCAGGGACTGGCAGTGGGAGGGCTCTGTTAGGAGGCAGACTCCTGTGTGGCCTTGGTGAGGTTGGGCTTGTTTGTGTTTCTCCTGGATCATGAATTGCTGGGGGAGATCCATGTGTAGACAGGCCCTGAGCTTCCATGTCGGTGGATGAGTTCATGTCCAGCCTTTGTGGCTTTCCCAGGGGAGCTGAATGTCCCTCTGAAGGCCTGTCTGCTCACTTGGTGTATTAATATGTTTCCTTCTTTTTCCTCCCTGGGTATCTCTGTCAGGCTGGTGCTGAGTCCTGCCTCCTCCTGCTCTGGGTCTGAAATTCCCAGAGCCCATGAATAACAGAAGATGTTTCCCATGACAAAGGGACACAGACCAAAGGAGATGCTGGGAGAGATGCCTCTGCCTAGTAACCACAAAGTAGAGTCAAATGTCACAAATATTAGGGTTTTCCAAGAAATTCTCCCTGCTGCACACTCAGCTTACCATGAAAGGGCCCTGGGCTCCATCCGTGCCCCTGACCAGTCCTTTCCCTGTTTTCATACAGAAATGGACACAAGCGAGAGGCAGATGATCGTGGCCGAGTTTCAGCAGCTGCGGCAGTTCCTGGAGGAACAAGAGCAACTCCTCCTAGCCCAGCTGGAGAAGCTGGACAAGGAGATTTGGAGGTTCCAGACTGACACTGTCAGGAAACTCTCCATGCAGATTTCCCGCCTCAGCGAGGGGATCGGTGAGCTGGAGGGGACGTGTCAGAATCCAGCAAGTCAATTCCTGCAGGTGAGACTGAGGGAGAAACAACCCAGCTCCCCACATAGGGAAGGAGGCTCCTGAATCGCAAGTGCTGGGGTCCAGCTGTCAGATCTCAGTGTAACACCTTGTGCATTGGTGCCATGCTGTGACGGGCCGGGTCTGGGCACTGCTGAGGGCGTCTGCTTAGGGCAAATTGCTCAAATTCAGTGCTCCTTTCAGCCCCAGACTGGAGACCTTCCCAAATAGGCCACAAACCAGTCCTGCAGAGCGCTTCTGCTGCCTGCCTGGACAGCAAAACCCCTCCAACACCCCAGCACTATCCATGCCCCAGATGGCCCCGGGTCTCATACACAGGTGAGGGGGTTTTAGAGCTCAATCTCACCTACCCCCGAACAAGTTCTGTCCGGTTCCAAGAAACCAGCCACAGATTCCAGGTCAATTTACCCTCTGGATCTTACCAACAAGATCACGCTGAGCCAATCGTTTAGAATCTACAATCTAAAGTATTATTATTACAAGAAAGAAAGGCATGAGAGTAAGGTTGTTAGAATATCATACATTACATGCATTGAATCTCCCAGTTCTCGATGTAGGCTTGCAGCAGAGATGTTATAACTGCTGGTTTAAAAGTCTTTGTGTACATCCTATGTCAGAATGGGTCCACAGTTCTTCTCGTCTCGTGATTCCCTGCAAGGCCGTATCTGGGGATCAGTAGCAGATCTGAAGATGAAAATGGAGGATGCCACATGGCATTTTATACCCCTTCCTCTGGCTTCTTCCAAGTTGGAGGGAGTCACATGGTCACAGGCCAGGCATCCAGGTTCTCTCTCTCAAGTGGGTCTCCGGTACTTAAGAGACCTATTGTTTGAAGCAGCCTTGCTCATTCTCATGTCCATAGGCAGAGCTCTGCCCAATGCTCAACCACATACAGAGAACTTTCAATATCCACACAGAGTACATGCTTATAACTTCACACACAGACATTATACAGGTACATGAATAGCATACATGAAATTAGAAGAAAGTAAACTTCTATTTGACACCTCACATGACAGCCTTTGTACCATTTTTGGGGAAAACACCCCTCCATAGGTGTAGCAGTGATCTGGCTGCCCCCCTAAAATCCAGTAACGTGACACATGCGAGTGACTCTTGTGCTTTGTAGAGTTACAGGCATAGAGCTATTAGGGATGGCAAAGCCCCATTCACTCAGTGGATCCATGTTCCTGGGGCCAGGGCAGTGCCTCTCTTCCCGTGTTTGCAAAATCCCTTCCCAGAGGTCCCCTGTGTGTGTCCAGTGGGGCTGAGATTCTTGTCTGTGTCTTTTTTCTAGGACGTCAGAAGCACCCTGAGCAGGTAGGTGGCTCTCACTCCCCTCACACTGCACAGTGCAGGGAAAGGGTTTGGAACAGATGTTAGCACCACATTTCCCCACGGCTCTACAGCCAGATGTTAGATACAAATATCTCTGACTCATTTAATTTTGAGGGTCTCATCCTTGCACTTTAGATTCTGGAATTCCTCACATTCAGCCCAGAGCAGCAGCGACCAAGAGTCTGTCCCACCCGAGGGTTGTTTGGAGACCTGTGTGGAAGGAGCTGGGGGGAGGGGAGCTGGTGTCTCAGTCTAGTCCCTAGTGGACAGATTCCTTCAGACCTTCACCTGGGAACCTCCTGTCCGTTAGCGCCTGGAGGCCAAGGAGTGAGTTGAGTTGGCCATGGAGACTCAATTCCCCTTTAGTCCCCCAGTCAGTCTCCCCAGGCCAGAAGTGAAGAACAGCAGTGGGACCTTTAGGGGAAGGTTGCATGGCCATGGGATGTGTTGTCCTTGCTCCCAGGCTGGGAGAATTGGAGGAATTCTAACGCCAGGCCTGTTACAGTTGAGACTTACTAGCCAGAATTTATCAGCAGTAAACTAAATACAATCACATGGAATTGTTTCTGTCCAGGTGTGAGACGGGGCAATTCCAGCTGCCAGAGATTTCCCCTGAACTGGAAGAACAAGTCAGCAATTTCTCCCAGAAAACGATTGCTCTGTCAGAGACTCTGAGGGAGTTCAAAGGTACCTAGAAGGGATGCATTAGGGGAAAGTGATTCAAGTATCTGAGACCATTGAATCTGGCCTCTGAAGGCAACCTTCCTCTGCCTCAATTCCCATGTGGAGAATGACTGGCCTCATCACTCTGCTTTCCTTAGACACTTCTGCGAACAGACCCAACTGCTTGCAGATAGAGCTAGGGATCTGCAAACTCTGAACCTCCCATTCAGAGATCAAAATGGCTAAAATTACTGTGATGGCAACGTGTTCCACCACCACAGCTCCAGGTTATGATAAGAAGCAGTAAATGAATGAGAAACCAAGTGGGAGGGGGTGAGGAGGGAAGAGTAAATCTCATTTACAGCTTCTCTCTCCTAGGATGGGTGTGAGGCTGCTGGGATATTGGCTCCATTGCTGGGAGGTGCCCGAGTGAGAGAGGAAATGAAAGTTTCAGACTTTTTCATACTAAATACCTGAGTGTGTCCCTGTCTGGTCTCTGATACAATTGAAACACGGAGTTTAGCGTGGAGACATTGTTATAAATAGGAGCGCCTGGAATCTCACCTCTCTTATTCCTTCCCTCACCAGATACTCTGCCCTCTGCACTGGAGAGAGCAAGAAGAAAATCCCCTGGGAGCTTTCAGACAGGGTGAGTTTGCAGGTGGAGATTCTTTAAATGATGAGAAAATTCCTGTGAGAACATCTTCATGGGATTGTCATTGAAGTTACCTACCAAACCCAGAGACCATGGTGCGCACAGCCCTAAACCTCATCCACTGATCAGTGAGGAGACCCAGGGTCACTGCATGGGGACCTGTGGACACTTTGAATAACACTGGTCTATGGGTTTGTGATGCTAAAGGGGTGAAGTTAAAGCACACAACGGATGGCACCTTCAGGCTCCAATTTCACTGCTCAGTCAGTTTCAATATGGGGTTGGTTTCAAACAAGAAATAGGCTGAAAGGCTGAGAGCTGACTGGCTTCCACAGCGTCCGTTTGTTCAAGGCAAGAAACTGCTAGATCCCCAAAGGCTGTTAAGTCTAGTGCAGGCCTGGGCAAAATACAGCCAATGGGCCAGATCTGCCCCACCAAGCCATCGGATCCAGCCCATGGATGCCACTCCCCATCTGCAAGTCACTTAGAAAGTGACAGTGAGCCCAGAGGGGAAGGGGAAAAGCTTCAGGGGCTTCTTCCACCCCCTGGGCAATCTCATTGGCGGATATCTGGCCAGAAAGAAAGCACTGTGCCCCCTCCCCTCTGGATCATAATTATATACACCCACATGGCCCTGCAGCCTGAGAGGGGGTCAGGCAGGCTCCCTGCCTGCCTGAGGTGCATGGCCTCGGGCCAGGAGTCACTCAGATAAATCTCCTGGCCAGAGCTTGCCTCTTACACTCCAACTTCTCCTTTCCCCTCCTAATCTCTGATCCCCATTCCTGCCCCCCACTCTGCATACCCAAACTCTGTCCTCCTCCTGCAGCTATATATGCAAGAGCTCTCAGTGGTCAGAATCCCACAGTCCCTTATTTGTCCACCAAGTCACTTCTCTAAAGTTACTTTAAATATCTAATGAGTAGTTGGCTAATCCAGTGTCCTTAATCACAGCCTGTCTCCTTCACCCAAACTCCCTCCTAGACCCCTCTGTCCGTCCTGCACCCTAAACCCTTACCCCAAGCTTCCTTTTTCTCCCAACGTCCATCCCAGACCCTGCATTTCCTGCATTAATGTCATGGAAGAGTGCAGCTCTCAGCCACTTTCCATTTGGTTCCCCCATCAAAATGTATTGCACACACCGTTGACTAGATAAGGCTCAGTGAGAGCCAATAAGTGAAAGCTGAAGCCAGACTATTTCAGGCTAGAAAAGAGGCACAAATGTTTGATAGGGAAGAGGATTTGCTGCTGAAACAAATGAGCAAAGAACTGGTGAATTCTCCCATCTCTTGATGTCTTGAAATCACTGGGGGACTTTCTAGAAAATACACTGTGGGGAAACAGAGCAATTGGACTAAGTGTAATGGCTTGTGCCACAGAGGGGGTCAGACTGCATGACTAGGGTTATCTTCTGATCCCATGAATCCATGAATTTTAAGATCTCATCCTGCTAACACTCAGCATATGTTTAATAATAAGCATCTGAATGGAGGTGTTAACTTCACTGATTCTCTCTTGTGGAAAGGGTTTATAACGTCTGTCAGATGAGAGAGCAAAGTTTGTGCTGCAAACCCATGAATGAAGACTAAGGGTTTTAAATACAGCAGCCTAAATTTAACCTACGTCCATGGTCAGGCAGATGAATATGTGGCTTGTTATCAGAAACACTGGGTGCTGAGAACTAAATCCGATAGTTACAGACGCAGTAATGTTATAACTCAAGCCAGGTAGAGACAGAAATGAATGTGTATTTGGGATCTAACTCCCGTGCACTGTTTATGGAATTTCTAGACTAAAACTTTTGCCCACAGTGGCAGAGTGTAGCATGTGTGTCACCAGGGACAGAGTATGGGGAGAATGAGGGTGTGGAAAGGATTAAAGTCCCTTCTGAATTGTCTCCCCTTCTCCCCCTGCCAGGCTGCAGAACACCCATGTCTGTCTCCGGCTCAGCCCCTGGCCTGCAGAGCCAGGGACAGGAAATGGCCATGGTGGAGCCATTGAGCTTCGAGGAGGTGGCTGTGTATTTATCTGAGGAGGAATGGGCTCTGCTGGACCCCGGGCCAGAGAGCCCTCTACAGGGATGTGATGTGGGAGAATTATGAAGCCGTGAACTGGCTGAGTAAGGATTCTTGTCCTCTTGGGTAACAAAAGCTGGGTGGGCTCTGGAGAAGCTGAGTTGGGTTTGGTTCAGGATCATTCATTGCCTTTGCCCACAATGTCACAAGTATCTGCCCCAATAATCCTGGCTCTTGCTTGAAAGACTGTCCCCTCTATACCCTCTCCCAGGAAAGGAGGTTCAGGGACATAACAATGGTGCTGCTTTTCCCACAGCTAAGGTCTCATTGCGCTTCCCCCCTATCTTGCCCATCTTGTGCCTTGACCAGAGGTGTGAGTAGAAGGGCTCAGGCAGGAACAGCCAGTACCGGCTCTGGATCTGGATCTGGCTGCTGTTAGTGGCTGCAGGGTCCCCTTGTGGCAGTGAGCTCAGCCACTGTAAGGAGGGTGCAGTTCCCAGAGTTCTTCCCTGCCTGTAGCTAGTCTGTGTGACATGCTAGTACTTGCCAGTGGAGAGGGCTGCATGCTGGGGCTGAGGGAGGGTGGATGAGGCAGTTCACGCTCTGCGATGTATTTTGTCGAGGTAGCTCTGTAGTAGATAAACGTGAGCAGAGCTCTTCTTGTGTTTCAGGCACAAGCTGGGTTTCCTTTCAAAAGTTCAGCTTCATTCTCTCAGGGCTCACTTGCCTCTCTGTGCAGTGGAGATAAATCACGTCATCTGTCTTGTCTTTTTAGAGTGAAATATCTTCGGGTAGGGACTTTCTTTCTGGCTTCGTGCTCAGGAGACCTGTGTTTAGTTCTCTGCTCATCACAGACTTCCTGTTTGTCCTTGATCAAGTCACTTAGACTCTCTGTGTGCAGTCACCTCTCTCTTTAATAGCTATTATAGAGTGTCCCTATTTCTCAGGGCTGGGAAGGATACCTACACTAAAGAGAGGTGATGCTTTGCTCCATATGAGCACCCCAATAGCACAGTGGGGTCGTGATTTACACCAGAGTTCCCAGGTGCTGCTGTGATTGATAATTTTGCTTCCCATAGCGACTGCAGTACCATATAAATTGCTGCTAGCGCCACAGAGCGTTGTTACAGCTGTTGAGGGCGGCTCTTTCTGGAGCTCTGATGCCAGCAACACTGGCAGAGAGTGCAGCTTATCCATGCAGCACACCTCAGGGTTGCCGCTAAGAAACACCCAGGCTCCATTCGGAGGCTAAGGCACTCGGCCAAGTTTATTGTGAAAAGGAGCAGGGTGCTAGTGTCCCAGCTCCTCAGGCACAGGCATAGTGAGACTTGTCCCAACCCAATAACAGTACCAGCTGAGTCAGCAGTCAGAATACTGCCCCTCAGCCAGTATCAACATGCCCCTCCTGTGGCTTCTTCTCTCATACATTGACACAAACAAGATGCATGTTGTGTTCCATGTGTTCTACCCCCTTAGCCTCCTGTCTGTTTGTTTGAACAAAACATCCATTTCCATTATCCCCTCATTCCGCTCTTGTGCACAAGGGTCATTGTCTTTCTGAGCCATCTCTTAGGACTGTGTGTTTGCAGTTACTGCGGAGATCTGTGTGATGTTTGGCCTCCTCCTGCTCAGGAATGTGTTTTCCTGGTTAGTTGGTACCCACTACCCCACCATTCTTCCAAAACCCAGCCTGTTTTAGTTCAAAATTAATGGACATAAACAAGATAATCACAGTCATCACATCAGAACATTCCCATTGACATGGTACTCAGCACACTTTGCACAAGGTTTCTTGCAGTTGTGTAACAGTGGTAGCACAATGATCTCCATGGTCACATCACAGGTGGATCTTCTGAACACTAAATGAAGTTGGTGCAGCCCTGGAGGGCACCAAATCAAAGGCCAGGCTCACCACAAGAGCCAGACTAGGAAACCACACAAAGGCTGCTACTGGCAGAGTAGAACCGAGGCTGCAGAGGGAGCTGAGCAACAGCCACAAGCACCAGAGAAGCAGCATGGCCCAGCTCCGCCCTGGCTTCCACAGAGAGAAGCCGAGCACCACCTTGGGCAGCCACAGGAATGGCAGCTGTTGTGGGCGCTGGCAGGGCCCAACCAGACACAGGCAATTGGTATCAGGAGTGTGGAGCATAGGCAGGACTTGAAGCAACCAGCCAAGGATTCACTTAGATGCTCAGGCAACTTCCTCTGCCTCCTTCTGGCCCAAGTAGAGCATCTGAGCCACAGATCAGGGGAAGCCCAGCCCCGCCCAGCCAGGAGCTTTGTGGGCAGAGCCTTGGGGGAGCTAGAGCTTTGCTGGGTCCTTCCTCTCCAGGTCCTAGTGACCTGCCATGTGGCAGCTGCAGTCTGAACTCACCCTGGGGACCTTGGCGTCAGAGCTGCACGCCCTTACTAGAGCTCCCCTTCTGAGCAGTGTGTTTCTGACTGGCCCCGGGACGGTGGGGGGGGATGGAACAAGCTGTGAGGAGGACTGAGTTTTCCTTAGAGAGTGCAGCAGAGCACTCAGCTCCCCTGGGGAATAAGCTGGACCATTCCCAAGGCAGGGTGGGGGAGGGTGATGTACCTTTAATGCAGCTGAGTGTGGCCTGGGCTCTTGTACCAGCCAGAGCCCAGCCTCTGCAAGGTGGGGAAAGGAGCCTCTTTGGGTGGGTGACTCCGATCCTGGCTCTGGAAGCAGTAATGGCACAGACCTTAATGAACAAGATCAGCACTTGGTTCACTGCTCTCCAAACAGGATTTCCAGTCTCTCAAACTGATGTGATCTCCTGGGTGGAGCGAGAGGGGGAGTTGTGGGTCCCAGATCCCCAGAGCTGTGAGGAAGGAGAGAGCATCAGCAACACCCACACAGGTGAGCAATCAGTTAAACTGACTCAGAAACCAATTTCTGTTTCCTTATAGTAGGTGTAACTTGTATGTTTTCATGAAGTCTAACTGATTCGTCAGCCTGTCTTCAACTCCAGTCAGTGTGCTGGGTGGGGGAAGGCTGGGTTCTCTCCTCTGTGGAAGGATTGTGAAGGAGGATGACGAACTCAGCTTATGATAATTTAACCATTATTTGAGTGTGTCCCTTTTTCTATTCCTCTTTCAGTTCATCATAGACACTAATTCCTGTCTGTATTATTTCTCTATCCCAACAGGTGATGGCATGCTGACTGAGAAGCATGAGAAGAGTCTTCAGCAGGAAGAACGGGAGGAAGTGGCTCCATGTGAGATATTATTGGGAAGATCTGAAGGGCATGTTTTCCAGATACGTGAAGAAGGACAGAGCTGTGAGAGTCAGCATACCCTAGAAAAGCAGCAGGGAAACCATCCAGGAGTGGGACAGGGTAGCTCCAGTCACAGGAGCAGAAGGGAGAGAAAAACACAGAAACCGTTCAACAGGAAATCCCCATCAACAGTCACCCTGCACTTGTAGTGATTGTGAAACTCTTATTGAACATCAAAGAGCTCACACAGGAGAGAAGCCCTTCAAGTGCTCTGACTCTGGGAAAAGCTTCAGTGAGCACTCACACTTTACAAACCATCAAAAATACATCCCAGAGAGACACCTGTAAGTGCTCTGATTGTGGGAAAAGCTTCAGTAGCAGCTCACACCTTGTTACCCATAGGAGGAGCCACACAGGGGAGAAACCCTTCAGCTGCTCCGACTGTGGGAAAAGCTTCAGTAGCAGCTCACACCTTGTTACCCATAGGAGGAGCCACACAGGGGAGAAACCCTTCAGCTGCTCTGACTGTGGAAAAAGCTTCAGTAGAAGCTCAGACCTTGTTACCCATAGGAGGACCCACACAGGAGAGAAACCTTTCAATTGCTCTGACTGTGGGAAAAGCTTCAGTAGAAGCTCAGACCTTGTTAGACATAGGATGAGCCACACAGGAGAGAAGCCCTTCAGCTGCTCTGACTGCGGGAGAAGCTTCCGTAGAAGCTCACACCTTGTTATCCATAGGATGACTCACACAGGAGAGAAACCTTTCAGTTGCTCTGTCTGTAGGAAAAGCTTCAGTCAGAAGTCAAACCTTGTTACCCATAGGAGGGGCCACACAGGGGAGAAACCTTTAAATTGCTCTGACTGCGGGAAAAGCTTCAGTCAGTGCTCCTGTGTTACTAGGTATCAGACAATACATACCAGAGTCACCTTTTAACAGCTCTGAGTGCGGAAAAGGCTTCAAACACAGGTCAGACTTTGTTAAACATAAGACAACCCACAGAGGAAAGAAAACCATTCAGCTGCTCTAACTGTGGGGAAAGCTTCAGTCAGAACTCAAATCTTGTTAGCCTTCAGAGGACCCACAGAGGGAAGAAACCTATAACCTGAGTTCCCTTAAGCTGTTTGGCCAGCTGGCTGTGCTGCGTATTATACAAGCTTATAGGGCTTTGGTGGGGAGAGATACCTCTACCCACTGGTCTCAACCCTGGCCCAGATGTGCTGTGGTCAGAGGACAGTTGGCTATCCCATGGCCCCGGCCCTAGCCCCAGAGCTACCATGTCAGGAAGAGGTGTGTCTTCCTCCTCCTCCTTCACAGTAGCACCTAAGCTGGGAGCGAGAGCTCATGGGATTCTTCTCTCCTCAATGTAGCCTTTCCGTGACTTACATGTCAGTCCCCTCCATCTTCGAGATCACACCCCCAGCTGGAGCCCTCAACCAGTATTCGCTCTAAGATTTTCCATCCACGAGTGGAGCGAGTTTTTTCTTTAGCACAAAGAGTGACATTCTGTGTGCTTGTTCGGATGTGTGCCACTGTGACGCACATGAGTTACTGAGAATTTTTGCACGCGCACACACCTATTTTATTTACACACACACACACACACGCACAGGGCTCGACAAATATGCTTAGATTTCAGTCAGTTGCCCTGTTCACCGGCGGTCCGCGCATGCGCAATACAGGTCTCGCGCATGTGCGGTGTGGGGATGGCAAGTGGTTTTCGCCGGGATCATCTAGCCCTGTGTGTGTGTGTGTGTGTGTGTGCGTGCGTGCAATTTAAATTATTGGAAGAAAAATACTGAAACAAATGATAATTAATATGGTTCATGACCCTGCACACACGCACCTGAAAACTTCCCAGCTTGACACTGTCTCATTCCCACCCAGCCTTGCTCCACTGTTCCTGCATCCATGAGTTCCCCATCTGCTGCACCCCCACCCTGTGCACCCTTTACCACCAATCCTGCATTGTGCCCTCTTTGCCCCTAACTTCTGCAGTGTTCCCTTCATCCCAACCCCTGCACTTTCCTTACAGTCTAATCCAAAGTGGAGTAATTTGTAGAAAATGAATGCACTGTCCCTCACCATTGACTCTCAAGCTCATTCTGTAGTTGCAAGTTAATGACATTCAGCATATGAATTTAGGGATATCACCAGAAAATTTCATCCAGCTCTTTTTCCACATTACTACGCTGTATATAGGGTGTATAACCAACAATTAGATTATTTCTTATAATATCTTCATTCTTAGCCCCCCTGTGAATCACAGAAAAGTCCCTTTCATATGTCATCATCAATTTCATATTGATTTAGCATGAATAGAAAATAATCAACATCCATTAAGAAAGTAGTAGTTGCTCCTACCCAGTGCATGTGTGAGAGAGTGAGATTGACAGAAATAACTTCCACGGGGAGAAAAATATTCATCGGCACAATCAACACTAGCGATGTGATTGATGCCTTCACAAGCGACAAGACTATAGCGGGTCACAGAGAATTGTTCTCCTTGACATGGTTTAAGCTTGTAAATATGAACAGGGCTCAGAACATTTCTCTAGTCATTTGCCATCTATTTTATCCTTCAGATAACCTGCAGATTTACCTTTTGAGATCCTGAGGTAGAGCCCAGGACTTAAAACCCTCCTGAGAGCTGGAGCAATTGGGAGATCACAGCGGACTTTGGACGATTTGTGCGCACAGGACTGAACTCCTGTCCACCCTTCCCCCTCTTCTTTCGTTACACCCAGGCCTGGCCAGCCTTGGGTAGTGAGCGTGTGAGTATGAAAGTGGGTTAGGGCTTGGGCACTAACGCTTCCTTCCTTCCTCTGAGTGATGTGGGAAGCACCCATCACTCTCTGCTGTTATTTTATTATTTTATCAATAAAGCTTTAAAACTTAGACACTTGGTGTGTTCCGTCGTCTCCTCCCTTAAAGATCCTGTGGCCTCAGCTTGATCACCTGACACCTGCAGGCAGATTGGTAACTGAAATCTGTCTCACGCACACGCACTCTGCCCCATGTTGGAAGCAAAGGTAAAGAGAAGTATTGGGGGTCATGTTCCTGCTCTTGCTCTGCCGCTTCCCCCAGACCTTGGCCAAAAAATTAGTAACAGAATATTTGTGCAAGTTTATGTACAGAAAAAAACTGACTTTAGTATGTTTCTGTAGTATAGTCATTTGCTTAACATGCAAAAGGCCCCTGGTTCAAAGCCAAGCAGAAAGGGGGTCTGCTCTTATTGCAGCTCCCCTTGGTGCCCAGGTAAGTGCAGCTCCTGCTACCTGGCCTGTTCCTGGAATAGGCCCAACTTCCAGGCTGAGTAACCAAGGAACGGTAGGAGCCCTGTCCTAGGAGGAGGAGCCAGTGTGTGTGTAAGGCGTTGCCCAAACAGACAGCCCCAGGCTGGGAGGACAGAGCTGCCTGACATCTCTAGTGCTCCTGAGGCCGAGGGGATCCCAGCACAGATACAAGAGCAGCAGCCTTGGCCAATAGCCCCAGGTTTGCAGGGACTGTCCCTGGCTCCCCGCTCAGACTGGCCGGGGGGGCACATTGGTGCTAACAACATGCTCAAGTGGCACCATGTTCCAGCCAGGCCCAGAGGGAGTGTTTCTTGTGGCATCACCTGATGCCCCTCCAAGTGTGGCCCTTGCACCCACCCCCCTGCTTTTCCCCTGGCCCCCCTGGGGCTGACAGGAAAGAGACCCAGAGCCAGGCTGGAGCCAGGGGAAAGCAGGAGACAGGAAGAGCCCCAGCCTGGAGCCCAGATCCCCTTTCCTCCCCTGGGCAGCTTGAGCAGGGGGGCTGATGTTGACAGCTCCAAGGGAAGGCTCAGAAGCCACAGAGCAACTGAGGCAGGGCAAGAGGGGGGCAGGGCCAGACCTAAGCATGGCTGGAGCCACAGAGACCCCTGGCTGGGCTGTTCCCCACCCTCTGGCTGCCAACTGCTGAGCAAAGGCCCCACCCACCAGCACGTGGGCAGCTGCTGATGCTCTGTGACGAGTGTGAGAAGGGCAGGAAAGCAGGGCCAGGCCCCTGTCAAGTTCCCTTGTGCCTCCCACTCCAGGGGGGCAGGAGATGTTGCCCCAAGAGGCTTCTTCTCCACAAATTAAAAGCAGAGAAATACCCACGGCCTCAAACTTGCTCTAAAAAGGCCCCTGTGCTCTGCGGTGGAGACAGGCCCCAGGGAGGCAGAGTGGCTTGGGTGAGGAAATGCCTGATACCCCTGTGAGAGGTGCTGGCTCCTGGGGTGGGGTATTGGCAACTTCCTTGCTGACCTTGCACAAGGTCTGTCTTTTTTTTGAGAGCAGGAAGGAAGAGGGAGGAGGCCACAGCAAAAGCTTGGCCCTCTGGCTGGCTCTGCCAGTGAAAACCAGGAAGGAGGCCCCTGTAGAATATGGGTATCAATTCCACTGCCTCTTGCATGCAAAGCAAAGGGTGTGTCTAGACTACATGCCTCCGTCGACGGAGGCATGTAGATTAGACAGATCGGCAGAGGGAAATGAAGCCGCAATTTAAATAATC
>CM033444.1:29355850-29389849 GCA_019425775.1 Rafetus swinhoei | reverse complement strand
GATCTAGTTACATGCTCCCAGTTGCAGTTTTACCATGTTCAATTTTCACAGCAGTGGGAAAAGATAGGGGGAGGGGCAGGCAATATTTGGCTCAGACACTGAGTGACAGACACTGAGATTCAAACAGTAAAATCTTTATTATTAAATCACAAATTGTCAATGTGACTCTCAAAACAGACTAATTCAAGCCCTTGAACTCTAAGAAGTTCTCAAGCAGCCTCAGTTCTTTCTGGGCCTGTGTGTAACTTTCAGTTACTATGAATGGAAAGATTTTTTTCCTCAGTTTGTGAATGGACAGTGAAATCGAGGTTCACTGGCATCTAAGAATAAAGGTCTGCTCCCTCCAAGCCCAGTGACATTCAATTCACAGGCCAAACACTTATTCCAGCTGGAATCCATGTTTCAGGGGCCTGATTCTGACCTGCGCTAAGGCTGCTCTGGCTCTTTCTAAAGGAGCCTCAGTGTCAACAGCGCTGCCGATATTAATGACTTTATGGGTCTAATGCGCACAGGAGCGGCCAGGCTGGGTCAGACAAAGGCCCTTCCAGCCCAGTGTCCTGTCTGCCGGCAGTGGCCAATGCAGGTGCCCCAGAGGGAATGAACAGAACAGGGAATCCCCTATTGAGCACTCAGGGACACTTCAGTGCTGGCTTTGCAGCATTATGGGGTGTCTGTCAAAGCCCCGTGGGATGAAGTGGGAGGTTCGGAGGGGGTGTGGCGGACTTGCAGGGAGGGCTGTGGGGGGGGGCCCATAGGGAGGATTGTAAGGGGCCTGCAGGGGCTGTGAGAGCTCGCAAGGTAGCTGTGGGGGCTCGCAGGGGATGTCACGATCGCAGGGGAGGTTGTGGGGGCTCGCAGGGGGGGTGTCACGGTCGCAGGGGAGGTTGTGGGGGCTCCCAGGAGCTGCCGGCCCAGGGCGAGGACCCGGCCCCCCCCGCACGTGCCGCGTGTCTCTGCCCAGCCGAGGTGACACGTTCTGGGCCCGGGTGCTCCGGGCGCGGCTGCTGGGTCTGGGCGCGGGGCGCAGGGTCCCGAGCGGCGGGTCCGTGTGTCGCGCCAGGAGGCGGGGCCCGGTGACATCACTGTGGCTCCGCGGTCCGATTGGTTCGTGGAGCCCCGGCCCCGGCCCCCTTCCGAATTCCCCCCTCCCGCCCCCGCCCTTTGTGTCTCTGGGGCAGCCCGTCACTCCCGGCGAGACAGCGGGGTCAGGGGAATCCCCGTCACCCTGGCGTGAGAGCAAGAGGCAGAGCAATCAACATCATTGATGACGCCATACGGGGGGCCGGGAAATCATACGTCACTCGGGCCTGACAGCCGGGGGTTCCCTTGTCACTCCGGGCTTCAGAGCAAGGGGCGGAGCAAGCAACGTCACTGATGGGGGAGCCCCTCGGTCTGAGCTAAGCCCTGGCGCTGGACTCCCATCGGAGTCATTGACCCGCTGCGCATGCGCGGTCTGACTGCGCCCGCCCCATTCCGAACCCCAAGGCCGGGTTTTCCCTGCGTTCCCGACCGTGCTCAGGCCCCGCGTCGCGCGCCCTGAGCGGGAGCCGTTGTGAGGGGCCGTTGGCGCCGTTACTCGCTGCGGGGTTGGCCCCAGAGCGGGGGAAGCAGCAGCGCAGGGGGCGGGGCTGTGATCCACCGTCCTGCGCTGCGGGTGGGTCCGGCGCTGGGGATCGGGGCGCGCTGGGGGCGGCTCCTGCCGGGCAATGGCCTCGCCCCCGCCTCTGCGGTCGCGTCACAAACACTCACCCCGCGCGTGTCGCCCCCCCTCGGGCTCTCGGCGCCTCCTGATGCTCCTGCCGGGCGGGGGGTGCGCGGGGGGGCTGCAGAGTGTGCGGGGATTTGAACACAGGAGGCGGGGCCCTGGCATGAGGGGCGCAGGGGGTCTGGCTGGGCAGGTGGCTGAGGGGCCCAGGCGAGGCCCGGGCGGGAGCAAGCTTTGGGGGCTTTTTTGGTTTTTAATTTTGATTTTTTTGTATCCTCAGTGCTGGTGCCTCAGGCCCCCCGGACCTGCCCCCCCCATTGCTGAGCTCCGGGAAGTGGCGCTGCCCAGCCCAGAGGCAGCCATGGCTGCAGGGCGCTCCTGGAAAGTCTCTGGGAGGAAGCGCACGTGTCCTGTCTGCCTGGAGGATTTCACAGCCCCTGTCACTCTGGGGTGTGGGAACAATTTCTGCCAGGCCCCCTCATCCGTCGGTGCAGAGACACTGAGCAGCAGGGACCCTCCGGCCCAACTGGCAGCTGGCAACGATGGTAGAACTAGCCAAGCCGCTGAGTTTCCAGGCAGCAGAGAGAGCAAGATGGGACGGGGTGTGTGGGGAGCACCAGGAGGCTCTGAAGCTGTTCTGTGAAGAGGATCAAACTCCCATCTGTGTGGTGTGTGACAGATCCTGGGATCAAACGGTGGCACCTATACAGGAAGCTGCCCAGGAGTACAAGGTACAGAGTTGCTGTCAGTGTGATGGGAACTAACATTGGGTTTTAATTACAGGCTAATTTCACTGACTGTTACCGGGCACAGGTGTGGCACAGCTCTGTAAAGGCTTCATGGTACAAGTGATGCTGTAAAAGTAAATGCTCTGGCTTTGCAACTTACATCAAGTCTTTACAGATACCTGATGTGGAAAATGTTTCTCTGAGGCTCTGAATCCTGAAACCCAGCCCTCACTGGTGACAGGAGGGGTGTTTGCACAAGGGAAGTTTTTAACAATCAGAGAGGTTTAGATCACAGGAGCTACAGGCCACTCTGTCAGTGAGCTGCCTTGGGTCTGGAGAAGAGGAGGTTACAAGCTGTTACTGATTGGAGGAATAGGACTAATAATCTGGCATTTGCCTTATAGACCCGCAGTGGCATCTGGGCCCTGCACAACACCCAGCAAGGGAAAGTCCCTGCTCTAACTGGTAGGGACCCAGCTCCCTGCCCCTCAGCATCACTGAACAGTGATGAAGTGTGGCCCTTATGAGGGAAAGATGCCTTGATAAAGCCCCAGGCCCAGCAGGGAGAGGAGGTTTCCCACTAAGATGCTGAACTCCTGGGCTCCTCCATGAGGGGTTAAACTCTGATGCAGCAGCTGGTACTAGATGAGGTTGCTGGACTGGATGCTGTGTGGGACCCCAAGCACCTTCAGTCCACCCATAGCAGGGCTTCAGGAAGTGCAGGTCCATGCTAGGCAGAACTAGGATTCAACTGGATTGTAGCAGGAGTTCAAACTGGTTAACTGATGAGCTAATGTTTATTGGTGCCAGTTACCGGTTAAACTCCCCACTGTCCCAGCAGTGCCCGCTTGCCTCTGGGAGTTCCCATCAGCCAGCAGTTCTTGTGGCCACCCACGGCAGACCTCACGAGAAATCCCCAATCCCAGGAGAGCCCATTTCCACTACCAGCCCTGCCTGTCAGCAGGTTAAAAAATACTGTCATTGATAAAATTGTAATCAGTTACATGATTAATATTGTTAACCATTTTTACCTCCCTAATCCCCACCTGCATCATTCTTTACGAAGGTGGCACCACCGATATGTCCCTCACCCTTGCAGGTGTCCGCTGCATCCTCAGGGTATGTCTACACTACAGCATTAAAGTTAGCTTAATTCGAATTAAGTAAAATAATTTGAATTAACACGTCTACACACAAAATGCAGTTTGAATTAGCATTTTGCTACTTCGAACTAGCGCGTCCACACTGAGTGAACACAGAATCGGATTTAAGGCTGGCCGAAACCAGGTCAGGGGTCGGGCATCAGGTCAGGAGTGTCTTTATGTGGCTGTTGCCTGAGGCTATGTGAGGCTTGTGCTTAAAGTGACACACACATACCACCCCCGTCCCCACCCCGGGCAGCCAATTCTCTGGTGTCCCTGCATGCTTTCCTGCCTCGCTGCAGGACAGCAAAGCATTTGTGTCTTGGAGTGCTCTGGTTGCCCTCACTTGAGACACCATAGCACTCTGCAACATGGAGCCAGAGCTGCCCCTCGGGACTCTGATGCATCTCATGGATGCGTTGCTATCAGCCTGGCTGCACCTGCTGCAGGCTGCCATCCGGGACATCCAGCGGGGGGCTGTCAGTATCCAGAAGGCCCTGCATGAGAGCGTCCACCCTGAGGAGCACTCAGAGCCTCCCTGGTCTGCCCCACTGGGGGCTTGTGCCTCATTCCTCCCTCACGTGGTTCCACTTACCCCTTCCTAACCCCCCTTCCTGATGTCAAATAAAATACACGTATTTTTATAAATAAAGACTTTTGTTTAACAAAACTGGGGACTGGAGGGGGATGAAACCCTGGTGAGACTTGGGAAAGGAGGGGAGAGGGGAGGAGAGAGGGTGGGAGAGGGGAGGGGACACCTGGGAAGAAGGAGCTGGAAGGGGGAGGCAAGGGGAAGAATGGGGAGGAGAATCTCAGGGTTGGGGGTTTTGCCGGCCCTCCTGTCTCCCAGCACTGTGTGTGCGGGGGCCTTGGCATCCCCAGGGGAGAGGGAGCTGGTATGGAGGGTGGGGCGAGGGAGCTGGTGGGGGGGGGGGGGAGGAAGAAGTGGAGGGGAGGAGGAGCGATAGCTGGGGCGGCCATGGGAGCTGGAGCGGCAGCAGGCACCAATCTCTGCACCAGGATCTGCAGGTGGTCACGGATGGCACGGCCCTCCTCCAGCAGCTCCCACAAGCCCTCCTGCCGCAGCTGCAGGCCTTCCTCCACCCAGTGCTCCTGGCAGCAGACCTGCCTGACATAGAGTGCCAGGTGCTGCCAGTTATGCTCCTCCAGGTGCCAGGTCATCCTGCTGGCCTGGGTGCGGGAGGCTGTCCTGGGCGGGGGTGGTGTGCCCTGCACTCGCAGCTGTGGAGAAACAAGAGACATGTTCAGTTATCCCTGGGGACACAGTGGGTGAAACTCTGCCCCCCTCTGCAAGGCAAGGACGGCAGGTCTCCGCACCATCATGTCCTGGTACCCCCGGGAGTGTGAGCTGGCTCGGAATTGCACCCATGCCCGTGTGCTGTATATAGTGTGGATGAGTGGGGCGGGGAGGGAGATGTGCCCTGCCTCTGTGTAGAGGGGGCTTCTGGAGGGAGGGCATTGTGCAGTGTCTCTCCCAGGGTCAGGAGCACGTTATGTGCCTTCATACATACATGCGAATGGGTAACAGTCCGGGCCCCTGTGTGGCAGGCAGCCGGGGCCATGTGCCCTGGATGGTGCGGTACATGCACAGGTTGCTGTGTGATCCATGGTCAGCAAGGGCCACATGTGCAGTCCCTGGGCTCCCTCCCTGCCCCACATGTCGAGGCCTCACATGTTGAGGCCTCCCCGGCCTCGGACGACACTGGCAACAGGCTTACTGGGATGGCTCTGGGTTCCGGGGTGCGCGGCAGGCTCCCTCCAGGCTCCTGGCCGTCATCGTCATCCTCCTCCTCCGTGCCCTGGTTAGGGCCCTCTGCTCCAGGGTTGATGACCACCTGGGGGGGCATGGACTGTCTGAGCCCCCAGAATGCGGTACAGGGCATCAAAATAGGGGAAGGGGTCTGGGTCTGCCCCTGGTTGGGAGCTGCTCGCTGTGGCCCTGGCATAGGCCTGCTGCAGCTCCTTAATTTTCGTGTACACCTGCTCCTGGTTGCGCCTGTGGCTTTGGTGGCCAGGCTGTCGGCCATCTCTTGGTAGACGGCCACGTTCCTCCATTTAGTGCGGAGATCATGGACATTGGAGGTCCCCCTCCAAACCTCTATCAGGTCTATGATTGCCGCACTGGACCAGGAAGGCGCCGCCTTCTCCATCCCCTGGCAAGCTCCTGGGAGCTGCCAGACTGGTCCTGGGGAGCGGTGGAGGGCTGGCTGACACTGGGTGGCTGGCTCATGCTGGCACCTGGTCGGGGCAGCGCCTGCGGGCTCTGGGCTGGCAGGCCTGCGGCTGGCACAGGCCCTGTGGTCAAACAGACTCTGCCCCTTTAAGGGCTTCGGGCCTGGGGGAGGGGGAGAGGGAGCAGAAGAGTTTTCCTGGTTTGGCCCAGAGTGTCCACCAGGGGAAACTGGGGAGGGCTGAGGCCCCTATTTCAGAATAAGTGTCTACACAGCGCTTATTCTGAATTAGCTAATTCGAGTTTGGCGTTACTCCTCAAGAATGAGGTTTACCAAACTCGAATTAAGCTACCCGCTATTTCAAATTTAATTCAAAATAGTGGTTTGCCTGTATTATGTAGATGCTATGAAAGTTAATTCGGAATAACGGCTATTATTTTGAATTAACTTTGCTGTGTAGATATACCCTCAGTCTCCTCCTGTCTCTTTTTCTATGGACAAAGCCATGTCCAGGGCTGAGTCCCTGCTGGACAGGGGCAGAGCTCCAGAAACTTGGGATTGTGCCACTTAAAGGCAGACAAATGGGCTCCCGACATCTCATGGGGTTTGTCCTCGTGCTTATTTCTGTTTCTTCAGAAAAATTGGAGGCCCATTTGAAGACTCTGAGGGAAGAGAGAGAAAAGGTGCTGGGAAGGAAAACAACAACAGAAGGGAAAAGCCAGGAGTATCTGGTAGGTGCTTGTGGCTATGGACCAGCAGGGACTGGCAGTGGGAGGGCTCTGTTAAGAGGCAGACTCCTGTGTGGCCTTGGTGAGGTTGGGCTTGTTTGTGTTTCTCCTGGATCATGAATTGCTGGGGAGATCCATGTGTAGACAGGCCCTGAGCTTCCATGTCGGTGGATGAGTTCATGTCCAGCCTTTGTGGCTTTCCCAGGGGAGCTGAATGTCCCTCTGAAGGCCTGTCTGCTCACTTGGTGTATTAATATGTTTCCTTCTTTTTCCTCCCTGGGTATCTCTGTCAGGCTGGTGCTGAGTCCTGCCTCCTCCTGCTCTGGGTCTGAAATTCCCAGAGCCCATGAATAACAGAAGATGTTTCCCATGACAAAGGGACACAGACCAAAGGAGATGCTGGGAGAGATGCCTCTGCCTAGTAACCACAAAGTAGAGTCAAATGTCACAAATATTAGGGTTTTCCAAGAAATTCTCCCTGCTGCACACTCAGCTTACCATGAAAGGGCCCTGGGCTCCATCCGTGCCCCTGACCAGTCCTTTCCCTGTTTTCATACAGAAATGGACACAAGCGGAGAGGCAGATGATCGTGGCCGAGTTTCAGCAGCTGCGGCAGTTCCTGGAGGAACAAGAGCAACTCCTCCTAGCCCAGCTGGAGAAGCTGGACAAGGAGATTTGGAGGTTCCAGACTGACACTGTCAGGAAACTCTCCATGCAGATTTCCGCCTCAGCGAGGGATCGGTGAGCTGGAGGACGGTGTCAGAATCCAGCAAGTCAATTCCTGCAGGTGAGACTGAGGGAGAAACAACCCAGCTCCCCACATAGGGAAGGGAGGCTCCTGAATCGCAAGTGCTGGGGTCCAGCTGTCAGATCTCAGTGTAACACCTTGTGCATTGGTGCCATGCTGTGACGGGCCGGGTCTGGGCACTGCTGAGGGCGTCTGCTTAGGGCAAATTGCTCAAATTCAGTGCTCCTTTCAGCCCCAGACTGGAGACCTTCCCAAATAGGCCACAAACCAGTCCTGCAGAGCGCTTCTGCTGCCTGCCTGACAGCAAAACCCCTCCAACACCCCAGCACTATCCATGCCCCAGATGGCCCCGGGTCTCATACACAGGTGAGGGGTTTTAGAGCTCAATCTCACCTACCCCGAACAAGTTCTGTCCGGTTCCAAGAAACCAGCCACAGATTCCAGGTCAATTTACCCTCTGGATCTTACCAACAAGATCACGCTGAGCCAATCGTTTAGAATCTACAATCTAAAGTATTATTATTACAAGAAAGAAAGGCATGAGAGTAAGGTTGTTAGAATATCATACATTACATGCATTGAATCTCCCAGTTCTCGATGTAGGCTTGCAGCAGAGATGTTATAACTGCTGGTTTAAAAGTCTTTGTGTACATCCTATGTCAGAATGGGTCCACAGTTCTTCTGCCTCGTGATTCCCTGCAAGGCCGTATCTGGGGATCAGTAGCAGATCTGAAGATGAAAATGGAGGATGCCACATGGCATTTTATACCCCTTCCTCTGGCTTCTTCCAAGTTGGAGGGAGTCACATGGTCACAGGCCAGGCATCCAGGTTCTCTCTCTCAAGTGGGTCTCCGGTACTTAAGAGACCTATTGTTTGAAGCAGCCTTGCTCATTCTCATGTCCATAGGCAGAGCTCTGCCCAATGCTCAACCACATACAGAGAACTTTCAATATCCACACAGAGTACATGCTTATAACTTCACACACAGACATTATACAGGTACATGAATAGCATACATGAAATTAGAAGAAAGTAAACTTCTATTTGACACCTCACATGACAGCCTTTGTACCATTTTTGGGGAAAACACCCCTCCATAGGTGTAGCAGTGATCTGGCTGCCCCCCTAAAATCCAGTAACGTGACACATGCGAGTGACTCTTGTGCTTTGTAGAGTTACAGGCATAGAGCTATTAGGGATGGCAAAGCCCCATTCACTCAGTGGATCCATGTTCCTGGGGCCAGGGCAGTGCCTCTCTTCCCGTGTTTGCAAAATCCCTTCCCAGAGGTCCCCTGTGTGTGTCCAGTGGGGCTGAGATTCTTTCTGTGTCTTTTTCTAGGACGTCAGAAGCACCCTGAGCAGGTAGGTGGCTCACTCCCTCACACTGCACAGTGCAGGAAAGGGTTTGGAACAGATGTTAGCACCACATTTCCCACGGCTCTACAGCCAGATGTTAGATACAAATATCTCTGACTCATTTAATTTTGAGGGTCTCATCCTTGCACTTTAGATTCTGGAATTCCTCACATTCAGCCCAGAGCAGCAGCGACCAAGAGTCTGTCCCACCCGAGGGTTGTTTGGAGACCTGTGTGGAAGGAGCTGGGGAGAGGGGAGCTGGTGTCTCAGTCTAGTCCCTAGTGGACAGATTCCTTCAGACCTTCACCTGGGAACCTCCTGTCCGTTAGCGCCTGGAGGCCAAGGAGTGAGTTGAGTTGGCCATGGAGACTCAATTCCCCTTTAGTCCCCCAGTCAGTCTCCCCAGGCCAGAAGTGAAGAACAGCAGTGGGACCTTTAGGGGAAGGTTGCATGGCCATGGGATGTGTTGTCCTTGCTCCCAGGCTGGGAGAATTGGAGGAATTCTAACGCCAGGCCTGTTACAGTTGAGACTTACTAGCCAGAATTTATCAGCAGTAAACTAAATACAATCACATGGAATTGTTTCTGTCCAGGTGTGAGACGGGGCAATTCCAGCTGCCAGAGATTTCCTGAACTGGAAGAACAAGTCAGCAATTTCTCCCAGAAAACGATTGCTCTGTCAGAGACTCTGAGGGAGTTCAAAGGTACCTAGAAGGGATGCATTAGGGGAAAGTGATTCAAGTATCTGAGACCATTGAATCTGGCCTCTGAAGGCAACCTTCCTCTGCCTCAATTCCCATGTGGAGAATGATGGCCTCATCACTCTGCTTTCCTTAGACACTTCTGCGAACAGACCCAACTGCTTGCAGATAGAGCTAGGGATCTGCAAACTCTGAACCTCCCATTCAGAGATCAAAATGGCTAAAATTACTGTGATGGCAACGTGTTCCACCACCACAGCTCCAGGTTATGATAAGAAGCAGTAAATGAATGAGAAACCAAGTGGGAGGGGGTGAGGAGGGAAGAGTAAATCTCATTTACAGCTTCTCTCTCCTAGGATGGGTGTGAGGCTGCTGGGATATTGGCTCCATTGCTGGGAGGTGCCCGAGTGAGAGGAAATGAAAGTTTCAGACTTTTTCATACTAAATACCTGAGTGTGTCCCTGTCTGGTCTCTGATACAATTGAAACACGGAGTTTAGCGTGGAGACATTGTTATAAATAGGAGCGCCTGGAATCTCACCTCTCTTATTCCTTCCTCACCAGATACTCTGCCCTCTGCACTGGAGAGAGCAAGAAGAAAATCCCTGGGAGCTTTCAGACAGGGTGAGTTTGCAGGTGGAGATTCTTTAAATGATGAGAAAATTCCTGTGAGAACATCTTCATGGGATTGTCATTGAAGTTACCAACCAAACCCAGAGACCATGGTGCGCACAGCCCTAAACCTCATCCACTGATCAGTGAGGAGACCCAGGGTCACTGCATGGGGACCTGTGGACACTTTGAATAACACTGGTCTATGGGTTTGTGATGCTAAAGGGGTGAAGTTAAAGCACACAACGGACGGCACCTTCAGGCTCCAATTTCACTGCTCAGTCAGTTTCAATATGGGGTTGGTTTCAAACAAGAAATAGGCTGAAAGGCTGAGAGCTGACTGGCTTCCACAGCGTCCGCTTGTTCAAGGCAAGAAACTGCTAGATCCCCAAAGGCTGTTAAGTCTAGTGCAGGCCTGGGCAAAATACAGCCAATGGGCCAGATCTGCCCCACCAAGCCATCGGATCCAGCCCATGGATGCCACTCCCCATCTGCAAGTCACTTAGAAAGTGACAGTGAGCCCGGAGGGAGGGGAAAAGCTTCAGGGGCTTCTTCCACCCCCTGGGCAATCTCATTGGCGGATATCTGGCCAGAAAGAAAGCACTGTGCCCCCTCCCCTCTGGATCATAATTATATACACCCACATGGCCCTGCAGCCTGAGAGGGGGTCAGGCAGGCTCCCTGCCTGCCTGAGGTGCATGGCCTCGGGCCAGGAGTCACTCAGATAAATCTCCTGTCCAGAGCTTGCCTCTTACACTCCAACTTCTCCTTTCCCCTCCTAATCTCTGATCCCCATTCCTGCCCCCCACTCTGCATACCCAAACTCTGTCCTCCTCCTGCAGCTATATATGCAAGAGCTCTCAGTGGTCAGAATCCCACAGTCCCTTATTTGTCCACCAAGTCACTTCTCTAAAGTTACTTTAAATATCTAATGAGTAGTTGGCTAATCCAGTGTCCTTAATCACAGCCTGTCTCCTTCACCCAAACTCCCTCCTAGACCCCTCTGTCCGTCCTGCACCCTAAACCCTTACCCCAAGCTTCCTTTTTCTCCCAACGTCCATCCCAGACCCTGCATTTCCTGCATTAATGTCATGGAAGAGTGCAGCTCTCAGCCACTTTCCATTTGGTTCCCCCATCAAAATGTATTGCACACGCCGTTGACTAGATAAGGCTCAGTGAGAGCCAATAAGTGAAAGCTGAAGCCAGACTATTTCAGGCTAGAAAAGAGGCACAAATGTTTGATAGGGAAGAGGATTTGCTGCTGAAACAAATGAGCAAAGAACTGGTGAATTCTCCCATCTCTTGATGTCTTGAAATCACTGGGGGACTTTCTAGAAAATACACTGTGGGGAAACAGAGCAATTGGACTAAGTGTAATGGCTTGTGCCACAGAGGGGGTCAGACTGCATGACTAGGGTTATCTTCTGATCCCATGAATCCATGAATTTTAAGATCTCATCCTGCTAACACTCAGCATACGTGTTTAATAATAAGCATCTGAATGGAGGTGTTAACTTCACTGATTCTCTCTTGTGGAAAGGGTTTATAACGTCTGTCAGATGAGAGAGCAAAGTTTGTGCTGCAAACCCATGAATGAAGACTAAGGGTTTTAAATACAGCAGCCTAAATTTAACCTACGTCCATGGTCAGGCAGATGAATATGTGGCTTGTTATCAGAAACACTGGGTGCTGAGAACTAAATGATAGTTACAGACGCAGTAATGTTATAACTCAAGCCAGGTAGAGACAGAAATGAATGTGTATTTGGGATCTAACTCCTGCACTGTTTATGGAATTTCTAGACTAAAACTTTTGCCCACAGTGGCAGAGTGTAGCATGTGTGTCACCAGGGACAGAGTATGGGGAGAATGAGGGTGTGGAAAGGATTAAAGTCCCTTCTGAATTGTCTCCCTTCTCCCCCTGCCAGGCTGCAGAACACCCATGTCTGTCTCCGGCTCAGCCCCTGGCCTGCAGAGCCAGGGACAGGAAATGGCCATGGTGGAGCCATTGAGCTTCGAGGAGGTGGCTGTGTATTTCTCTGAGGAGGAATGGGCTCTGCTGGACCCGGGCCAGAGAGCCCTCTACAGGGATGTGATGTGGAGAATTATGAAGCCGTGAACTGGCTGAGTAAGGATTCTTGTCCTCTTGGGTAACAAAAGCTGGGTGGGCTCTGGAGAAGCTGAGTTGGGTTTGGTTCAGGATCATTCATTGCCTTTGCCCACAATGTCACAAGTATCTGCCCCAATAATCCTGGCTCTTGCTTGAAAGACTGTCCCCTCTATACCCTCTCCCAGGGAAAGGAGGTTCAGGGACATAACAATGGTGCTGCTTTTCCCACAGCTAAGGTCTCATTGCGCTTCCCCCCTATCTTGCCCATCTTGTGCCTTGACCAGAGGTGTGAGTAGAAGGGCTCAGGCAGGAACAGCCAGTACCGGCTCTGGATCTGGATCTGGCTGCTGTTAGTGGCTGCAGGGTCCCCTTGTGGCAGTGAGCTCAGCCACTGTAAGGAGGGTGCAGTTCCCAGAGTTCTTCCCTGCCTGTAGCTAGTCTGTGTGACATGCTAGTACTTGCCAGTGGGAGGGGCTGCATGCTGGGGCTGAGGGAGGGTGGATGAGGCAGTTCACGCCTGCAGTATTTTGTCCGAGGTAGCTCTGTAGTAGATAAACGTGAGCAGAGCTCTTCTTGTGTTTCAGGCACAAGCTGGGTTTCCTTTCAAAAGTTCAGCTTCATTCTCTCAGGGCTCACTTGCCTCTCTGTGCAGTGGAGATAAATCACGCCATCTGTCTTGTCTTTTTAGAGTGAAATATCTTCGGTAGGGACTTTCTTTCTGGCTTCGTGCTCAGGAGACCTGTGTTTAGTTCTCTGCTCATCACAGACTTCCTGTTTGTCCTTGATCAAGTCACTTAGACTCTCTGTGTGCAGTCACCTCTCTTTAATAGCTATTATAGAGTGTCCCTATTTCTCAGGGCTGGGAAGGATACCTACACTAAAGAGAGGTGATGCTTAGCTCCATATGAGCACCCCAATAGCACAGTGGGGTCGTGATTTACACCAGAGTTCCCAGGTGCTGCTGTGATTGATAATTTTGCTTCCCATAGCGACTGCAGTACCATATAAATTGCTGCTAGCGCCACAGAGCGTTGTTACAGCTGTTGAGGGCGGCTCTTTCTGGAGCTCTGATGCCAGCAACACTGGCAGAGAGTGCAGCTTATCCATGCAGCACACCTCAGGGTTGCCGCTAAGAAACACCCAGGCTCCATTCGGAGGCTAAGGCACTCGGCCAAGTTTATTGTGAAAAGGAGCAGGGTGCTAGTGTCCCAGCTCCTCAGGCACAGGCATAGTGAGACTTGTCCCAACCCAATAACAGTACCAGCTGAGTCAGCAGTCAGAATACTGCCCCTCAGCCAGCATCAACATGCCCCTCCTGTGGCTTCTTCTCTCATACATTGACACAAACAAGATGCATGTTGTGTTCCATGTGTTCTACCCCCTTAGCCTCCTGTCTGTTTGTTTGAACAAAACATCCATTTCCATTATCCTCATTCCGCTCTTGTGCACAAGGGTCATTGTCTTTCTGAGCCATCTCTTAGGACTGTGTGTTTGCAGTTACTATGGAGATCTGTGTGATGTTTGGCCTCCTCCTGCTCAGGAATGTGTTTTCCTGGTTAGTTGGTACCCACTACCCCACCATTCTTCCAAAACCCAGCCTGTTTTAGTTCAAAATTAATGGACATAAACAAGATAATCACAGTCATCACATCAGAACATTCCCATTGACATGGTACTCAGCACACTTTGCACAAGGTTTCTTGCAGTTGTGTAACAGTGGTAGCACAATGATCTCCATGGTCACATCACAGGTGGATCTTCTGAACACTAAATGAAGTTGGTGCAGCCCTGGAGGGGCACCAAATCAAAGGCCAGGCTCACCACAAGAGCCAGACTAGGAAACCACACAAAGGCTGCTACTGGCAGAGTAGAACCGAGGCTGCAGAGGGGGAGCTGAGCAACAGCCACAAGCACCAGAGAAGCAGCATGGCCCAGCTCCGCCCTGGCTTCCACAGAGAGAAGCCGAGCACCACCTTGGGCAGCCACAGGAATGGCAGCTGTTGTGGGCGCTGGCAGGGCCCAACCAGACACAGGCAATTGGTATCAGGAGTGTGGAGCATAGGCAGGACTTGAAGCAACCAGCCAAGGATTCACTTAGATGCTCAGGCAACTTCCTCTGCCTCCTTCTGGCCCAAGTAGAGCATCTGAGCCACAGATCAGGGGAAGCCCAGCCCCGCCCAGCCAGGAGCTTTGTGGGCAGAGCCTTGGGGAGCTAGAGCTTTGCTGGGTCCTTCCTCTCCAGGTCCTAGTGACCTGCCATGTGGCAGCTGCAGTCTGAACTCACCCTGGGGACCTTGGCGTCAGAGCTGCACGCCCTTACTAGAGCTCCCCTTCTGAGCAGTGTGTTTCTGACTGGCCCCGGACGGTGGGGATGGAACAAGCTGTGAGGAGGACTGAGTTTTCCTTAGAGAGTGCAGCAGAGCACTCAGCTCCCCTGGGGAATAAGCTGGACCATTCCCAAGGCAGGGTGGGGGAGGGTGATGTACCTTTAATGCAGCTGAGTGTGGCCTGGGCTCTTGTACCAGCCAGAGCCCAGCCTCTGCAAGGTGGGGAAAGGAGCCTCTCTGGGTGGGTGACTCCGATCCTGGCTCTGGAAGCAGTAATGGCACAGACCTTAATGAACAAGATCAGCACTTGGTTCACTGCTCTCCAAACAGGATTTCCAGTCTCTCAAACTGATGTGATCTCCTGGGTGGAGCGAGAGGGGGAGTTGTGGGTCCCAGATCCCCAGAGCTGTGAGGAAGGAGAGAGCATCAGCAACACCCACACAGGTGAGCAATCAGTTAAACTGACTCAGAAACCAATTTCTGTTTCCTTATAGCAGGTGTAACTTGTATGTTTTCATGAAGTCTAACTGATTCGTCAGCCTGTCTTCAACTCCAGTCAGTGTGCTGGGTGGGGGAAGGCTGGGTTCTCTCCTCTGTGGAAGGATTGTGAAGGAGGATGACGAACTCAGCTTATGATAATTTAACCATTATTTGAGTGTGTCCCTTTTTCTATTCCTCTTTCAGTTCATCATAGACACTAATTCCTGTCTGTATTATTTCTCTATCCCAACAGGTGATGGCATGCTGACTGAGAAGCATGAGAAGAGTCTTCAGCAGGAAGAACGGGAGGAAGTGGCTCCATGTGAGATATTATTGGGAAGATCTGAAGGGCATGTTTTCCAGATACGTGAAGAAGGACAGAGCTGTGAGAGTCAGCATACCCTAGAAAAGCAGCAGGGAAACCATCCAGGAGTGGGACAGGGTAGCTCCAGTCACAGGAGCAGAAGGGAGAGAAGAAACACAGAAACCGTTCAACAGGAAATCCCCCATCAACAGTCACCCTGCACTTGTAGTGATTGTGAAACTCTTATTGAACATCAAAGAGCTCACACAGGAGAGAAGCCCTTCAAGTGCTCTGACTCTGGGAAAAGCTTCAGTGAGCACTCACACTTTACAAACCATCAAAAAATACATCCCAGAGAGACACCTCGTAAGTGCTCTGATTGTGGAAAAGCTTCAGTAGCAGCTCACACCTTGTTACCCATAGGAGGAGCCACACAGGGGAGAAACCCTTCAGCTGCTCCGACTGTGGGAAAAGCTTCAGTAGCAGCTCACACCTTGTTACCCATAGGAGGAGCCACACAGGGGAGAAACCCTTCAGCTGCTCTGACTGTGGGAAAAGCTTCAGTAGAAGCTCAGACCTTGTTACCCATAGGAGGACCCACACAGGAGAGAAACCTTTCAATTGCTCTGACTGTGGGAAAAGCTTCAGTAGAAGCTCAGACCTTGTTAGACATAGGATGAGCCACACAGGAGAGAAGCCCTTCAGCTGCTCTGACTGGAGAAGCTTCCAGAGAAGCTCACACCTTGTTATCCATAGGATGACTCACACAGGAGAGAAACCTTTCAGTTGCTCTGTCTGTAGGAAAAGCTTCAGTCAGAAGTCAAACCTTGTTACCCATAGGAGGGGCCACACAGGGGAGAAACCTTTAAATTGCTCTGACTGGAAAAGCTTCAGTCAGTGCTCCTGTGTTACTAGGTATCAGACAATACATACCAGAGTCACCTTTAACAGCTCTGAGTGCGGAAAAGGCTTCAAACACAGGTCAGACTTTGTTAAACATAAGACAACCCACAGAGGAAAGAAAACCATTCAGCTGCTCTAACTGTGGGGAAAGCTTCAGTCAGAACTCAAATCTTGTTAGCCTTCAGAGGACCCACAGAGGGAAGAAACCTATAACCTGAGTTCCCTTAAGCTGTTTGGCCAGCTGGCTGTGGTGCTGCGTATTATACAAGCTTATAGGGCTTTGGTGGGGAGAGATACCTCTACCCACTGGTCTCAACCCTGGCCCAGATGTGCTGTGGTCAGAGGACAGTTGGCTATCCCATGGCCCCGGCCCTAGCCCCAGAGCTACCATGTCAGGAAGAGGTGTGTCTTCCTCCTCCTCCTTCACAGTAGCACCTAAGCTGGGGAGCGAGAGCTCATGGGATTCTTCTCTCCTCAATGTAGCCTTTCCGTGACTTACATGTCAGTCCCCTCCATCTTCGAGATCACACCCCAGCTGGAGCCCTCAACCAGTATTCCTCTAAGATTTTCCATCCACGAGTGGAGCGAGTTTTTCTTTAGCACAAAGAGTGACATTCTGTGTGCTTGTTCGGATGTGTGCCACTGTGACGCATGAGTTACTGAGAATTTTGCAAGACACACCTATTTTATTTACACACACACACACACACACACGCACAGGGCTCGACAAATATGCTTAGATTTCAGTCAGTTGCCCTGTTCATCGGGCGGTCCGCGCATGCGCAATACAGGTCTCGCGCATGTGTGTGGGGATGGCAAGTGGTTTTCGCCGGGATCATCTAGCCCTGTGTGTGTGTGTGTGTGTGTGTGTGTGGCGTGCGTGCACGCATGCAATTTAAATTATTGGAAGAAAAATACTGAAACAAATGATAATTAATATGGTTCATGACCCTGCACACACGCACCCTGAAAACTTCCCAGCTTGACACTGTCTCATTCCCACCCAGCCTTGCTCCACTGTTCCTGCATCCATGAGTTCCCCATCTGCTGCACCCCCACCCTGTGCACCCTTTACCACCAATCCTGCATTGTGCCCTCTTTGCCCCTAACTTCTGCAGTGTTCCCTTCATCCCAACCCCTGCACTTTCCTTACAGTCTAATCCAAAGTGGAGTAATTTGTAGAAAATGAATGCACTGTCCTCACCATTGACTCTCAAGCTCATTCTGTAGTTGCAAGTTAATGACATTCAGCATATGAATTTAGGGATATCACCAGAAAATTTCATCCAGCTCTTTTTCCACATTACTACGCTGTATATAGGGTGTATAACCAACAATTAGATTATTTCTTATAATATCTTCATTCTTAGCCCCTGTGAATCACAGAAAAGTCCCTTTCATATGTCATCATCAATTTCATATTGATTTAGCATGAATAGAAAATAATCAACATCCATTAAGAAAGTAGTAGTTGCTCCTACCCAGTGCATGTGTGAGAGAGTGAGATTGACAGAAATAACTTCCACGGGAGAAAATATTCATCGGCACAATCAACACTAGCGATGTGATTGATGCCTTCACAAGACAAGACTATAGCGGTCACAGAGAATTGTTCTCCTTGACATGGTTTAAGCTTGTAAATATGAACAGGGCTCAGAACATTTCTCTAGTCATTTGCCATCTATTTTATCCTTCAGATAACCTGCAGATTTACCTTTGAGATCCTGAGGTAGAGCCCAGGACTTAAAACCCTCCTGAGAGCTGGAGCAATTGGGAGATCACAGCGACTTTGGACGATTTGTGCGCACAGGACTGAACTCCTGTCCACCCTTCCCCTCTTCTTTCTACACCCAGGCCTGGCCAGCCTTGGGTAGTGAGCGTGTGAGTATGAAAGTGGGTTAGGGCTTGGGCACTAACGCTTCCTTCCTTCCTCTGAGTGATGTGGAAGCACCCATCACTCTCTGCTGTTATTTTATTATTTTATCAATAAAGCTTTAAAACTTAGACACTTGGTGTGTTCCGTCTCTCCCTTAAAGATCCTGTGGCCTCAGCTTGATCACCTGACACCTGCAGGCAGATTGGTAACTGAAATCTGTCTCACGCACACGCACTCTGCCCCATGTTGGAAGCAAAGGTAAAGAGAAGTATTGGGGGTCATGGTCCCTGCTCTTGCTCTGCCGCTTCCCCCAGACCTTGGCCAAAAAATTAGTAACAGAATATTTGTGCAAGTTTATGTACAGAAAAAAACTGACTTTAGTATGTTTCTGTAGTATAGTCATTTGCTTAACATGCAAAAGGCCCCTGGTTCAAAGCCAAGCAGAAAGGGGGTCTGCTCTTATTGCAGCTCCCCTTGGTGCCCAGGTAAGTGCAGCTCCTGCTACCTGGCCTGTTCCTGGAATAGGCCCAACTTCCAGGCTGAGTAACCAAGGAACGGTAGGAGCCCTGTCCTAGGAGGGGAGGAGCCAGTGTGTGTGTAAGAGCGTTGCCCAAACAGACAGCCCCAGGCTGGGAGGACAGAGCTGCCTGACATCTCTAGTGCTCCTGAGGCCGAGGGGATCCCAGCACAGATACAAGAGCAGCAGCCTTGGCCAATAGCCCCAGGTTTGCAGGGACTGTCCCTGGCTCCCCGCTCAGACTGGCCGGGGGGGCACATTGGTGCTAACAACATGCTCAAGTGGCACCATGTTCCAGCCAGGCCCAGAGGGAGTGTTTCTTGTGGCATCACCTGATGCCCCTCCAAGTGTGGCCCTTGCACCCACCCCCCTGCTTTTCCCCTGGCCCCCCTGGGGCTGACAGGAAAGAGACCCAGAGCCAGGCTGGAGCCAGGGGAAAGCAGGAGACAGGAAGAGCCCCAGCCTGGAGCCCAGATCCCCTTTCCTCCCCTGGGCAGCTTGAGCAGGGGGGCTGATGTTGACAGCTCCAAGGGAAGGCTCAGAAGCCACAGAGCAACTGAGGCAGGGCAAGAGGGGGCAGGGCCAGACCTAAGCATGGCTGGAGCCACAGAGACCCCTGGCTGGGCTGTTCCCCACCCTCTGGCTGCCAACTGCTGAGCAAAGGCCCCACCCACCAGCACGTGGGCAGCTGCTGATGCTCTGTGACGAGTGTGAGAAGGGGGCAGGAAAGCAGGGCCAGGCCCCTGTCAAGTTCCCTTGTGCCTCCCACTCCAGGGGGGCAGGAGATGTTGCCCCAAGAGGCTTCTTCTCCACAAATTAAAAGCAGAGAAATACCCACGGCCTCAAACTTGCTCTAAAAAGGCCCCTGTGCTCTGCGGTGGAGACAGGCCCCAGGGAGGCAGAGTGGCTTGGGTGAGGAAATGCCTGATACCCCTGTGAGAGGTGCTGGCTCCCTGGGGGTGGGGTATTGGCAACTTCCTTGCTGACCTTGCACAAGGTCTGTCTTTTTTTTGAGAGCAGGAAGGAAGAGGGAGGAGGCCACAGCAAAAGCTTGGCCCTCTGGCTGGCTCTGCCAGTGAAAACCAGGAAGGAGGCCCCTGTAGAATATGGGTATCAATTCCACTGCCTCTTGCATGCAAGCAAAGGGTGTGTCTAGATGCCTCCGGCCGACGGAGGCATGTAGATTAGACAGATCGGCAGAGGAATGAAGCCGCAATTTAAATAATCGCGCTTCATTTAATTTAAATGGCTGCCCGCTCTGCCGATCAGCTGTTTGTCGGCAGAGCGGTCAGTCAGACGTTCGTCGACAGAAAACCCTTTGTCAACCGCCTGCAAACCTCATCCCACGAGGCATAACGGGCGGTCGACAAAAGGGTTTTCTGTCGACAGGAACGCCTAGACTGACCCGCCTGCCGACAAACAGCTGATCGGCAGAGCGGGCAGCTATTTAAATTTAAATGAAGCCGTGATTATTTAAATCGCGCTTCATTTCCTCTGCCGATCTGCCCTAATCTACATGCCTCCGCCGACGGAGGCATGTAGTCTAGACACACGGAAATACTCTGCCCCTTGAGCTAAATCCCTGCCATTAGGTGCTCACTCTAGACCACCCAGCTCATTCCAGAGCCCACAACATCCTGCAGCTGCCGCTGGCTCTTCTCTGAAAATCCCACTAGTGACTCTGTTTGCTGGGGGGGTGGCAACCTCAGCTGATTTGAGTTTGGTGCTAATAACTTCAGGGTGCTGTCTTCAAGCACCTTGCTGGGCTTTGCAGGCTGGTCTGTTCTCCTTTAGCTGCCTGCTCTGGGCAGGGAGGCCAGAACAAGAACCAGGCTGAGCAGCTTGCAAGGAACAGGCAGGAGTCCTGGTGGGAGGAGGGAGCAGCAGACACAGACCCCATGCAGCCGCAACCTCGTGGGAGGGGGCTCTGGCCACCCCCTTCCTTCCTTTCTCTCAGCTCCCTCCTCCTGGGGGCTGAAAGGGACTTGGATCCTGGGTCTGCCTGCCCAGCCACCTTCCCCAGTGGCAGGAGAAGATGCTCATCTCTTGCCCCCATTGACACCAATCCACTGACCTAATGACCCAAATTCTTGCTGCCTGCAGTGTCCAGATGAGACAAGTGAGTGAGTGTCTCTGTCCTCCCCTACTGCTTAGCTGGCTGGCAGCAGGTAAGGTCACATGAGACTATCCAAATGCACCCCTATCAGCACATCACCCAGAGCCACAGCCCTTGTACCCGTATCTAGGGCCAGCTCTGGGTGGGCATTAGCCAAGGCAGCAGCAACTCTCAGGACGGGTTGGGAGGGACCAGGGCTAATCACGTGAACATGATTTGCCATTTCCAAGCTGTGGTCAGAAAGGTGATATAATGATCAAACACAGGAGTATCTTAGAAAGAGAAGAAAAGGCCCTGCCACTTATAAGCACATGCCAACCCCCTGGGGTTGAACCAGAACCCGTTAGATTTTCAGTCTAACTTGATCCCAGCTGAGCTACTTTAAGCAGCCCTGTCAAGCTCTTCATTCTCTGTCTGGGATGTTTGGCATCCGGGCCGCACAAAATGGATGTCATCATGTCCTGCCCAGTAAGGCCAGACTGGCCTTTCCACAGCGCCCCTTCCTCACAGCCAGAGCCAAGGTTCCCTCAAAGCCGGACCTGGGCAATATAGCTCAGCGGGCTGGATCCAGCCCATCAAGACACTGCTTGCCCCACCCCCACACACCGCTGAGAACAGGGACTGCTGGGCCGTTAGTGTCCCTGTTCCTAGCACAATCCCATTGGCTGGTTTCTGTCCGTGAAGCACCATCCCCTCCACTCAGGCTCTTATTCACCCACCCACATGGCCCCTGCAGCCTGTGTGGGGCAGGGCAGGCTGCCTGAGAAATGTGCTGGGCTGCTGGCTGGGAGTGAGCCAGGTAAGTCTCCCAGCCAGAGCCTGCCTCTGGCACCCCAGCCCTCCCTTCTCAACCCACTGGTACCCCACGTAAACCAAACCCTCTGCCACCCTCCTGAACCCACACCCTCCCAGATCCTGCACCCCAATCCTCTGCCCCAGGTCAGAACCCAACCCCTGCAACCATTCCTGCACCCCAGTCCTCTGCCCCAAGCTCCTGTCTGCACCCAACCTCCATCCCAGACCCCACCTCCTTTGTTAATAGCATGGAAAAGTGCAGCCCTGAGAGCAGTTTCCCATCAAAAGTCATGGCGCACCCCTGCTCTAAGCTGTGCAGCAGCCCAGCCCCTCAGCTGCTTAATGAGCCCTGCCCAGCCAGGGGCTCAGGACTCTGCCCACGGAGCTGCCATGTCTTCCCCAGAGCCCTTAGGCTGGCACCGGAGAGGCCTGAATCCAGGCAGTTCCCAGTGGAGCCCAGCGAGGGAAGGGCTAGTACTTGGGGCTGGGGCTGGGGGCTGTTCTGAAAGGCTGCAGGTGCCGTTAGACCCTTTTGTCCTTCCCTGTCTCACCCCAGCGCTGAGCAACACTCAGTGTTGGTCTGAGCATCCGTCCTGCTCTGGGACGTGTCTCTGTGGCAGGAACCTGCCCAGGCGGCTCTATCAGTGAGGCCTCTCCCTGGCAGCACCAAGCAGTGAGAGCTGAATGAAGGGGGAGGAGGCAGGAGCAGGAGGAGAAGGCTCCATTACTGTGTGAGAGGGAGGCTCTGTCCTGACCAATGGGGAATCATTGCCTCTCCGAGGGGCCCAGGCCTGGTGGGTCATTTCCCCAGGTTACTGAGTGGGGGCTGGAGCCAGTTCTGTGTTGTCTCCTTCAACAACAAAACTGAACCAATGGATTTTGTGCCAACCTGACACTGAACTGGGCTAGTTCTGTATGTGCCATGGAGCTTCCTGTAGTGCTGCCCACGCAGGAGAGGGGAGGGCAGTTTGAGTGTTGTCTTAGCAGTGAGGGAGAGGTGGGAAGGGCTCTGAAGTAACCTCTTGGGTCACAGCTGCTGTAACATGTGGCAAGAAAAATGAATAGGCAGTGGCCATGTGAAACTTCAGGCTGGCTTCCCTGACTGGGAAGTGAACCGAGGCCACAACAGTGAGCGTGCTGAATCCTAACCACTAGACCACCAGGAACACATGAAACAGGCCTCTTTGCTCACCTACACTAGCCTTCACAGGCCATTTTCTGTCCACTTCAGGATGTGGGGTCCATTGTCCCTTGCCCAGAGGGGACAAGAAAAGCCAAACAGAACATCAAAGCAGCCAGACTGGACCATGCCAGTTGTCCAACTAGCCCAGGATCCTGTCTCAGGACAGCAGCCAATTTCATTGTCCCGAGGGAATCCTCGGGACAGACAATTGTTAAGTGATCCCTCCCGTCGCCCATTCCCACCTTCTAGAATACACCAGACAGGGACACCTGCCCTGTCCATCCTGGTTAAATGCCATTGATTGACCTTTCCTGCATTACATTATCCAGTTCTGTTTTCGAGCTTCTTGTAGATTTCACCTTTGCAACATCCTCTGGCAAGGAGTTCCACTGGGCGCAAAAATGCTTCCTTTTGGTTTATTTTTGATTTGGTTACTTACCAGTTTCATTCTGTCACCCGGGATCTTGAGTAGGAGAAAAAAAATCTTATTTGCTTTCTGCACCCCTGTCATCATTACATAAAACTGTCCCATTGCCCCTTAGTCATCCCTTTCCCAAAATGAGAAGAAGTTCCATGAACTCCTGGGAGCTGCTGTTCCAAAGAAGAGGCATTTCCCGTGGAAAAGATGGCCAAGCCCAATCCCCTACACAGAGCCCCAGAAAATACCAATGGACACTGGGCACTTGTAAAGCTCCCTCTCGGACAGCGCTACTGAATGGATCCGGCGGGCTGACTAATGCCATCAACAGACGAGTCCCCATGAGACTTCTCAGCCCAAGTGCAGATACTGTGGAGTCTCCCACTCCCAGCCCAGTGGCAGAGGGGCAGCGCCCTGAGGAGGCGGGTCCCGAGGCAGGAGAGACCTTTGAAGGGAACGGAGACGTAAGGTAAGAAGGAAGGAGAACAAGTCACCTCTTCTCAGGTGAGATGTGGTGGGAAACTACCAGATGCAGTGCAAGCTGAGCTCCAAGGGCTGGTTCCTGCTCTGGTGGCTTCTTACAGGGCCCGGCTTGAGAAGCGCCAAGGAGTGCCATGTGTGGCCAGGAGAAAGGGTGCAGAAGGAACGTGGATGAAGGAGCAGGATGGGGGAGCAGGAACAAGGGAGGGTGTCAAAGCAAGCTGGGGGTGCTGGGTAGGAAGAAAGCGAGGGGAATAGGGTGGTTGGGGTCTTGGCATGAGGCTGGATGTTATGTTTTTTCTGTCCCCTTGCAGCAAGGTGCACAGCCACAGTAGTGGAACTTTCAAAATGGACCCTGGACTGTGTGGCCACAAGGACCTGGGTTTGATTCAGTGACTCTTAGTTGGACTTGCTAAATCGAACTCTGTAAGATCGATTGTGGCCATTCCTCCCCAGCTGGATGTGGTTTTTTGTTCTTCTGCAGGACACAGTCAAAGGAGAGCAAGGACATGCCAATGGGCATCCAGATCAGATCATACCCTTGTTGAATGGATGGAAACAGAAACCAGACACACACACAGAGCAGGTTTGAATTGGTTCCAGCTGAGGGACGGGTTTGTCTGGTTTATGTGCATAGACTCAGGAACACGTTAGGGGTTTGTGGTCATTTTAAGAATCCCTGTACAATAGAAATCCAAAGTGTTACACACCTGGAGATGTAAAAGTTTCATTTAAATTGATGAGCTTTTTAAGGGGGGCACTTGTTACACCCCCATAGCAACCATGTGTTTGCATCCAGTGTTGGGAACTGAGCAGGAAACGAGGCTTTTGTGTAACACACATCTCAGGTGGGAGGGACCCTCACTGACCCCCAGAGTGTGACTCTTCCTAACAAGGAATTTGCCCTGAAAGCAACAGAGCTGGGGCAGGACAGAGAGTCCTGAGAGATGAAGCAGCTGGAGGGAAGGTAGGAGAGCAGAGGCCAGCCTGAGAGCTGAGAGTCAGAGATGCCCACCCTACCTTTGCACCAGTGGTCCCATGGTGTAAGGGGCAGCCCTCAGGACTCTGAATCCTGCAATCTGAGTTCAAATCTCAGTGGGACCTGTAGGGGCTCAGCTGGTTGTTACAAGGTTCAGGTGTTTCAGCTTCCATGCACTGAGATTCAACAAAGAGAGTTTTGTTCCTCTTGCTGGGTGTCTGAGGCCCACTGGAGCTCCATCTCCAGACTGAGCAGGCTGGTGGGAAAGGCCTGATGCCATCACAGCTGCAGGGCATGTCACCCACCTGCCCCCTGAGCTCATCCTGTGCTGGAGGCAGCCAGACACTGTGAGCAGGTCACAGGGGGGATTGGGGGAAGGGTCCTGAGTCCTTGCTCCCAGCCACGCACCTTGGCACAAAGACCAATGGCCCCTGCACAAAGTGCATTGTGGGAATAAGAGTTGGGGCAGCAGGAAAGGGGCTGGCCCCTCAGCACCAGGGCAGAGGCAGGAGAAGATGGGAGTGAATCCTGCTACCTCTGCCATGGCTTGGCCCAGGAGGGCTGGGGTCTAGCAATTTTTCACCCCAGCTTTGTGGGAGGCCAAGTAGGAAGGGGCCACTGCAGGTGCACAACCCCTGGCCTGCTGTGTCTGTGGAAAGGGGGGAAGAGGACACACACTTGTCACTGGGGAACAGGGCGCATGGATCCCACTCGTTCCTGCAGAAAATGAAACAGGCTGAGCATTTTGCAGAGAACAGGCCAGAGCCCTTCTCCTGTCCCTGGAGAGATGGAAATGGGGCCGTTCCTTGTGGGGAAAGAAGTGGGTGTGTTGGGAGTGGGGTTCGAGTTCAAACCTCTCCACAGACCAGAACCCCACATTAGGGGCAAGAAAGAGCCTTGAGTCAGGCAGTGAACACTTGGCTCCTGTTACCCTGTGATGGGATATTAGGAAACTTTTTACATGCAGCCTGGCTCGGTCAGTTGGTAGAGCAGGAGACTCTTAATGTGAGGGTCATGGGTTTAAGCCCTATGCTGGGCAGTGCTCTTCTTTAACTCACATTCTCAGCCAGCAAGCAATTGGCGCTCAGTTTTCACCAGGGTTTTAGAAAGAAAAAGTCTAGTCCTAGGGTTCAGCTTTAGTAGAACCAGAGAGAGAACCAACTGCAATTTCCATCTTCTGAGGAGAAGGGAAGAGGATTTTCTTCTCCTCAGTTCTAGCCGCATCAGCCCAGGGGGGAGAAAAAATAACCCTCCGCCCGCTGATTGTCCCCCGTCAGCTTCTGTAGCTTCTCCTCCTTCCACAGCAGCTCCAGCTTTGAGCTACAAATATCAAGGGGCTGGTGAGGAAATGAGGAGCTGGCAGCTCAGGTTAGTGGCTTCCCTGAGAACAAGAGGTGGAGTGTTCACAAGGTGCATTCCCCTCCCCTGCAGAGCAGTTGTAGAAAGAGCTAGTAACAGAATAGTCAGCCAAGTTTCACCTTTGATCTGTGGTGTAGTCGTTATCACGTTTGCCTTACACACAAAAGGTTCCTGGTTTAAAGCCAGGCAGAAACACAGGGTCTTCTCTTATTACCGCTCCCCTTGGTGCCCCGGGTACATGCAACTCCTGCTACTCAGACTGTGCCTGGGATAAGCCCAACTCCCATGCGATGGGGCGGGGGTGTGTGACATCAGCTGAGAATGCCCCTTGGTGCCAGCCTGGGGATGCCAGATGGGTCAGGCCAGGCACCTGATGGACACTTGTGTCTCAGCCTCCCCTGCCCTCGGAAGCAGGTGTATGGGGCCGGCTCCTCCTGCTGCTTCCCTTGTGTGTCTTGCCCAAGGAGGAAGTGAGGCAGGAATGGGGCAGAGGAGGGAGGCCAAGCTGAGGGGGGCAGGACAAAAGCTCAACGTCTCAGTGGGACTCAGTAGGGTGAGCAGAGACCCTCCCCCCTTGATCTTCCAAATCCTGTGGGGTGGGGCTGGCTGTGGGGAGGCAGAGTCCTCAAAATTCACCTTCTTTGGCTTCCTTTCCTGCAGGCTCCCTAGAGAGGGATTTGTGCCCCTTGCTGCGAGTCTGAAAACGCCTGCCCCCCTGGCAGCTCTGTCTCTTGTCTGGCAGTCTGGGAGGGGCTGGGGCTCTGGCGATGCAGGGTGAGGCCTACGTGTGGCTGTAGACAGCAACAAAGACTTCCAAGAGGAGAAGGCTGAAAATTCAGCATCAAACCTGCCCCCTGCTGTGGTCCTGTAAGGCGACCTTGACCCTGCAGTGCTATTTTGGGGTACTAAGGCATCTGTAATATCCATCCTGCGTGTTAACAGTGCCCCATTATTTTGAAATACAATGGGCTCACTAGTCCAACATCCCTGTAAACCTCATTCCATGAGGAGGAAGGGACATTTTGGAATAGCAGGTTATTTCGAAATTTGGTGCTGTTTAAACACCAAAGCGTTTTTCGAAATAAGGTCAAAATGACAACTTCTGTAGCTCAAATTGCATATCATATGTCAACCCTCTGTCTACGCTGCACCCTAAACTTGAAATAAGATGTTACATCAGGGCTCTGTCTACACTACAGAAACAACGCTTTAGTCCAGAGAACACATCTGCTCTTCCCGAATTTTTTTCGGAAGAGCAGACATGCGTTTTTGGTGTCTCTGTGAACCTAATTTTATGAAGAAGCAGGGATGTTACAAATAACGGTTTTTTCCCCCTACATTTGGCCCAGTGTAAACAGGCCAAATATTGGCAAAGACTCTTCCAAAAAAAGAAGCAGAAAAAGCTATGCAAATTGGGGTTCACAATTTGCCTAGCTTTTTTTCAAAAGAACAGTGTAGTGTAGACATAGCTTGAGTGATGCACAGCACTGGTAGGAGATATGGAGGGACAAAAGGGTCTGTGGGCACCTGCAGCCTTTCAGAACAGCCCTTGCCTCCACCCTCGCTGGGGTCTGCTGGGAACTGTCTGGACTAAAGCCCATCCTGGTGTCAGCCTAAGGATTTCCTGTTCTGTAAAGCTGCCCTGGAAATGAGTAAGCAGCTAAAGCAACTTTGGTGGGATTTGAACCTACAACCTTTGAATGACTCACCTCACTCACACAAAGTATGGAAATTTAGAAGTCCAACACGGTTTCCATTGCACCACAGAATTGCTAGTTTTGCTATTTCTGGTATCTTTGCAGCATGGCAATTGCTGGGGGAAAAGAAAGGGGAGCCAAGTCTGTCTCTTTTGGGAGAGCAAGTAGGAAGAGGGAAGGGCCACTGAGCCCCCTGACAGTGAAAACAATTGGGCTATGTCTACGCTGGCGGGTTCTTGCGCCAGAAAATGCAAATGTGGCTAAGCATAGCGTCATTGCGCAAGAGGTTTTCTTGCGCAAGAAGAGGCTGTGTAGATGCTCCTTCTGGCGCAAGAGCCTCTTCCACAACAATGGAAGCAGCTCAGATACAGTGCAGCCAGATGAGGTGGCCGAGTGGTTAAGGCGATGGACTGCTAATCCATTGTGCTCTGCACGCATGGGTTCAAATCCCATCCTCGTCGGGTGTTTGCAGCCCTTCCTCTTGCTTCTCCCAGAAGTTCAATGCCAGCCCCTTCTGTAACCCTGCCTGCCCCAGCCCCCTCCCACTGCAGCCTGGGGAAAGGGGAAATCTCCACAGAGACACTCCCAGATGGGACCCTCAATCCCTTCTGCCCTCAAGGGGAAACCTCACAAAGGAGATTCCAGGCAGCCAGGCCATGGGGTCTCTGAGATGGCCCCAGCCCTGCAGCCTGTCCCACCTGGCTGTTGCCATGGGCCCTCTGTGAGGTCACTGCCTCCCAGCCAATGAGCTGAGGTGCTGCAAAAGTTCCTTGTGATGTCACTGCTGCCTGGCAGGCTCATGTCCTGCCCCTGGCCAGCCCCTTGGCATGTGTGAGCTGCTCTCCCTGCCCCACTCACTCAGGGCTGGTTCTGGGGCTCAAGCAGGGAACATCAGAGGCTGCTCAGGGTGCCACATGCCCCCCAAGGTCACCTTTTAAATGTCAGGGCAAGTCAGGATCTATCCCGTCCCTTCCACAAGACCCCACCCCTTTGCTGAGCCCCTGCCCTCCCCAACCCTTTCCATGGACTCTTGGTTACTAATGGCCACTGGCCACTAATGACATAATTACACCCCAGCCATTTTGCTAGGGCTGCAGGTGGGGAGAAAAGTTTAATTTAAATCGTTAAACAATTAAGCGTTTGAACTGTCTCATGTTAGTTGATCAAACTTCATTTGAAAGAAAGGAAAACATTACAGCCAGCACAAAAGGTTTCGGTGTTGCTATATTATGGCAGGGGGTGGGGAACCTTTTCTGGGTCGGGGGCCACTGACTCACAGAAAAATCGGGGACCACAAAAGTGAGGCACAAAGAAATTCCTCCAAAGGCCCCCAGCCCTCTCTGATGTGGCCCCCGACTAAGACACCTCACTCCTCTGGCGTTCCAGCCCCCCATGGCATGAAAGGAAAGGACAGGGAGGACTGAGGTTCAGATTTGTTTTTCTGGAGCTGCAGAACTAGTGGATTGTGTGGACCTGCTTAGTCTATTGGTTTTCTAATCGAAAACCTGAACCACTCAGCCACCTCAGCTCTGATCTTAGTAGTGTCAGAGGGCCGGGGAAATTGGTAACTAATCCCAGTGCCCAGGCCTCACGCTACCTGCCCCACAGAATTCACACAGCAAACCTGGCTCCCAGAGCACAGGGGGAGTTGGGGGGCTCATTGCTGGGCCATGGGGTGAAGCATAAAACTAGCATCCTTCTGTGGGGCCTATGAGTGTTGCTGTCCCTGCTGTACAGACACGGCCAGGGAGCCATTCACTGAACAGGCCAAGGTCACTCAGTGAGTTAGAGCCAAGATCTGCCCCAGCTCCCTGCCCCACCCACTGACATGCTCACTACCTCTCTGCCATGGGGCTGTTTGCATTGGCCTCTCTGCTCTGAAACCAGGTTTAAGCCACAGCTGAGGCTCTGAGCAGGGAGGGACTTACAGGCACGTCGCTTGCACCCAGAGCACTGGGACGACCATGGAGCAGGACTCACTGGCCAGTGTGTGGTATCCAGGGGCTCATAGTGGGAGCCAGAGCCCTGGCCTGGCCTGTGCCAGTCACCTCTGCACCAGCTCCAGGCTTGTGGTTTCCTTCTCCCCAATCAGCCTTTTCCGGAACCAGCAGTTCCATGGGTGGCCAGGGGAGGCCAGAAAGACATAAGAAAAAGTAAACAAAATCCACAGCAAGGCACTACTGGGAGTTGAACCCAGGATCTCCTGTTTACTAGACAGGGGCTTTAGCCAGCTAAGCCATGGTACCCTCCTCAGGAAGTTTGGTGAAACTGTTCTACTCTATGGTCCCAGACAACACCTTTGACTCCCAAAGTGCAGCCATTTCCCTCCAGCCCTGGGGGTGTGTGGCTCCCTGGGTACAGAAGGCTACAGCTCAGGGGGCAGAGGCTCTGAGATGCACATCTCCCCCAGCCACTGGGACTGTGGAGTTGGCCTTGAGATTTAGCAGTGCTGAGGGGAGGGAGCAGTGCAGCAAACATTGACTTGTCTGGCTTGTAAACCCCTTGCTCTCAGGGTTTGGGTTGGAGGCCCAGGTGGGGGCTCAGCCTCCTTTGGGTTGGTCCCTTCCTGAGGGCACAGAATTAGAGCGAATTCTTTTACCCTGTAGGAATCTGAGTTGGCCAAAGAGTAAGTAACAAAATTTTTGTTCACATACAAGTACAGGAGATCGGTCTCCCACAGTAGTGATGGCTAAGCGGTTAAGGAGTTTGATTAGAAACCCCTTGTAATCTCACTCAGAGGCTCCCGACAAGTCTGTCTCCTGTGTCCCTCTCCACCTCAGTCCCTAGTGTGTGCATGATTTCATATCTGAGGAAACTCCTCCTCCCCTTTCCCCTGCCAATCCTTCCCGAGCAAGCTGTACCCTTCTGTGCCAATATTCCAGTCGTGTATTATCCCACCAAGTCCCTGTGATACCAACTTCTTCCTGCTTATTACCCATAATCCTGTGTGTCTATACCAGCATCTAAGACACTGATTAGAGTTTGCTTCCCAGTGGTCCCGTGTTGCTCCTTTATCTCTGCAGTTACAGCCTGTGCTCTCTCCCATTTCTGGCCCATCTCCCAGGTGTCCATGCTGTTCACTTACCTGTGGGCTTTGGGCACCTGCCCCATCAAACCTACTTCAAAGTGTCCTCACTAGGTTAGCCAGTCTGCATCCAAATACTCTTCCCTTCCTCCACAGGTGAACCCCACCCCTGCTGAGCAGCCCTTCCTGCAACAGCATCCCATGGGCAAGGAAGCCAAAGCCCCCTGCCCACTGAGCTGTAGCTTTCTGTGCCCAGGGAGCCAGACACTGCCAGGGCGGGAAGGCTGGAGGGAAATGGCTGCATGTTGGGAGTCAAACGTTTTGTCTGGAACCTTAAAGTAGAACAATTTTCCCGTCTTCCGCTTCTTGTCAACTTCCTGCAAAACACCTCGCAACTTGGCTGAGTGTGCATAAACCCAGCTGTGCTGTAGAGCAGCTGTTAGGTGTGGAAATTGATGGGCTCCTTTGGCCTCCCTGAGCAACTCACACATGTAAGAAAACTGCAGCTGAAAACATTGGCACAGGATGGCCGAGTGGCCTAAAGTGCCAGACGCAAGGTTCTGTCTTTCTCTCAGTGGGGTGTTCTGGTCTCTGAATGGAAACATGTGTTCAAATCTCACTCCTGACACGTCCTCCATTTTGTATCTAGAGAAGTGAACTCATTTCCCTCTCTCCCATGACATTGTAGAAGCGCTTGCTCAGCATTTCTCTTCGGCTGCATCTACACAGCAGCGTTACCTGGGAATAACAGCCATTACACTCCAATAACAATGTGAGCGTCTACACAGCAATTCCATTATTGCGACTTCTGTAACGCTCCATCCACACCAGTGGTCTGAGAAGCCAGGAGGTTTCCAGGCTGCAGACAGACAAGCCCACAGGCAAAGACAAAGCAAAGTCCCAGCCACTTCCTGCTCAGCCCAGAGGGGTCTTTTGTTTGCCATTGCCCACGCACAGGGGGCCCAGATTCTACAACACTCACAGGCCCCACAGGAGGCGGCTGGTTTGATGCTTCACTCCATGGCCCAGCAACGAGCCCAAAAACTTCCTCTGTGCTCTGAGAGCCCAGTTTGCTGAGAGTCCCCCAACCTGAGACTTTGCTTGAGACCCCAGAGCCCTCCCTCGGGCGGCCTGGCATGTGGGGAATTAGGTCTAGTGGTGGATTTGCAGAGTCCCACAACAGCTGCTGCCAGCGTGCGGATGTGCACGTCTGTCTGGGGTTACTGGGCACCAGGCCTGATTTGGTGAGTCCTGGATTCCGTTCCTGCCATGATGGATAAAGCAGCAGTGAGACAGGAGCTTCAATAGCTCAGCTGGCAGAGCAAGGGCAGGTGTTCTTAGGGGGCTGGCTTGATGCTGCTCTAAGGAGAGCTCCTTTTCCCTTCTCCAGCAGAGAAGGGGCAGGACTTGCTGGCTCCTAGGTGGAGCAGCAGGGCAGACAAGGTCCTTCCAGGATGCACACTTGGGCTTTTCACAGAGGAGCCAAAGAAGGGACAAGCCTCAAGAACAAAGGCTTTTGCCAAATCTTGGGATTGAACCAGGGCCCTTGAGAACTTCACTCTAATGCTCTCCCCACAGAGCTATTTTGGCATTGATGATGTACTTGCCTTCCTGCCCACCTTTCAGCTCGCATGTTCCCCCCGGTATGTCTCCACTGCATCTTGTGCTTGCACAAAAACCTCCCCCTGTGCGTGTGGCTGGCAGTGGTTGCTAGATGGATCCATTCACATGTAGCTTTACTGAAACCCCCCTCGTTTCTGCCTTGAACCTCCCCCCGTCCAAGGGATGGTGCCCAATAGAACAGTCCCTGTAAGAAATGTGTCAGTTTCACGCCTGGGAGCAGCTCAGCCATGCAAAGGGACTGCCTGGGGCAGGACATGAGCCCTGGAGGGCAGGGGTGGGTGTGGCAGTGACATCACAAGGGCCTTTGCAGCCCCTCAGCTTATTGGCTAATGGAGGTTGGGAGGTGATGACCTCACAGAGAGTCCATGACAATGGCCAGGTGGGACAGGCTGCAGGGCAGGGGCCATTTCAGAGCCCCCATGGCTTTGCTGCAGGAGTCTCCTTGAGATCTGCTCCTGAGGCCAGAGAGAGAAGAGTCACAAGAATGAGTGTGAGGAGGAGCCTTGTTGGAGCCTTCTCCTCCCCCACCAACTAACTGACCTAGAAGACAGACGTCCCTGTGGAGAAGGGAAGAGTCACCAAAAGGTTCCTTGAATTGACAGCAGCGGGCTTAGCTCAAGTGATCGCGCCCTTGCTTTGCATGTGAGAAGTAGTGGGACTGACACCCACATTCTCCAGTGAGCAGGAGGTTTCGTCTTCTTTTGTTTTTGCAAGCAGAAGGGCAACTGGCTGCAGTGACCCCTCCCTCTTCCTACTCACTAACCCCAAAAGCCACCACAGCTTAGTTCCAAATCCTCTTCTGAAATAGCTATTTTCAATAGCGTAGTGTGGATGCTCCACCGCAGCTATTTCAAAATAGCTCCTGCTCAGGGCCAGTCAAAGTAATTACTCCCCAGTGCCTCCTGGGAATCTAAGTCGAGGCGTCCCTGCAGTGTGGATGTGCTACTTTGAATCAAGCTATTGAAAAACAAGCTCACCGTGTAGGCAGACCCGGAGAGGAGTGAAGCTGTTAGTGTCCCTGCTCCTGGCACAATCCCATTGGCTGGTTTCTGGCCGTGTGAAGCACCATCCCCCCTCCACTCAGGCTCTTATTCACCCACCCACATGGCCCCTGCAGCCTGTGTGGGGGCAGGGCAGGCTGCCTGAGAAATGTGCTGGGCTGCTGGCCGGGAGTGAGCCAGGTAAGTCTCCCAGCCAGAGCCTGCCTCTGGCACCCCAGCCCCTCCTTCCCTCAACCACGGGTACCCCACGTAAACCAAACCCTCTGCCTCCCTGAACACACACCCCTCCCAGATCCGGTACCCCAATCCTCTCTCCCAAGCTCCTGTCTGCACCAACCTGCATTCCAGACCCCCCACCTCCTCCGTTAATAGCATGGAAAAGTGCAGCCCTGGGAGTGGTTCCCAGTTCTTGCCCACCCCTGCTCTAAGCTGTGCAGCAGCCCAGCCCTACAGCTGCTTAATGAGCCCTGCCCAGCCAGAGGCTCAGGACTCTGCCCACGGAGCTGCCATGTCTTCTCCAGAGCCCTTAGGCTGGCACCAGGGAGACCTGAGTCAAGATAGTGCCCAGTGGAGCCCAGCTGGCGCAGAGGGCAGGGCTGGTACTTAGGGGTGGCGGTGGGGCGGGGCTGTTCTGAAAGGCTGCAGGCGCCATTAGACCCTTTTGTCCTTCCCTGTCTCACCCCAGCACTGAGCAACACTCAGTGTCGGTCTGAGCATCCGTCCTGCTCTGGGACATGTCTCTGTGGCAGGAACCTGCCCAGGCGGCTCGCAGTGAGGCCACTCCTGGCAGCACCGAGCAGTGAGAGCTGAGTGAAGGGAGGCAGCACCAGGGGAGAAGGCTCCATGACTGTGGCAGAGGAGGCTCCAAGGTGCCCAGGCCTGGTGGGTCATTTCC